>JAOXYA010000008.1:4307412-4325899 GCA_028565675.1 Sorex palustris
GAGTCCATTCCAGGCTGGACCCCGAGCAGCACCCCGAGGGAACAGAGAAATGGGGTGGCATAAGGAATTTCTAGGACATTTACTTTAGCAAGTGAATTTCAGCCATTCCTCATATTCAAATATTTATATTATATTAAAAATAATATAACTGAGGTATAAAGCAGACTGAAAATAAAGAGAAGTTTAAGATATCTGTGACAAGAATAGTTTGCTGGAACAATGGAAAAAGAGCCAGATTAGCCTAGCTGAATAATGAATGAGGATTCCTCAGAAGGTATAGAATAATAAATAACTTTTTTTACTTTAGTAAACCACTGATTTTTGGTTTACTCTTGAATAATCACTGAGAAGACAGCAAGGGAATATTTTTAATCACATAGCACCACAAGGACAAAAGAACAAGAACAACATTTTTTAAAATAGTGAAGCAAGAAGGTTTTTTTGAAACTTATTTAGAGAAATGTGAGGGGTGAGAAAGGAAAAAGCACATGTTTGAGAGAGAAAGCAGACTTCTCTGAAGTGGAGATGAGCAAGCAAAGAAACATAGAAATGAGCTTATTCGAGAGAAAACATGGACTTTAAGACCAAGTCAAGAGCAACAAATTATTAAAATTATAAAGAACCTGGATAAGATGTGGTTGGATCTAAAATTTTCAGGAACTCTTGAGAGCTGGGTCCGAGTATAGAAAACTCAGGCCTACTTTAGACATAGATTCAGAATCTGCATTTTTCCCAACAATGTTAAATCTGTGGGTTGGAGAGCAATCTCAGCAGCAGGGCACAGGCTTTGTACATAGAAAGTCTGGGGGGACCCCCAGTACTGAAGAGTTCCCTGTCTTTCACCCCAGCACCGCTGGGAGCAATGACTGAGCACAGAGGTAGGAGTAGCTTCTGAGCACTGCTGCGTGTGGCTCCCAGACAAGCAAAGGCTCTATGATTTGTCTGCCTCTTAACATTGGACTAAGTGCAGACTAAACATCTGACTAAATATTTGACGAAAGTGCAGACTAAGATGGCTAGAAGGTAGACTCCTAAACCAGCGTGCTTTCTATTGAAAGATTCCTGATACACTCCGAAATCAAAGCCGTGGGTGTGCCTGAGCAGAGCAAGCAAAGAGGGCCGAGAGAGGTCAGAGGGTGCTGCACCCCCATGCAAAAGCTGCTGAGCAAGGCAAATTCCTGAGCAAAATATCAAGTGACTTTCTGGTATTTTTTTCTTCACCGAAATCTATTTCACACAAAATGTGTATGTTTAAGGGACACCAACGTTTTGACCCTATTTCTCCTGCAATGAGCTTCTGCTGTGGTGTTGACTCAATGTCACATCATCGTCATTTCTTCTTGTGGTAGGGACAAGAAAGATGGTTCTGCTTAGTAAATTTAATGTTGATGACTCAGTTCTGTCTACAAACACTGCACATCGTGTGGCAGATCTCTAGGATTCATGAACCCTTCAGCGACACAGCACCCAGTCCTTAAAGAAAGTAGAATAGAATTTTTGTGCTAGAGACTATGACTGCTGATTTCTGAGCAGTGGGAATGAGGGCTTCGGACAGAAGCTTGGAAAAGTCTTCTGGGAATTTGTTCAGTCCAGGGCTTAAGGCCAAATGTACCGTGAGGCCCAGTGGCCTTGCATTCCTTCCACTAAGGTGTCTGTAGCTTCTTTTGCTGTTGTTTTGGTTCTTCTTTCCCTCTATCTTACCTAAGCACTGTGCTCTCGGAGCTACTTTGTAATTTTCCTATCAGACTATCATAACTGTTTGCTCTCTTTCCACTTGTCCTTTGTATTTGTTTGGGGGAATTGGATGCCATTCTAAGACTGTATGTTCTTATTGAAGGAGCTCAGCAGATTTTCATAATCAGGCGCCAGATAAGCAGTTTTGCTAGTTGTATGCAGGATTTCAGATTACCTCTTCTAGTCACCATAATTTTATATTTGTTTTCATTGCTTTTCCAGCTGGTTTTGTAAATTAGAAGAGTTTCTTGTACTTTATCTTGCCTCTTTTTCCACCCCCATTATATTAACTTACAGGCTTTCTTTATAGCTTGCCCACAAACCAAGCACCAATTAAATAAAAATATTTCCTCCCTGTCTTGACCAGCTATTAACTTGGTGGACATACGACTATGACAAGGGTTTGGGATTGATTCTTGTTCAAGCTTTGATCAGCTGCTCAAAAGAGAGCAATCATTCTTTGGCATTTGTTTTTGCGTCTAAACAGAGTCATAAAAATTACTTTGGTGTTATCTCACAGTGATTTAATAAAAAGTTAATTAAAAATACTTTAAAATTTAAACAATAAAGTGCTAAAATTCAAGAGCATTCAAGAATTTCTTATTAGTGTTTTCCCTTATAACAAAGTAGAAATTTTAAAAGTGGGCCATTTGGGGGAAGAAATATCTGAACCTTGTCAGTTTCATACTGTGTGATAACCAGATCTCAGAAATGACACTTAGCTACTCTGGAGGAAGGTGGTATTGTCACACAGCCTGTTGTCACAGGAGCCCTTTTACTCTCTCCTTTTCCCAATATTCACACAGAGCTTTAATAACCACAAGCAGCTTTGAGGGAAACGGTTGGCAAAAAAAAAATAACAATGCAGTGTAAATGGAACAAAAGTTCCCTTTTGGTATGTCCTGACTTCTGTGTTACCTTTTATCCCAACTAAAAGGAATTAGTTCTTTGATTATAGATATTTGAAAATCTCTAGTCAAACCAAAACAATTGGATGTCTGCCAGTGAAACTTTATCATGGATTTGCTAATATTAATTTATATATTTTATTGGATGCCTGCTTTTATATTTAAAAAAGCAAAGTTTTTCTTTTTTGTTTCTGTTTGGTTTTTGAGCCTCGCCTGCAGTGCTCAAGGGTAACTCCTGGCTCTGCACTCAGGAATCATGCCTGGTGGACTCAGAGAACCATATGGGATGATGGGGATTGAACCCTGTTCAGTTGCATGCAAAGTAATCACCCTATCTTCTGTATACAATCTCTACAGCCCAGAGAAGATTTTTTGACCCCTTCATCAATGGCGTATTCTGTAATTGGTCTTGCATAACTCTTAAAATAAGCCTTGGGCGGTTATAAGAGCAAATGTAGGGGGGCATGTCACCACCCCTCTTCTCATGAGCTTTCCCTTGACATCAAGGAGGCAAGCACATTCTTGTTGGCTTTTACTGGAAATCCACTTTGCAGACTCCTACTGTCTTATGATTTCAGATTGGACAGAGCAACTTGCAACGATCTGTTCAAAGAGTGGCCTTGACAATATTTTGGGTATGGGGGATGATTGTTGTAAGTAAAACTAAGGAAAACCATTATTGTCATTGCCTGTTTAGTGTTCTACCTATTTAGAAGCTCTGAAAGCATAGCCACTAGCTGTTCCTATTGATTCTTTTCTCCCAAGTGCCCAGCACAGAGCCTTGCACAGGTAAAATCAATAAACATTTTCTGTTCAAAGAAAATATCTTGAAAAATGAGCATTTTTGCTGTGGCTTTAAAACTAAAAAATATTAGAGTAGGAGAATGTATTTCAGGGTGGAGAAAATGATAGCATTGGGTAGAGGAATGCAAGTTATATTTGGACATTGGAGAATGCATGATACTGCATAGAGCAAAATAGAAAATAGTTCATTAAAATGAAAGGTTGAGAAGACAGGATGAGAGAGAGAGAGAGAGGCCAGGAGGTTAATTTTATACCAATGCAGGACTTTTGTACATTCATTTGGAGTCTGGGCATTGGAATCTATAGAGAAATGAAACCATAACCACTGCTAACACAGGAAGCCAGGGGAAGTAAAGACTGTAGTACTCTCATAGGAGCTGACTCAGAAACTCTAGGAGTGTGATACGGAAAACAAGCCGAGCACTCCTGTCTTCTAGGGATGAGTGGCATTTTCTAAATCAAAACTTACTACACTTCTTCAGAAGGTACAGGTGGTTTTCTATTGGGTCCACACCTAAAACTGTATGTTCAAACCTGATGTCCTCCTGTATATAGAAATTTTCACCTGTTTTTATTCCAAGCGAATTCTGGGATAACATGTTCCACTAATGTCCTGACAATCTTCATTTTGTTATAATGACTTTATATTATATAGTCAGTTCCTTCACAAAAGGGCTTCTTAAAATTCCATTATCTAAGCAGAAAATATTAAGAGGAAAAGTAAACAATTAAATATTGGAAGTTCTCTATACTGGATTGCAAAGTAGTATAATTATTGTATAATATCTATTGACCCTAAGAAAATCCTCCATTCTCCCAAATGCCACAGTTGAAATTAGAGAAGTTTAGAAATTGATCAGTACTGAACTCTTCAGAAGACAAGGTTTTTGGTTTGAGGATGTGTATGTTATGAAGATATTTGTAAGCCAAAGGACTATAGTTAGAAGCAACCTCAGCATCATTCTACTTTAATCATGCTCCAATATACTGATAAATTTCTTACTCCAAAAGGATGGTGAATTTTATCTCTGATAGTTCGCATTTAACTGATCTGTTTCATTGAAACTTAGCTATGCTATTATGTCCCAATATCTTAAAGGTTTCCATTAAGTTTGACATTAGGGAGATATAAAACTTGATCTGTGTGATTACATTACATTTAGTATTATCTCTGTCATAGCATTTTGTAATGACTCTGTTGGCTTTTGCTGAAGAAGGTCTTGGAGGGAAGATGAAAGAGAGAGGACTCAAACCATTTTTAATACTAAAAATATAATTAAGTTTTAGTCTATGGCAAAGATAGGTTACTTTATTTGGTTATATTTTGCACGTCTCTTGAAGATTTCAAAGTCTTCTGGCATATTTCATATAAAAGAACAAGGTAATGGCATGCTTAGGTCAGAGACAGAAAACATCTCTGAGATACTTCAAGGAGAGGTCAGATTAAGAACAAACATCCAAATCTCATTATAATCAGATCCCTAGCAATTAAAAATAATTACTTTTTTCTCTAACTGACCTTGTGGGATATATAAGCTAGAATCTAGTCTAAATAAAGCTAAATTGGAGTGTCTAAATCTAACAGCTAAAAAAAAGAGTATAGTCCAATCACATTGACTATGTAACCCAATTAGTGGCTTTAGAGAGGGACAATCAAAAGTTAAATTAATTTCCCATTTGCTGCCAAGATATCTTGCTTCTGAAGCTTCGTCAGTAGATAATTTGGGTGAGGAAGGACAGCACTCATTTTTAGGTAAACAAGGGGATTTTTATCATCACCAAGTGAGTGCAGTTCTGTGCTATCAAAACCCTATTCTTCAATTGCTGATAATGACTCTATAAATTACAGCTCTTACCCAATTCTCAAGGTAGAGTTCATCTTTTACTTTAAAGGACTCTTTTCCTGAAATATAATGCCTACTTTTTCCTCCTTCAAGGTACTACATTCTACAGCTGTTTCTGTAGTCATTTTTTTTTCTGATTCCTCTGCAGGGAATATAAACTCCCTTACCCACAGTCCAATTAAATTCCAAATGTTGGACATGAACATATCATTTCTCACTGAAAGATGTGCAGAGTTTTGTTTCTAGAGAAAGGATTATGTATGCATACACATGAAAACTGTGCTATTTGTTTCTTTCAAAGAAAGAACTAAACAAGACAGTAGGGGTCTCAATATGGGCACCCAGGGCAATCTTCACAGTGGGGTGTTTGGTTTTGATATTCAGACAGAACTACAATAATCAAAGCACATCTGGGAAACACAGAAAACCTAACATTCTGAGTTTGGCATCTGACCTTAATTGGTAAAAATTGTATTTCTTTGAACATTTCTTCCAGGTTTAGAGTGATTTTGTTTAGGCAATTGCATTTCATCCTTTCAATATTCTTTTTGGGAATAAAGAAGCAGGTATTACCACTTAACTTAAATGAATTGAGTGATGTACTTCAAGTATCAAATATTCAACTTTTAACTTTGGAAACCTTGTTTTCTTTTAACCTACGCATCTCTATGAACAAACTAATGGATTATAGAATAGCAAAGCCAAATTCTTAAAACATGCACGCAAAGAAGCAAGGAAAACAAGGAAACCAACAAATTCCATAGTAGTTCACCACAGGAAGAGCAATAATAATCTTATAAGAAAATTTTCATCAATACTGGGAATAGGACAAATAGATGTAATCCCCCTAAATTATTGTATCATTTGTTCTACAAATGATAATAATGGAGGGCCAATAACATGCATTGCATTGAGTCAGACGAAACAAGGAGTACAAAGGAAATTTCAGCTGCAGTTGAGGAAATAAGACACAATAAGTGTGAAGCAACATAAAATGGGAAATGAGCTGTTTCACATTCAGGTTAAATCAAGATAGATTGGTCAGGGAAGGTGAAAAGAGGCAAACTTTAAGCAAGATTGTGATCAATAGGTTGGACTAAAAGTACAAATAAGTAACAGTAACGTTAGTGTCAGCAAAAGACATAAGGACACAGTGATACACAAATGCAAAAAAGGAAAAAAAAGGAGCTTGAAAGCAAATCCCTAGTAGCCTTAGATAGTAGATGACTCCTGTTATAAAATTCTAAAGTAAAGTCAGAAAAGAGAACCAAAGAATGATTTCAAATGGAGAAAGCAATTTGTGGCACTGGCATTTTAGGGAGAAAAATAGAATTGTCCACAGGCTGGTTTGTAAAAGAGAGAGACTAGAAGGAAGAAAATAAATTAGGAAATAGTTATATAATACTCGCTTTAGATAGTAGGCTGTTCCTCCCCCCTCTCCCAAATTAGTATGGTAACTTAAAAAAAAAAAGATCATATTGCTGAGTCACAGCGTGAGCAGAGTTTAGAAAAAAGTTTAGATATTGGAAATCAAAAAAGTGAATCAACCTAATGAGAAAAATTCATTAAAACTTAACAAATGAGAGGGTGGAAGAGATAGCACAGTGGGTAGGATACATCCCTTGCACACAGCCAACCTGGGCTTAATCTCCAGCACCCAATATGGACTGCCAAGTCCACTAAGAGTGACCACTGAGCACAGAAGCAGGAGTAAGCCCTGAGCAGAGTCAGGAGTAAGCCCTGAGCATCACTGTGTTGAGATGGCCGCAAAAGAAAACATGACCTCCCCTCAACAAAAGACCAAACAAAAGAAAAATCCTAAACAAATGAGTCAAGATGAATTCTGGTAATTTTATAATATATTGTGTTGTTTTCACGTTCATATTAAAACAAGTAGTGCTTAGGTGGGTATTTCTTTCTTTTTTTTTTAATTACTATAATATATGCCTCAGACTACTCTCTTGTGAGAAGAGATCACATTTCTAAAGAGCTACTTCTCAGTCATCAATATCTAAAGGCTGATACTAAGCCTGAACTAGAGCCAGAATGAGGTTGACTTTAGTAGGAACTTGTAGTGGTTGCCAGTGGATAGACCAAATGTAGGATCTGTTTCCAAAAAACACATTTTGCTAAGTATCCCCCAAAAATGCTCTTGGGGAAAAATTGTCATAATGAAACATGCTTGCAAACATTCAAAACACTAGTTCCCTTTTGGAGCTCATAGAATCTATTGACATTGTGAAGGCATTTTGCTTCTCTTTTGGTGCACAACTTCCACACAATCCCTTAGATCTCTGGGTCTCTCGAGGAAAGACTCAACTGCACACTTTGAAGTTTCTAACTGATAGTGGTTTATTGGTTATAGAGAGTGCTCTAAAACAAGATAGTGAAACAAGGAACATAAGAAGAAAAAAAATAAAAGGGGAGATAGTTAGATAATCACAAATTAGAGTTGGTTGCTTGAGTAGACAAATTGAGAGGAACTTGAGGACAGGGTCAACATGAGTATCATGTGGTACCCCGGGTTTTCTATGCTGGGTATCCCCGCCATCACTGTCTCCTCTCTTAATACTGTGACCATATGACCCTGCTGAAGATGAAGAGAACAGTGGCCATACTGTCACTTAAAGTTTAAGATTTAGAATGAGTGTTTGAATTTTCTTTAGAAATTTAACTTGAGAAAGAATAAAGTGAGATTTAGATTCATGGACTGCCTCCAGGTGGGTTTCTAGGGTGTCAGGAATAAAAAAAAACTTCTTTGACTATGGTAACAACAAAGCCTGTTCCCCAAGTATTTGGCAAATATTGAATGTCTTAAAAGAAAACATTTCTTACACAAAAAGTGCACATGAAGAATGGCTCTAGCAATTCTATAAAGGTTACTTTTAAAAGGGAGACTATGATCTAAGAGTTACAAGGATCTATACATTGATTTTTTTCAAAATGTATTTTTTTCCCATTTGTATAATTGACTCATTTGATCGTGAATACCCTCTGTTGCATATTTCCTAGTGCTACGGAGATAACAGCAGCCACCACCAAAGGGTCATAGTGATGGTGTTTTATTTACGCTGTCCTTTTTCAGTCCTTGTTGAAACTCTGGGAGTGAAGCGTATCCTGCAACTTCCATTGTGTAGCCAAGAACCCATGTGATCAAACCAAAAATTAAAATGCCATATTCAGAGGTTGAACTCCATGGTTCTTGGATTCTAGAAGCTACATTCTAGCATCTCTGAATGGTCAAAACTAAGGACCCATGTGTAAATACTGCTGAGTAATACCTTCCCTCCTTACCATGCTCACCTAGCTCAGCACATGAGCATGGTGCTAATCGGTTTCAGGCAATTAAAACCCTGTTTAAAACAAAACTATTTAACCTCTCTTAGCTATAGTCTAAGTAAGAAATTTTAGCTCCATAAACAAAGTTTTATTGGATCACAGCCATGAGCATTCATTTAGTTTGTTTTCAGCATCTTTCCCATTTGGCAGAGTTGAATCACTGCAACAAAGACCGTATGCCCCATAAAGCCTGACGGATGATATTGCTATACTGCACATCTGTTTTATTTAGAGAAAGAAATGACAGGAGTCAGACATTTATTTTATACAACATGCATAGAATAGTTAAATGTAAGTTCAATTTGAATCCCATTCCTCCCAATCAGGGAGTCAAGGAGTGACTTGTCAGAGCTAACTTTTCCTCTCTTTGGATTTTTCTACTTGAAAGATGGAGCAGTAACAGGATTCTTGAATATCTATTGTGAAGTTGACCTGCACCATATGTAAAGCAAAAGAAAAATAGCTGAAGGACCTGAGTCCATGGAGTCTGCCTGCCTGTCATGGTACTGGTGAACTGTTTTAGTATCAAGATTCGTATGTCTGGATTCTAGGAAATTAGATCTTTTTGGCAACAACTGGCAGACATATACAATAAAACTGCTTCAAGGTGGATGAAACTATAGGATAAAAATGTACAAGGTAAAATGTAGGGGTTGTTTTTCAACAGGTGAACCCAACAAAGGAGAAATTGGAGTCACTGAACCCCAGTCATTGCATCCACCTGCACCTGATCATCATTAACATCAATTCCAAACTTGGAAAACTTTAAGCTGAACTAGAAAGCTTTCTTTGAACAAGTTATTTTATTTCTCTTCTCCCAGTGTTCCAGATAATCCTCATTTGATCTTTTTAAGAAAGCAGAAGTAATTGCTCTTTCATTCAAATCCATCTGAAATCTAATTTACTAAACATTTTGTTTGCTCTTTAATAATTAACAGAATGACCTTAACCATAATACAAATTATTTTTATTTGTCCTAATAGCCCAAACAACATTTATCTTTTTCTCATTATACCTGGCTAAGAAAATTGCAAAACTGAAATCTGGAAAATCAACCCATGGCAAGAGGTTTCCACAGAAACGTCTTCATTACAATCATCCTCACCAAAAACTGCTACTACTCCTGTGCATTATTGGGTAGTTTTTCTTTAAATAATTTGCTGCAAGAATTTTTATCTGTGAAATTTCTTGACTGTAAGGCCGTTTTGATGGGAAAGGGAAAAGAACTGCTTGATGGTTTGGTTTGACTTCATCCCTTGAACAACCAATCAACTATCTTTAGCCTTTTTGTATATAAAGCTGATTGTCACTTGGGGTTCACTATCTCCGCGAAAGAAATACAAACCTACCTCTTTGCAATATAATGTGTTGGACTTTTCTAGCATAGAAGTAATAGGCTTTGATTTCATACTTTCTGTAAGTTTGAACACTAAAAATTAAATTTGCCAAATACTTTGTATTGTTGAAAACATATTTGTGTTTGATAATTTGCATCTTGCCTTAAACTTTTTTAATTGATTTTTATGCTTCATGATGTCCTTCTGAAATTTCAAATTATCGTCATTTTATTATTTTACTTTGATTTTATTATTTTTTCTCTAGCCCAGAATAATAAATAAGTTCTTGTGCAATCTTGCCATCGTTACTCTAAACACAGGAATACATTCCTTCTAATTTTTGTAATGAATGATTTATGATTCATCATATCCTTTTATAGCCAATTAATCACACAGTGAAAACCATTTTATATGTCCTCTTGAGTATCTTTTGTATACATTTTATCCCCCTTTCATAGAAAAAAATGTCTTATGTGACAAAACTGCTCACAGAGATATTTACAGCCGAACTACCTTGAACATTAACTTACAACTAGCTAATGAGAGAGCAGAGAATCTTCTCAAGATGAGCTATCTGGGAGAATGTTTTAAGTTTTCAAACAACCACCCTTATTTCTCAGATGGGGAGAATGTTTATATACAACTGGCTAGTGCTTGCTTTCTCATTCTGTTCTATGCAATAGTGCCCTGTATTTCAAACATTTAAGTGAGGGATTGCCCAGATCTGGTATGAGAATTGTTTCTGGTTTTCTACCAGCACAATCTCTCCCACAATATATTTTCCCTAATTAAAAACTTGGGCAGAAATGTTTTTCAGTCATTTATACCTTATTGTAACTTCGCATTTTTAAAAGGAAAGTTCCTCTCACATTTACTTGCAGACATGCAGTACATGAGGTTTAGAGTTAAGGGGTAGATTTTTCTTTCTCTTCCTTTTCTATGTCTTCTATATATGACAAAAGAAAAATTCCTCTTTTGCTGAAGAAATTCCCTGGGCTGGAGAAATAGAAAATGGCCTCTCATACAGCCCACTCTGGTTAGGTTCCTAATACCACACATGATCCTCAAATCACCATCAGGAACGACCCCTAAACACATCCTGGTGTGGTGTCCAACAAAAACCAAAAAGAAAACCAGCAACTTTATAGGTTTAGTGTAGGATAACATTGGTTTGTCCTTTCTGCCTTGCCATAGGGAGCTTAAGTTTATTGGGTTACTCTCATCACAGTGCTCCCATTCCTTTGTGTTTATTTGTAACTTCTTTCTTTGTGCTCTGTTGGCTTGTAAATGTTGCTTTTCTCTTCTCCTTAAGTCCTTTGCATAGTTAATTCAGAGCAATGTTCTTTTTGTATTGGCAAAGGAAGACAGTAAATGCTATGCTTTTGTAACAATTGTCTCTCAGTGATATTTACTTCCTGTGCAGCTGTTCTCGACTTAAACCTCAGTTGCTCTTACTTCCTAGCACCCCAAAAGCAGGGTCCCGACAAAGGACTGGATGGATCCAGGGTAAGCGGTTAGCTATGTGCTACCCTGGCATCGAAATGGGCCTGGCCAAAGTGCCATAATGCTTTAACTATAAGTTAAGAGCTAGGTCATGGACAAAATGCTGTCATGATCCAAAAAGCAATAACTAGACTCGACCCTGCAAGGGTTAGGAAAGATTAATCTGGTCTGAGCACTGTAGTCTGAGTCTGTGGTGAGATGTTCCCAGGAGAGCCGTCCGACATACAAGACTCAATTATCTCTTATTGTGTCCATACAAAAATAATTAATATTAAGATGTTAATTAAGATGTTGATTAAGTTATTGGACTAAGGCAGAGGGATACTCCAGATGGTGTTTCTGCCCTTGAGCCTGATAGGCAGTCAGAAGGGTTTTCTTATGTTGATTTTGCTACTGATTGCATGTAGCATTGGCCCAGGATGCTAGGGGAAAAGAGACGAGTTGGGGAGAGAAGAGAGAGTTGGGAGGGAGAGAGAGAGAGAGAGAGAGAGAGAGAGAGAGAGAGAGAGAGAGAGTGCCCAGGCTGTGAGGTGGAGCACAGAAAGATGTGCAGGAGAGACAGGAGGAGACAGGAATGAGGGGCAGTGTGACTAGAATTGGGGGCTCAGAGAGACTGGAACAGGCACATGGGAAGAATGGAATAAATGGCAACTGATCAATCAACCAGCTTGACCCTCATTTCCTCCTCCATCTGCCCCATGGCCTGGGCTGCCCTGTTGGGGAGCCGAGGTAGAGACCACCCGAACCCAGGCAGCGAGGGGAAGAGCTGACAGGGCCTTCCCTTGTCGCCCTGGGAGATTAAACGGTTTAGGAAAGGGACTGATGAGCCTCAGTGAATGCCTTGTTAGGGCCATTTCCTTTAGGATGCGCACACACTGCTTGACCAAAGGGATCAGTGGAAGAAATGGCAAAGGGCCAGAAAAAGGAGATGGTGGGAAGAGGGGCTGTATCTTTTGGTACCTATAATAATGGGCCTAGCAGGTTGGATCAAAAGCACTTTAGAAGTGAAGAACTGGGGGTTCAGAAGTGCTTAAATAACTGCTCAGAGTCATTTGGGAACAAGTAACTTCTTAGAGAAACTCAGGTATAGTGGCCTTGTGTTACAATGATGTAATGAACTATACTATCTGTGTGCATAGGCATACCCTTCCCATTATCAGGAATAATTGTCCCATCTCTGGTAGCACAGTCCAAACAGTGAGCTGGCTAGTTATTATTTTTTTCTGCCCCTGTAAGTGCTGCTTGAAAGAAACCAGGGGAAAAGTCACAGGAAAACCAAGACAGTGACCGTTTGTCCCTGGATCTGAAAAGCAACACATTCATGTGTGGAGAAAGCAATCAGTGAACTGAAATGGTACCCTAAAATAAGAACCATCACCAGCCTCACAGCAAAGTTTGAAATGGTCCTTCAAAATTGCAGTTTCTAATTATAATCCTCAGAATAAGAATACTGATGTTATCTATCTAAGATCTCTGAGTCACATTCTGTCAATTCTCAGGGTGACTAGTTATTGTACTGTTAATTGGTTTAATGCAGTAAGTATTTTGGATAGGTGGGGAGAGAATCAATTAGACTTTGGATTCAAAAGTTTGATACTGAGTTTTGCCTCTGTCGTAATTTATCATGAGAGTTTCGGCAATTCTCCTTACTCTCTAGTGTCCAAATTCTTCATTTGCAAAATAGAGAGATAGCATGAAATGATATCTAAGATCTTGTTCAATTCGAAGAACTACTTCCTGTTGAATTAGCTGAATGAAAATCTAAAGAATCACATTTTCCCAATTGTTTCAAGGGCCATCTTGCATTTCTCCTTTCCTTGCTATCTCCATTTTCTTTCTTCTTTTAGTCACACCCCTTTTCCTCTATCACAACTTCTGGCTTTGCCGTGTGAGGCAGAATCTCAGATCAAGAATTATTTGCCGATGCCTCTGAACCAACAATGGCATTAGCATTCTTGAGTTTAGTATCTTTAGAAGACATACATTGTATATTGTAATTAAAGCTAATCTGTTTTTCTGTCTCCAGGTCTCAATATTCTAAGTTTTCACTTTTTCTTAGTTTTACTTTTTGAGATTCTACCAAACAGAGCGTGTTTTTTTTTTAATTTGTTAAGATTCTACCAAAGAACGTATGGAATCTAAAAGCAAGTGCATGGAAAAGACTGAAGAGTTTTTCTTATGGCTTTAATCCAGGTTTCCATGTTGCTCCTCCTTGTAAAATGCGGAGACAAACAGTAACATGTTTAGAGAGGGCAGGGGAGTTGGCAGCTGGGTTAGGGGAGTTTGTTTTATTCAATCTTTCACTCAAGGCAGAAACAGTTATCGGTTATCAGACAAATGTGAAAATAATAATAGCACTCAACACATAAATACCAGACATACAAGGGTTTCCACTCCTCTGATACTCACAGTTCGATTGCGTTCCTAGGGAGGTCGGAGGGGACTTCTGTCACCTGGCTCTCTTGGCAGAGGAAAACCCAGTTAGAGCAGTGACACAGCCGATGGTGACAGCCCGAGGTCATGCTCAGGAATGCTAGCAAGGAGACCAGCAGGAAGGCCATGCTTATGTCTCCATCCACCTGCTTTCCTCTTGCATCTGCAGAGAAAAACCTCCAGCCTTCAGAGGCTCACACAGCACCCTTATAAGAAGAGATTTGCCTTGAAAGCTGGCAGGGTCACATGACCCGCTAAGACTTTTTTTTTTTGGTCACTTCCAGACAAATAGCAAAATTCCTGTGTGCCAGCAGTGATTTCTAGGGCAAGATAAGCTACTCCCTTATTCTTTGCAATTCAGTTTCTTATCCTCTGACCCAAGAAAGACAGTACATAGAATCTTGAAGAATGTCTAGAATTGTGTACATAGTTAGCTGCAGTAATATTCCTCTTGGTCATCATTCTTTTCTCGAAACAATGTGATATGATTGATTTCTCTAAAGAAGACATAACTTAAAATATAAAAATTGCTAAGAGTTATTAAGGGGAAAAATACCTGTTCATAGTCTTGGTACAACTTGTGTCTGCAGCCTACTGGACTTAAAATCCAAGCTTACGATGGCAATTACTGATCCTCTCTCATGGAATTAACTTTTTTTTAAATGGCTTAATTTAGGAGATTGGCAGATAACTGATTTAGTGGACCTCAGGCAGTTCCCCATAGGTGGCAGTGGAAGGCACCTCTGCCAGGGTTATCCATAGAGATTATTGAGTAATTGGAGTAATCAAGGAATGGGTTGTTTTCAATGGGAATATAGTAAATACCAAGAGTCTGCTCTTCCCCTCCCTTTCTCCAACTCCCTTGGATGTTGTTTCTGACTTTTTCATTTCCATGTTCTAAAGGATTCCCCCCTACCTTTTGAATATTGGCACCAATGAGCTCATTTAATCTGTGCTTTTAATATAATGTTACTCTCCTTTAGTGACAAAAAGTACCCCAGTACTTGTATTGGTGTTCCCAACCTCTTTGGTGAGGTACTTTTGGCAACACTTTCAGAAAGTGACTTTCTACTTTCATATCCAGAGCTATGAAGAGTGAAAAGCTGAATCTTCTCTAGGATCCTATGAATGATGTATTATTACTGGCTAAAATTATGGACTAATAGCACAGCGGTAGGGTGTTTGCCTTGCACGCTGCCAGCCCGGCCGAGCTGGGTTCAATTCCTCTGCCCCTCTCGGAGAACCTGGCAAGCTACCAAGAGTATTGTGCCCTCACGGCAAAGCCTGGCAAGGTACCATGACATATTCGACATGCCAAACACAGTGACAAGAAGTCTCACAATGGAGACGTTACTGGGCCCACTTGAGCAAATTGATGAACAAGGGGAGGATAGTGACAGTGACAGTGACAGTCGTTTCTGAATCATTAGTTTCAGAAACTTGAGTTATGACAAAATGCTACCATATTTCCACCCCTTTTCTCCTTTTTTTCTGCCTTATCAAAAAATGACATTAATAATGGATTATTTGATTAGTAAGAGAAAATCAAAAGCAAATAATTGGGCAATTTAAGTTTTTTCCTAAATTATTCTAGGTACAACTAATTAATTGTTACTGTAGCGTTATTTTTTTAACAATTTAGACTACTGTGAACATTTTTTACTCAACAATTGATGTGTGAAGCAATCACTTGATCACTTGATCACTTGACATCCAGTTACTCATTGATTTGCTGGAGTGGGCACCAGTAATGTCTCCACTCATCCCTGTCACCCACCAGTGTAGCCCAGTGGCGTCTGCTCATTCTAGGAACACAAATAGCCTCAAACCAATTGTTCAGGGTCTTGATGAAGAAGTCTGACCATCTCATAGGTGGGCGGCCACACGATCATTTGACATCCCATGGAATCCAGTTGGTAATGGCTTTAGTCCAGTGGTCGTCTCCAAATCTCATTATGTGTCCAGCCCATCTGATTTTCGATGCCTTGGCAAACAAGACAGCATCCCTGATTCTTGACTGTCAATGGAGGTCAGAACTCCGGATTTTTTCTCTCATTTGAATGAAGTGTGATACTACAAGCATAGCTCTTTCGATTCCTCTTTGAGAGACCCAAATGAGGGCCCAGGTCTCTGAGGTATATGTTAATGCAGGAATAACAGTGACATTAAAGAGATGTGCTCAGAGCTGGAGGTTCTTCATCCTCTTAGCTATTTCTTTGATGCTCTTGAAAGCGTTCCAAGCTGCTCTCTTTCTCCTGCACAACTCAGGTGTCAGGTCATTCATCATGTTGACTTCTCGACCTAGGTACACATAACTGTTGCATTCGGAGATGGTCGTTCCATTGAGAGTGAATGGAGCGTCAGGAACGAGGCTGTTACTCATAAACATTGTCTTCATAAAATTTAGCTGTAGTCCTACCTTTCCACACTCACGGTTGAAGTTGGCCAGCATTTGTGCCGCTTGGCTATTGTTTTGTGTTATTAGAACAATGTCATCAGTGAAGTGGAGGTGGTATAGTTGCCCACCATCTATCTTCACTCCCATTCCTTCCCACACCAGTCATCGCATGATGGTCTTGAGAGTGGCACTGAAGAATTTCAGTGAAATGATATCACCCTGCCAAAACCATCACTTGAAATGGATGATCACTTCCTTGTAGAATGGTGAGATCCTGGTAATGAATTCGTAATACAGCTCACAGATAATCTTGATGCATTGAGTTTGAACGCCCTGTTTGGCTATGGCTTCGATGACCGCTTCTGTCTCAATAGAATCAAAGGCCTTCTTTAAATCAATGGACATTAGACAGAGCAGCATCTTGAACTCCCGAGAAACCTCAGTGAGCTTGGTTATCATATGAACATGGTCGAACATGCTGAATCCTTTGCAGAAAATGACTTGCTCACACAGTTGTCCTTCATCTAGTGTTATGCCAATCCTATTCAGGATGACTCGAATGAACAGATTGTAGACGATAGACAACAGGCAGATTGGGCTATAATTGGATGTGGAAATGCTGAACTCCACTGAATCTCACGAAGACAATGTTTATGAGAATCAGTCTCATTCCTGACATTCCATTCACTATCAAAGGAACGACTATCTCCGTATGCAACAGTTATGTGTACCTAGGTCGAGAAGTCAACATGACGAATGACCTGGCACCTGAGATGCACAGGAGGAAGAGAGCAACTTAGAACACCTTCAATCGCGTTGAATAAATAGCTAAGAGGATAAAGAACCTCTGGCTCTGGGCACATCTCTTTGATTCCACTGTTCTTCATGCATTACCATATGCCTCAGAGACCTGGGCCCTACAAAACAGGATGAGAACACTATTCCTGTCTCCCATAGAGGAATCGAAAAATCTATGCTTGATGTATCATGTTTTACTCAAATGAGAGAAAGAATCCGGGGTTCTGATCTCCGTCGATGGTCAAGAATCAGGGACGCTGTCTCATTTTCCAAGGTGTTGAAAATCAGATGAACTGGTCAGGTAATGAGATTGGGAGATGACTGCTGGACTAGAGCCATTACTGACTGGATTCCACAGGACATCAAAAGATCGTGTGGCCGCCCACCTACCAGATGGTCAGACTTCTTCATCAAGACCCTGAACGATTGGTTTGAGGCTCTTTGTGTTCCTAGAATGAACAGACACAATTGGACTACACCAGCATGCGACAGGGATGAATGGAGCCATTACTGGCACCTGCTCGTCCAAATCGATGAGCAACGTGAAGTCAAGTGATCAAGTGAAGTGATCCATGAGCACGGGATATGTTTTCATTTCCTCATGTCCTCTTTTATTTAGTGGAGTAGCATTTTGTAGTTTTCTTTGTAGAGGTCCTTTACCTCCTTATTTAGGCTGATTTCGAGGTACTTGATTTTCTGTGGCACGATTGTGAGCAATATTGCTTTTTTCATTTCTCTTTCCTCTGTCTGAGTATTTGCATATAGGAAGACCATAGAGTTTTGGGTATTGATTTTATAGCGTGCAACTTTACTGTACAAGTATATTCTTTCTAGGAGTTTCTTGGTAGAGGCTTTAGCATTCTCTAGGTATAGTATCATATCATCTGTGAATAGTGATAGCTTGATTTCTTCCTTTCCTATCTGGATGCCCTTAATATCTTTTTCTTGCCTAACTGCTATTACAAGTACTTCCAGTACTATATTGAACAGAAGTAGTGAGAGTGGGCATTCTTCTCTTGTCCCTGATCTTAGAGGGAAGGCTTTCAGTTTTTCCCCATTGAGAATAATGCTTTTCATAGGCTTGTGGTAGATGACTTTGACTATATTGAGAAAACTTCCTTCAAAACCCATTTTGGTGAGAGTTTTCATCATAAACGGGTGCTGAATCTTGTCAAATGCTTTCTCTGAATCTATTGATAGAATCATATGGTTTTTTATCTTTTCTTTTGTTGATATGATGGATTATGTTGATCACGATCATGATCACGACCATCCTGTTGTTCGTCGATTGCCTCGAGCAGGCCCCAGTAACGTCTCCTTTGTCCTAGCCCTGAGATTTTTTTTAAAAAGTGCCATATTCAAGGCTCTTTCAGAGTTAGGAGAATGAGA
>JAOXYA010000008.1:4356475-4368050 GCA_028565675.1 Sorex palustris
GGCACCAGTAACATCTCCATTGTGAGACTTGTTGTTACTGTTTTTGGCATATCAAATATGTCACGGGTAGCTTGCCAGGCTTTGTCATTGGGAGGAATACTTTCGGTAGCTTGCCAGGATCCCCAAGATGGGCAGAGGAAATCGAACCCAGGTCGGCCACATACAAGGAAAAACAATATGAATTCTTATACTAATTCAGTAAGCAAACAATAACATTAAGCAATATTACAATGCCATGTATTTGCCATACTGTATATTAGATGTAAATGAAAAGAAAAATTAACACACTGAAATATAGATTTGAAGAAAATATTCATTACAAAGCCCATAAAGACAAAATATAGTGACCATTACCCACTAAGAGTGAATAAGAGAAAGATGACACAGAAAAATACATATATGCCTGCAACATATGAGAAAAGAGAATCGGGTAATCACATAGTTGAAGTGTTAAGAGCTAAGAATTGCCAAAGACTCACTGAAATACTTCAGTCCATAGTCTTAAGGAGTCAAAAAAAATTATAATAAAAGAAACTAATACCTAGAAAAATAATAGAAAACAAAGAGAAAAGTAATCCTAAAATCAGTAGAAGATGGAAAAAAGATATTACTTTCAAAGGATCAATACTAGGACTGACAGTTTATTTCTCATATCTTTTAAAAGCTAGAAGACCATGAAATAATATCTTCAATGTGCTGAAAAAAATTGAAAGCTAAAATTTTAGCTCAGCGAGGAGCAGGGAGATAGTATAGAGTTAAGGCAGATGTGCAGCAGACCCTGGTTCCATCCTGGGCACTAAACTGCTAGAATGACTCTGACATCTGAACACAAAGCCAGGCAAAACCTGAAAACTCACAGGTGTGGCCCCCTCCAAAACCAAAAAGTTTAGTCCATGAAATATTCTTCATTATCAATGGTGAACATAAAATGAAATATAAATTTGAGTTTTGATTGACTGTGCATTTAAAAGTAGATTAAAATATTTAAAGATAGGGTCGGAGTACTGCAGGCAGAGCACTTGCCTTTCAGACAATCAACCTGGGTTGGATCTCTAGCAGCCCATATAGTCCCTCAAGTCCCATCAGGAGTGATCCCTGAGCACAGACTCAGAAGTAAGTCCTGAGCACCATTGGGTCTCATCCCCAAAACAAAATAAATAGAAGATAATGCTGTTTAAAGCATATCATTGAAGGGCAGAGTGATAGGACAACTGGGAAAACATTTAGCTTGCATGCAGCCAACACAGGTTCTGTCCCTGACATCCCATATGGTACCCCGAGAACCCTCAGGAATGATTCCTGAGTGCAGAGCCAGGAATAACCTCTCAGCATCGCCAGGTATGACCCAAAAAGTCAAAAATAAAAAAAAAGACATATCATTGATACCATCAGTCTTATTGACAATATACCTTTGATATACTTAAAAAGGAAAAAGTATCATTCATGGATCAGAATATTTTTGATTCTAAATTTATTAAATATGGAGAATTATAGGCATCAATAGAGATCGTCTCCATTTGATTCTACTTCAATAAGATTCCTGGAAAATTTTTATATATGCTATAGTTCAAGATGCACTGTTTTAATTTATTGTATTGTGTTTATGTTAAATTCCTTCAATTTGAAAAAAACATAAGACAATATAATAGTTTACAAAATGTCTTTGTCCCAGAAATTCTAAAGTTGCTATAATTGAAGGCTCCTGAAGTTGCAATTTAATTTATAGCATTTCTTTAGGATGATAAATGACAATAAAAAATAAGCAAAGGTGTTATTGTGAGGGAGAGTAAAAGTTTGTGGTATAGTATTCATAATAGTATATAGAGAAAAAAAGCAAGTATTAATTTACAATTTGGGATGATCTACTTGGAAAACTTTCTAATAAGTTTGACAGTGCAAACAATCTATATCCTGAAAATCAAACTATTGCATATATCTAAGAATATGTGTATATGTATATTAAGAGCACATATAACAATGTTCATAATAGTAATATTTGCAATATTACTTTGCAGTTTCCAGTTTCCCAAACTGGAAATGCTCAAATTTTTAGAGAATGAATAAAATTAACCACAAACTTACAATGGAATATTATATGGTAATAGAAATAAATTAACTGCCAGTAAGAACAGTAATTATTATCTTCATGAATACAACAACGGCCAAGACCCAGAGACTATAAAACCCTGCTCCCGGAAGAGAAAAGCACAGTCTCCTGTGTCTGTGCCTGGCTGTCCTCACCACCGGGGCCCCTTGGAGGAGGGTGGGTTGAGTTTCCCTCCCCACACCGAGCAGAGTCCCGGCAGCTGAAGACCTTCAGTTCCAGTGACAGCCATGCTTAAGACCACTCTCCACACGTTCGGGCGAGCCTCACGCATGAAGGAACCGGCCGAGGAACCCAGGTGTGCGGTACCCAGGGCATAGATTTCCAAACCTGCTTGAATTGGGACTGGGGCCTCCTCCATCCAGATCCCGCATCTTCCAGTATGTAGGTGTTACACCCACCAACTCCCCCCCGACGCCATGTAATCCCATCAAAGGCCAAGACCCAGAGACTATAAAACCCTGCTCCTGGAAGCATCTTATTATCTAGCTCTCACACTGGAGAATTTGGCAGGCTACCAGAAGTATCCTGCCCACGTGGCAGAGTCTGGCAAACTCCCCGTGGCGTATTCAATGTGCCAAAAACAAGTAACAATGATGGGTCTCATTCTCCTGACCCTGAAAGAGCCTCAAATGTGGCACTTTTTAAAATCTCAGGGCTAGAACGAAGGCGATATTACTGGGGCCTGCTCGAGGCAATCAGTGAACAACAGGATGACAGTGATACAGTGAATACAATATTGAATGAAAGAAGTCAAAACAAATCAAATCATATTCTGCAATTCTAATTTATTGGACAGATAAATAAGTGGTAAAGAATGAGTGAAAGTGAGGAGTTTCTTACGATTCTTTCCAAACAGTGGTTATGAGCAGTAAGACGGTGGGCAAAAAGGATTGGGAACATGCATAGAATTTATGTGCTCAGATCAATAACTGAGGTGTAATGTATGGATACTTGCATTATAATAATTCATTGAGCCTAATATTTGTATTTCATTTACCTTTTGTATATGTATTTCATTTCAGGATTGCACAAATAGTTTAATAGTAATTACACTGATTGCTATATGGAAAACTAAATGATGAGAATAAAAGCAGACATGGGATAACTGACTTTAGTCTGTATGATGTTGGCTTGGAGCAGAATAAATGTCTAAAGAAGTAGGATAATTCATGGATTCCATTTGAGTAGAGGAATAGAGATAGGCTCAATCAGAGTCACTCATGAAATGGATCTGTAGACTGGCCCCTGGTCTACAGGAAATAAAGTTTGTAAAATGACACCTCAATACTGGAACTAAAAACTGTGGATGACAGAACCACTGACTGAGGTAGAGAAGCAGAAGAATTGGGCAATTTTGCAGGCATAAATCAGTCTTTCTTTCTTTTATTTTTTCAGAGTTACAAGAGAGAAGATGATAAAGACGAGAAGAAAATATCAGAGCACCCCGGAGACAGTGGAATTTCAGAGGAGGGAAAAGATATAGCATGTTGAAAAGTGAGAGATGAATCCAACAAGACAAAGACAGAGAAGTGACTTTTGAGCGTGGCAACATTAAGTTTATCAGTAATTGTGGCGAGAGCAGTGAAGAGGGAAGGGTCTGGGGGGAGAGATGCCTGCTTAAAGAAGCACCATAAATGAGGAATGTACAAAAATGACAATTGAAAATTAAGATAGTTCTGTGTAAAACTGAATAGGATAAATAACATAGCATCCAGAAAGAGACATAGAGCCCAGACATTTTATTTAAAGGAAGAAGAAACAATGGCCCGGTGCTAGGTTGATGTGAATAATCTAATAAGGGAGAAAATAATAATGCAGAAGAACTATGGATTTCTCCAGGGTTGAGGTCCTTGAGCAGAAAAAAATAATTGTGAGTTTTATTATCACACACACACATACACAACCACACACATACACACGAATACATACACATTCAGCACAGAACTTTATTTTAACTCAAGGATAACACGTACAGTAGTGAAAAGGAGAAAGGATAAATCAACAATTGCAGCATAGTGTACTGCAATTATCCAGAAATTCAATAAGATGCTCTGACTGTACAGAGTTCTTAGGTGAATTTTGGAACCAGTACAGAAGCTGAGTCTTTAAGGATGCATTTAAATCTAATTAGATATGGCTGACACAACATAGTAAAAGTTCTTTTATCAACTCATCCCAGCTGAACTTTTGCCTTGCCACTTTTCACAGCATTTTTGCCTTTAAATATGTACATCTGAATTTGCACTCATATCAAAATATTTGTCATTTGCTTACCATGTCGTGTTATTTTACAAAGCATGTGCTCCTCATGTTCTCTGAAATGCTCTTTTCTTCACACTGAACTTCTACACATCTCAAGACTCAGTTTAAAAGCCACTTATTCTCTAAAACCCTCCTTAACTCTACAGGAAAAATGAATTATTCTTGCCTCTGGGCTCCTGTGGCACTTTATAAGTGCCTCTACGACATGAAATGATTGTGACTTTTTTGCAGGAAGGGAGTTACCTTAGTGTTTACAAGTATAGACGCTGGCACTAGGCTCCTTGGGTCAAAACTTAGTGCTGCCATTTACCACATGTGTCACCGTAGGCAAGTTCCTTAATCTCGGTGTGTCCCAGTTTCCTTCTTTCAAAAATGGGAGTAATAAAACTAATCTGCTAGCGTGGCGCTGAGAGAGTGCACACAGACTCAAAAGACAGACGACATGGAAGTCTGGGACACGAAGATGAAAATTCTAGACCTTGTAGTTCTATCTGCGGGGAGGATTGGCTTCCCCTTGACCAGCCTGGTCCAGCTTTCCTGGAGAATAGATGGAGGGAAGATTTGTCCTGGTCTCTTTCTTTGAAAGCATAGTTGCATTGACCATGAGTCCTGTATGATTCTAGATATGAATTGGTTTTATTTTTGACAAGATCATTTTTATTCCTTGCATTCTCACATTTCCTTCCTCCCTCCCTTCCTCCCTTCCTCCCTTTCTCCCTTTCTCTCTTTCTATTTCTCTTTCTCTCTTCTCTTTCTTTTTTAATGCACTGTCCATTTCACCAATTTGTTCCTATAGAAAACACTGAAAATTTACAGCTCATTAAAGTGAAACTGAGAAAAGGCACAGCTTGTTGTGGCTATGAAATGAGCTTAGGCTGCAAAAGCACTTAGAGCAGTGTCCGGCAACATGAACAAATGCTTGATAAATTGTCACTATTATTACCTTAATTATATATGCTTTCCAACTATGATAATAAGAATAACTTGCTGGTGTTTATTTTCTGTATCTTGCCAGTTTCCTATCACCACCCAACTTGCCCTTGAAGGGCATGAAAAAAGTCAATAGAAACATATGGACAGAGTAAATGAATTTTCCTCCCCACTTCACAACTGGTTTAGAGATCTTTCATTGGTATTACTTTGAGTTAAACATATTTTTGTACATTAAACACACTGGGCATAGTGTTCTTGGCACTACTTTCAAAAGTTTGTAGCTGAAGATTTTTATAATTTCAGAAATATCAGAAGAGGAAGCAAATTAAATCTGTAGCACATTAGTATGATTGCTAATAGAATCAAAGATCAGACTCCTTCTTTGTTAGGACATTCCTGTTAAGTTTCTCTGATTGGTCAGTCATTTCAACTTTATCTCAAAATATGAAATCAGAAACCTGCTCTGCCAATAATGTGAACATGGGATACCTGGATAGGGTATAAAACCAAAGAAGAGGGAGGGCAGAAGTAGGGAAGAAGGGACCTCCAGTGCTAAAAGCCCTGATTTGCAGGACTTACCTGAAATCCTCCCCAGCTTCTTAGTCAGCCTGTTAAATTCTTTGGAGAAAGAGTCATATGTCACCTGGAGAAAAGATTGATCCAGATTTGTATCTTCTGAAATTATAAAGCAATGATAATGGCATGTGTGTGATATAGGATGAAAATTGGTTTTATTTTCTGACTAGTCCTTCTTTGCCCAATGTGTTCTTCTCTCTATTTTGTTTAAAGTGTGCTGTCCATTTTGCCAATTTGTTTCCAAAGATACCACTGATAATTTACAGGTTATTTAAGTGGATCTACAAAGAGGCAGTAGTAATAAATAAAGTCCTGACATGGGCTATAAATGCAAAAGTGCTTTGTCCTGCCTATCTTCCACCTGTCTACTCAAAACTTAGCAAATCAAGTTTTACTACAATAATTTAAAGGAACACTCGACATCCTCTGTATATGTGTTAGTGAGGAGGTGAAGGCATATCATTCTTCTATTTTTGGATATTATAATGGAAGTTTTGGGCAACTTAAGATCAGGGAGTTCTCAAAGAAACCCGGGGGTCATTAGTTGGTGTCTGGCTCTCACACAGATATCAGTACTTACTTTTTCGGGGTGTTGGGGGCAATCATGTTTCCTAAAATGACTGCAAATGGAAGGGGAGGAAGAGTTAGGGTTCTTTTCCTTTTCATTGTAGTGAAGTGAGTGAAGCAACAAGAAAGGGAAGTGGCTGAGAACGACAGCAGATGCCATGAGTAAGAGGCAATTTCTGCCTTTCAGGGGAGCATTTCTATGGCATCAAGCAAGGAGATGGTAAAGCAGAGAGCAGACCCAGAGCATGGGTTGACTCAATCAAGAAGGTTTCTATGTTCAAATTAATCCTTCTCATTTCTCACTCTTGCCCCTCATAATCATGATTCTTTTGTACTATTCTCTGTGGTTCAGGTTTAAATTAGGAGGGTACTGTAAAACAGGCTGAGAGTCAAAAATAGAATAGGAGATATAATGAGGGTGAGAAAATATAGGAAGAGGGACATTAAGAGAAACATAAAGCAAGAGATAGAAATTAATAAGTGCTAATTGTGAATTCAGTAAGATTGCTGAATAAAAAATGAGTGATTGTCCATCTGCCATTTTTTCCTGCATTCTGTTTGCAGAGAAATGTGAAGATCAAAATTTCTTCCCTGAAAAACTTACGATAGAAGAGAGAAAGACTGAAAGTCAAAATAAGTTTTCTTTTTCCAAACCCAAAGTTTTTCTTCATTAGGGAGGAGGGAGTTACATCTGAAAAAGGTAGCTTGAAAGTCTTAATGTAGAGAAGGCCACATGTAGAGAGAGAATGCACCCAAGTTGGCTGCCATAGGTCAGTGCTGAATCAGCATTCATCTCACATGAAGACGTGAGTCCTGTGTAGGTGCTTAGGAAAATAAAAAAATTGAAGAAAATTCTTTTTATTCCTGGTCTAGTAATGAGCTCGTTATGCTGGCAACCAAGTCTGTTTCTCAGTCCTAATCCAGATATTTGCTTTAAGGCTTATTTGAAATTTTACTCATTGACACCAAAAAGTGGCAAAATTGGGACCTTAAGAAGCTGATCATTCTGGACCACTTATCATTCTGGACCTCTTTGTATTTTTTCCAGCTGATGTTCTATTGACTGAATGTGGGAGATGCATGAAATACAGGGAAAACTGTCCAGCTCCTCTGTGTAGACACACATTTTAAGATCTCAAGGAAGGACCAAGATGGCACTTCCAAGTATTTAAATTCTGAGACTGTGTATAGAAAATTCAGGTTGGGTATTATAACTGACGTGTAGGAATTAAAAAATCTGGTAATAGTAATGTGTTTTTGAGTGCACAATGAACAAAGCTTAACTCAAAATTTAACTCAAAGTCAACTGTATCCAAGTGGCAGAACTTTCCCAAGTTGCATTTCTTGAGAAAACTGAGTTTTCGAGTGGAAACAGATTGAGAAGTTTTGGTACAGAGTATGGAAGTACATACAATTTGATGTAATATTTTAAACGATCCTAAAATACTCATCCTGTTTATCAATTTGAGCTTCAAGTTGCACTGGGATTAGATAAGGTAAGAAAAATGAGTTAAGTCTAAGTAATGGCAAATGACAGAATTATAAAATACCTTGAATCCTTATTGTTAATTAATGATCAAAACAATTAGGTAGAAGGAAAGGTCTAACAAAGGCCAAATCTTACGATGTGAGGATTCCAAAAATGCTGGTGAAAGTGGACTAGACTTTAAAGAAATTAAATAAAACCAAGGAACAAGCTAAGTGAGCCATAGAAATAAAATACTCAATATATGATACACTCCTGTACAGAATTGCCAAGAAACTAATCTATTGACAATTTCATAAGTTAGACAGAAGACATGGAAACAGATGAATAGCCAGATAAATATTGCATATAGTAATTATGCAGAAGCTATAAATATGGTGAGTTGATGTTTTGTGCCCTCAGGGAAGTGCAGTTAAAATTGGGATAGCAATTTTGATGAGAAAGGAATCAGAACTTAGAAAATCTTATATAGTCCTGGAGACTAGGTCATCATAATAATGCCTTATACTCAACTGAGGAGAATTTTCTTTTCCTATGTCACTCCCAGGAGGTTTTTGAGTGAAGAGTCTTTGCTGCTTTGTGTGTCACATCAGAATTCCTGGGGCTGTGATGTACATTTGTACCACAGTATTTAGCCACAGGGAATCTGGTCTGGTTGCTTTTTCCTTTGCTTGGATGTTTCACTGAAGTAATAATAAGATTAACTCCCAAACCCCCCAAATCTTGACCTCTGTCTTGGCTGCAACTTGTTCTCTAATGTTAAGGAAGCGTAAATTCTGAAGCTAAGTCCTTTAGTACAGAGAGAAAAAAAATCCTATGTGCACCTCAGAAAGTTATATCTCTGCGAGTGATTTATGTTTTGGGCTTTGTAAGCTCTGATAGAAATATGGTCTTAGATATGAGGATAAAGTGTAATATCCTAGCGTTCGATGGACATATCCCCAGTGCAAACTTGCCCCATTCTGAATTGCTGTAATTTTGCTTAACTGTTTTCTTTACTTTAATTTGAAAAATCTCTGTTTCTTGTTACTATATGACACTCAGAGGTCAACTATAATCCTAGGAAGTGGCTTTCCTCTATTTTAATAAAAGAAACAAGTAAAAGAAATGTGATTCCCATTGAAATGTTCTTTTATTTATTGTGGATTAGTCCAGAGGTTCTTGAGAGGGAAAGGAGGACCCGGGGGTTTTCTTGTACATTCTTCTGCTGTAATTCTTAACAGGAAGAGCTAGGGACATATCTCTACTAAAAAAATATTTCCGTATTCCTTAGGACCTGCTTTCCTTTGTTTGTCCGCTGGAGGACTACATCAGTGGTGCTCAGGGACTACATCTCTCTCTGTGCAGTGACCCCAGTCAGTGCCCATGGGACCATGCAAATGTCTGGGAAGCATGAAAAGCATGAGTTCAGACCCACCCCCAAGCTATATCTACAGTCCTTACTTGCAGATCTTAGTACGGACTTCAGAGCACGGTTTTCAAAGCCTTTGTACTATAACCTTCGCCATACCAAACGTTATTATTGCTTTCTGCCTACTGATTAGTCATGCATAGACCTGTAGGTAATATACCATACCTTCATTTGTTCTTTCCTTTGTATGCTATTATTTTATTTTTGATACCTCCTCTGTCTTCTGCTAATCTACTCATTCTCAGATTCAGCTTAAACATTACCTTCATATTGTTCTCTTGAATAACTCTCTAAGATATTGATGTGGTAAGATCAACCCTTTATTTGTTTCTTCTCTAATAAACAGACTTATTTAAGCTAAAATATGGTAAGAATGATTTATCATTAGTCCCTACATTCCGTAGTACCCAGCAGAGTACATGATACGTAATCAACATCAAGTAGGGAAGAATAAAGAAATAATGAACAGGTATTAGTGTTTTTCTTCTAAGTATTTTTATCACATTTATCTTATTCTACATACTACAGATTCTCAAGTGAAAAGTTCCATCAATATTATAAAAGTTACTATTGTAGAACTTATCTCTCCCATCAATGGCTTTACATATATACATCAGTAATAGATACTTAATGGGTTAGAGAACTATGAAGTGTCAGACTATATCTCTAGCCTTTGAGATTGAGAACAAATAGAGCAAGTTTTATAATATACAGAAGTGATCCTGAGTGGACCATAAAAGTCGTTGGAGTTTGTTTTGTTTTATTTGGGCCAAACCCAGTGATGTTCAGGAGTTACTCCTGGCTCTACACTCAGGAATTACTCCTAGCGGTATTTGGGGGACCATATGGGGTGCTGGGTATCAAACCCAGGTTGACTGCATTCAAGGCAAAGCCCTCTATCTGCTGTTTTATTGCTCTGGCCCTACCGACCCCAAAATATGGTTAGAGCCATATTTGGAGCCAGCAGTTAAACATTTTAATAAAGGCAATTGAGTAGAACAAAGTTTTGGTTACACATAACTTCACAAACATGCACATAAATATGTAGATCTGTGTTTTTGAGTGTGTATATAAGATTACAATGCAAACTCTAAGAACCAAAATAAAAATGTTTTAAAACCCAGTATATAGAGTATCCGTGTCTTCTCATAAAATCTCTCAATGCCATTTCTAAAGGCCAAACACAGAATTAGAGGGACCAGTGACTTGATTCAGCATGGCATTTTTGATGTTCTTATAAAAAATATTTTGTTTGGGGCCAGGAATGACAAATAGCTTGAAGTCCAATAGAAACATCATTTTCTAAGAGAAGAAATTGCTTTACAGACAGTGTACAGAAAAATAAAATATCTCACCTCAACAGCTTATGCCCTCCGTCACCTATAAAGAGTTTTCTAGAATTTTTTCTTTCTATTTCTTTAAACTTCTATTTGGTTGACTAGATTTCCCAAGAGTTTCACTCTTAAGTTTCTTACCTTGATAGCATATACGACATGGTCCATGTTGGATTCTAAAGAATTATGAAATAACTAGTCCCAGGCTTGGAAAGTATCTCTGCACCATCCGCAGCACAGGTGTGGAGGGTTTCACAAAGATAGTTTTTACTCTGATATTTTATATGCCACTAATTTCTTTCCATCTGATTAAATATTCCCCACTATTTTCTTGTCCTACAAAATTGCACTTTTTTCTCTAGTGCCATTTTTGACTTTACATAATAAGCACCTTTAGGATTATAATTTGTTAGGGACAGTAAATCAAGTTTACAATTTTTTAAACTTCTATTCCCTTAAAATTCAGAAGCAAATTATGTGTTTGTTATCAGATATACTTTTCATTTTACAGCTGTAGAATTGAGGCTCAGAGAGGCACTATTGCTTCTATTGCTTGCTCTATACCACACACCTATAATAATGAGTTACTTTTGCTGGGTCAAGACCCAAGTTTTGACTGTATCACTCTGTCCTTGGCTGGAGGAAACTGGACCTGGACTAACTAGACTTATGCAATTTTCTTGATTTTATTTTAAGTTTCTTTCCTAAGGATGCCTTCAGGGCATCTCTTCATTTACTGACTCCAGCTCTCAAATTAGGAGATAGTTCCCATTTGTCCTATTTCTAGAAGTCAATGTCACTGCAAAAGAATTAGAAGTGATTAGAAGCAACCCACAGGGCTAGGAGCCATCCTGAGCATAAGCAGAGGACCCCTCAAAACTGACAGTGTGGCTCAAAAA
>JAOXYA010000008.1:4388373-4404103 GCA_028565675.1 Sorex palustris
CTTGTGTCATGTGTGATACTCCAAGCATAGCTCTTTCAATTCCTCTTTGGGAGAACCGAATAGCATTCTCATCCTGTTTTCTAGAGCCCAGGTCTCTGAGGCATATGTTAATGCAGGAAGAACAGAACATCGAAGAGATATGCCCAGAGGTTCTTCATCCTCTTAGCTATTTCTATGATGCTATTGAAGGTGATCCAAGCTGCTCTCTTCCTCCTGCACAACTCAGTTGCCCGGTCATTCCTCATGTTGACTTCTTGACCTAGGTACACATAACTGTTGCATTTGGAGATGTTTGTTCCTTTGAGAGCAAATGGAACATCAGGAACAAGATTGTTCCTCATAAACATTGTCTTCGTGAGATTCAGCTGTAGTTAGACCTTTCCACACTCACAGTCGAAGTCAGCCAGCATTTGTGCTGCTTGGCTAATCTTTCGTGTTATTAGAACAATGTCATCATTGAAGCGAAGGTGTAGTTGCCCACCATCTACTTCACTCCCATTCTTTCCCATTCCAGTTGTCGCATGACATTTTTGAGGATTGCACTGAAAAGTTTCGGTGGCATCCTGCTGAACCCCTCTCTTGACATGGATGATCACTTCCTTCTAGAATGGTGAGATCCTGTTAGTGAATCTGTAATACAGCTCACAGAGGATCCTGATGTTTTGAGTTTGAATGCCCTGTTTGGCTAGGGCTTCGATGACCACTTCCATCCCAACAGAATGAAAGGCCTTCTGTAAATCAATGAACATTAGACAGAGCAGTATCTTGAACTCCTGAGAAACTTCAATGAGCTTGGTTATCGTGTGGATATGGTCGATCATGCTGAATCCTTTTCGGAACCCAGCTTGCTCGCATGGTTGTCCTTCATTTAGTGTTCTGCTAATCCTATTTGGGATGACTCAAGTGAACAACTTGTAGATGACAGACAATAGGCAGATTGGTTGATAGTTGCTGAAGGTGTGGATGTATCACTTCTTGTACAGTCCTGCTGGTTTTTCATTGGGACGGAACCTTGGATTCGGACAGGTAGCGTGTAAAGAGCCAAGCCAGTGTATTGATGAGAACCTGACGGCAGGTTCTTCATGCATTCGGGTCTGACTTTGTCTAGACTGGGTGCTGTTCGCTTTTTCATTACTGTCTATGCACCAGTAATGGTGTGGTAATTATGGAAAATGGCTAGGAAGTGTCTTACAGTGTGTTGCGTGGCTGCTTTGCTGCTGTGTGGTCTGGAAAGTGGCCTGGAGCGTCGCGGCATTTGGGTGGTAGAATTGTTGGCTGCCAGGGCTGAGTTCCTTGGGGCAGGGAGGGCTAACTCGCCCTACTCTGGGTGAGAGTTCCCCAAAGCCATGCCACCTGACTCTGCCAGGCTGTTTTTACTCTGGGTGCCTCCAAATAAAAAATATGTTAGAAAAATCAAAGATGTTGGTAAGATGGACTTCTACTCCAACGACTTCCTGGGAAGCTTATCCACCTCAGCAGAGTTCTTATAAAATTCAGAGCATGAAGTCCCAAGTCCAGAGAATATTGCTTCATACAAGGATGAGCCTTTCCCCTCTAAGAACCAGGGGACAGTCAAGATTTCAGCATTACACAGAACTGAGCTGGTGCTTATTAACTCATTCCTTAAAAGCAGTATGTACATCCACATGTGTACAAGTCTTTGGTTGGTATAGGACCTTAGGTTCTATAGATGTGTTCTTTGTTCTTTTCCTTCCTTAGGTCATTCCTTTCATTCTATTTTCCCCTCTTACTCTTCCTGATCACTTAGACCTCCATCCCTTTCAACGGGTCTTACTCTGGAAATACAGAGAAGGAAGGGAAAGCAAAATTAATCATGTAAAGCTTGATGAAACTCACAAAGTGGGGGAGACCATTAAGTGTGTTTAAGACAGTCATACTGTTTTTAATAATACTAATAATTCAGTGGACATGGCTTCATAACATTCATGACTAGTGAGGGGGGTGAGGTTTAACTGTCAGTGTCTCACAGAGATGTAAGCACAGTGATTTTGGAATCACAGAGGAAACTGTGCAATTATGGTCTCCAGTGTTGTTGCAGTTATTAGTCTAAGCACCACGTGCCCACCCAGTGTTGCTGAGATAGGGTGTCAGTGGGTTAGTGTGTGTCTTACAGGGTAGTACCTAGGCCTGGTGGTACTGTGCTACTCAGCCTGGTAATTATGGGGCCAGGAGACATGTCCCAGGACTTATGTTTATACAAGGTGCCAGGAAGTGAACGAAAGACCTTGTACAAACTAGTCATGCTCTTTTCCAATCTCCCAGCTCTGGTATGACTAATTTTTCCAGAGATTTCTGGAAAGTGGAGTAAAGAATGGGACTAAGTAAAATCCCATACAAGTAAGTGGGTGGTAAGAAGTGCACAACTAGATGCCCACACATTATCAAGAGCATTATGTTGTAAACCCATCCCAGGTGTACATTATACTCCCTCTAGAATCTCACCAATAATAACAGTTTTAATGTGAGACCTTATCCTCAGGGATTTTAGCCACTATCAGTGTGAGGTGTTTTCACTGGACCAACCTGATGATTGATACTCTGCATGTGTCTTCACAGGAGAGTTTCCAAACATCCTGGATTCCACAGATGTTGATGCAGAGACTGAAGAGGTCTTACCTTGCTGAAGGCTCTCAGCTTTGTTGTTGGGAGGCTCACCTGAATCCTGATGTTTGTCTTTTTGATGATATTCCTGAATGCCCATGGCATTTCCTGCATATTGTTGTTCTCCTTCTCCTCTCATACTCTAAGGCTCTCTAAATTACTATCCTTACTTGCAGTTCAGATATTTGACTCTTTTCCAAGCATTGTTCCTCTAGATTTGTTCCAAAGTTTAACATGGATTTGCTCCTACTATATACTTTTCTATTAAATGATCAGTTAATTGTTTTTATTATCTACCTGGTGGGTGCTTGTGTTTATTCCTTTTTTTCCCTAGCTCTTCTCCTGTTTTGTAGAGTAAGGAGTTGAATTTCATAGTCAGATAGGATGGGGTTTGTATCATATTTAATAACTATGTCCTTGAACATGTAACATATACCTGCTGAGTTTTAGTTCTTTGACATGTGAAATTTAGTTATGATAAAGGTAGTTTACTTAACTCACTGCTTAAATTGCTGCAAATGCTCAATGACACAATGACCATAAACTCATATAATGACTAAGACAATCTAATTTTCAAAGAATGTTTACTTGCTGTAGTAATGTTACCCACACACATATAATGTAAAGACTGGGAAAACAGTAAAAACTGCAAAATAATGGCACACACCTATATAGCCATCAGAGATAAATTTGTAAATATAACTTATGATATATTTTGTGCTCAGAGATTTGTTTTTCTATGATGAGGAGGTTGTAGGAGCTACTGAGGAGAGGAACCAATTTGCATAATTTGATTCCTACTTCTTATTGGATAAAAAGGAAGATAGAAAAATAGTACGCTTGCAGGTAAGGCTTGCAGGTGGCTGACCCTAGTTCAGTCCCATGAAGCCTAACTAGGAGTGATCCCCGAGTTACCCCTGAGGGCAGAACCAAGAGTGATCTCTGAGCACTTCAGGATGTGGCTCCAAAACAAAAGAAAATGAAAAAAGAAAAGAAAAAGCTCACGTCGCAGTCATGCTGACTGGCTACGCAGGAATGAGTTCCTGAATTTGTGAGACCTACCATCTCAAGATGCACAAATACAAAACACAACTGCATAATGCACTGTGGAAATTAAGTATGACATGCTATATCAGTTCTAGGCACATTAGCAGAGATTGAAAATGGTTTCACACTTAGACATTATCAATGGATGATAAATAGGGTTAATGGATTGTGACTGAAATACTCCTGCCCTCTTAAATCTTCCTGGTAGCTTTTAAAACTGGCAAATACATATTCTTCATGATGGTTTGCAAAAATCTGTTATAATTCAATTTTGAGCTGCTTAGGACTGTGCAAAATATGCAAAATCCTGCTTATAGAAACATCCAAACCCTGCCACTTAAAGCACACACACACACACACACACACGGATAAACACACACATTCGTCTCTCTCTAACACACACAGACACACATGCACACACAATCTCTCTCACACACAAAAAAAAATATGAAATGACACTTTAAATCTTTTCACTTCTCAGAGTCTTTTGAAGTCTTACACAATAGAGTTGGGCCTTATGTTAATCTTCTTTTAAAAATAAAAACTAAGGTCAGAATTTTATTTTATATGATTATTTCAGGACACTGTTGCTCAGGGCTGTTCTTTGAATTGATTTCTGTTTGTGTTCACATCAATACAAAGCAGAAGAAGACTTTGAAACTATTGATCTTTTTCAATCCACTGTAATGTCCCCTACTTTGGCAAGCTTATCCACAAAAGAGTCTAGTTCACTTGAGTTAAAGAAGGAATGTGACAAACCAGCTGAGACCATGATGCCATGAAGTGAGCCAGCATTGCCAAATTTCAAAGGCTCAATAGAGGCATTTCATAAAGAGTTTTGTGATCTAGCTGTTTTTATGACGGTTCTCAGTAGTTACCCAATGCACTACCCTCTAGGGATAATGACACAGTAAAGCTTGCAGGTGCTCTAGCGATGGTGTCTCGGGGTACTAGATAATATCCAGGAACAAAAGATATCCGAGGTAAACAGTTTTCTGTGAGAGCTGGCAGATTCATGGCATTGAGGCTCTTAGGTAAGAGAGGAAACATGGGTGGTGCACAGATATGGCAACCCAATCAAATCGGGTCTTGATAGGTTAGAATTGCTTCTGCAACTTTCCTAAAGATTATTACTCTTAAGGGGGAGGTAACCTGGAATACAAGCACAATCCTCTCATTCCTGTGTCCAAGTTTAGATCCCTGGCAGTGAAAAAATTATATATCTGCATATATATGCATGTATTTTGTATACATACATATATGTGTGTATATATAAATATATTTTGTTTCTCTTGAAGGAGAATATATATACTCCTTTTCCTTGAAGAGGAAAAGAAAGAAAACCACTCTTTTGTAAACTGAAAACCTTGACATGGGAGTAGTTATTCCATTAGAGGATCAACATGATATTGCTGCTCCAGGGAAATGTGCTTGAATATGATAAGAAAATCTAAATTCAAATTACTTGATTATTGGTTGTTAAGCTTTTTTAAAAAAAATTCTGTTTTGAGATATTCATTACCTCTTTTTAATCTACTTATTAGTTGACTTTATATGTAAAGTCAGATGGAGAGGGCAAATTCTTAACTGTTCAGCTCTATACAGATGTCAGATTATTTCCCTTATTGCTCATTAATATTTTAGGAGATAATTTTGGCAAGATGAAGTTTCTTTCTCTGTACAAAGGGCTCAAGTCCAGATACCTGAAGTTTACTTGAATCCTGGTTGATGAAATGGGGAACCAAGGTCACCTGACTCACATTCATCTCTTTCTTCAACATAAGTAATCTCAGAGCATCCATTATTTGTATCGTTTGTCATCAAATTGCTTATCAATTTGCTCAAGCGGGTGCCAATAACATCTCCATTCATCCCTGTCAAGTGCTAGTGTGACACAATGGTGTCTGCTGACTCCAGGAACACGTAGACCATCAAACCATTCCTTCAGGGTCTTGACAAAGAATTCCGACTATCTTGTAGGTGGGCGGCCACATGTTCTTTTGATGTCCTATGGAATCAAGTTGGTAATGGCCCTCAGTGAAAATAATGGGCCTCATTCCAGAGCATCAATACTTAAATAAAATCAAGACTTCTTAATTTATTTTCTAACAGTGAAGAGTAATCAAATTTCAGTAAGTCTCAGGCTTTCCTTCCAAATGACAAGAACACAATTCAAGAAGAGCCAGAGATCAGTTGGGCTCATGTACCAAGACAAATTCAGTGTCTTTGAATTTTTTAATGGACTTGAACAACTATAGTTGCAGGTGCTCTCAGTTGTAACTAATAGTTACAACTTGATTCCTGGGGACCCTTGTAAGCAATGACACTAATACAAAACAAAACAGAAAACTTTCATCCATTCTTCTCACTTCAGGAAGAAAGATCACTTTAATACCTTTCTTTATAAAGCCCAAAAGACACAATCACAGAGTTTTGAAAATAATATTATGAAATACATACTTAAAATTATTCCCATGTCCTAATAAAGTCAAAATATTGTCAAAACCATCCATACGCCAACATTTGGAAACCATTTATATGGATGCCTCCAGGACATTAATCCTCCGAGACATCTCATAAACCCAATTTGTCCTTGACTTCTTTCCTTCTATGTCTAAGTAGCTATGCCATATTCAGAATAAATAGGGACAGATGAGACTATAAAACTCATATTCCCAGAAGCTAGTAACCCTTCGTATGGCACTTTCCGGAATAATTTATTTCTCATTGCACTGGGCATTTGACAGACACACATTCTCCCTTGTATGTCTTTCATTACAGACATAGAAGGCAAACCACTCAGGATAATGGAATAAAGTACCACATTAGGACCTGTAAGCATATGTGCATTTATTCATAACAATACTGAAAAGAATTTAAGGCGTTTAAATCAATTGCACATGTATTCACCATATAATTTAATTAGCACTTATGGAGGAACCGTAAGAGCTCCTATTACACTGTTTCCATTACAAATAATTAAAAAAAATACTCATAGCATTTGGGATGGTATTCTCTTTGTGCTTACAAGAGGGCAATTTGCTTAAAAGCTTCACTGACGTCATTTATGCAACAGCTATTTGTCACTTATGAAAAAACAATAGTTAGATCTTTTACTAAAGGAAGTCGGTTTGTCATTGCTACATTTAACATTATTTAAAAGTATATAATGAAGTCAGTAGAGTTAGATATTCACTATCTGCTGAAATCGTGTAACTGATTAAAAATTTAAGGATAAACATCTGAAGAATAATAACCTCCAACAATAACAATTATCATCATTTATTGATAATTTATAGGTTTCTAATAGGCAACAAGATAATATGAACAATACCTCCAATTCTAATAAACAACTTGAATTCCTCCAAATATTGACCAATGTACTCATAACTAATAATTGTTTTTTTATAAAAATTGACAGAATCAAGTTACATGCATTAGGGAATAAACTCTTTGAATGTCCTGCACCTGTTTTCAGCACAAAACTTTTTTTTGAATTTAGAGTAAATAAAAGGTAAAACATACAGAGTCATTCTTTTGCATGCTTCCCTAGTAAGTGCAAAAGGAGTCTAATCTACCATAATACTGCTATCTGACATGATCTCATATAAATTTAACTGCATTCAGACCTGCTAAATTTTTCCAACTTATATCACAAAAGATTTTTTGCTTTGTATGTTTTGAGTACTCTAGTGTTAAACAAAAGTGGGTATGTTTCAAAGTGGTTTTTTTAAACAAAATATCTTTTCTTCTCTACAATCAAAGACAATGGCATAACGGGAGACCACTTCAAATATATTATGAAGGGACCTCAACTCTACCCAGTAACTCTGACCTTGAGATAGTCTAGAAATAGGTTTCTTACCCATTCATAGAACAGAGTTTACCTTTCCTAATACAGTTTTTAGTAAATAAAAAAATCACAGGGAAAGCAACACTGGAATTATAAAAATGAATATTTTAAACCCTTTAAAGTATACATGTATAGAATTCATTGAAAAACATCTCTCATGTATAGAATTCATTGAAAAACATTTCTCAGAATTCATCTTAAGTCTGAGAGCAACACCAGAACTTCTGTCATTCTATGTTTCTAAAACTGTCCTTTATGTTGTTGGAAAATGATAATTTTGATATATTTGTGAATATATTTGCCCCAAGAATAGGACTATACCTGGAATTCACTCTATCATACTACGTAAACACCATTGGAATAGATAATGTTTATTCTAGCTGGTATAAACTGAGTCATAACATCAGGAGAAATGTTTATATTCCCTTCTAGAGAGGATCTGGGTGGAGGATGCTCAGCCCCGATCCGAGCAGGCTTGGAGATCTCAGCCCCGGGACCCGCAAGCCTCTGTTCCTCTGCCGGTACATTCATGCGTGTGGAGAGTGGTCTCAGCATGGTTGGGGCTGGTTCAGGAGGTCTTCGGCTGCCAGGAGCTCTGGTCAGGGCGGGGAGGGAAACTCAACCCAACCCTCCCCCCCTTCAAGGGGCCCTGGTGAGGACAGCCAGGCTTGGATCGGGGCTGAGCATCCTCCACCCAGATCCTCCATCTTCCAGTAGGCAGGGGTCACACCAACCAACTGGCCCCCTAGCACCATCAATGGCCAAGACCCAGAGACTATAAAACCCAGCTCCCGGAAGAGAACAGCGCAGAGTCTCCTGCCCCCGTGCCTGGCTGTCCTCGCCAGGGCCCCTTGGAGGGGGGCGGGCGGGTTGAGTTTCCCTCCTCACCCGGAGCAGAGCTCCAGCAGCCGAAGACCTCCAGAACCAGCCACAACCATTACTGGCACCTGCTCGAGCAAATTGATGATCAACGGGATGACAAGTGACAAGTGACCCATTTTAACATTAGTTAGAAAAATGAAGTTTTCTAATCATGACTGTGATTTTAGTTTTCTTTTATGAAATTTTTTTCATTAGAATATTGCATACACATGAGTGCATCTGACATAAATATCATGATAATAGAGTCTTAAAATTTATTGACAATAAATTTTATAAACTATAACTATTAAGTAACAGTTATAACTGAACTACTAACTAAAGAAAATTACTGTAAGAATAGAATCAAAGTGAACAGAGCAATACAGCAGATAATGTGTTTGCCTTGCATGGATCCAACCCTGGTTTGATATATGGTGTTCTAAGTCCCACCAGGAGTGATTCCTAAGCACGGAGCCAGGAGTAAGACCTGAGCACCGCTGGGTGTAATCTCACTCGCCCCCAAAAAAAAGAGTTGAACCAAAGTTTTGACTTATATTCTATTTGGTGCCCTTTCTTTCCAGTTTGTGTTTACAGCTGTATCATGATTTACAATAGTATCAATATTATCATTTTTAATATCAGAATGCTATTGCACCACACCCATCACCGGTGTTAATATATTCTATTTCCCCCAACCTCCTGCCTACTACTTTAATCTGATTTTAAAGTAAGTTGTAATATACCTACTTATTATTACTTAATAGAATAAGCTTATTCTTATGCTTGATAAGCTATATCATTACTTAATAGACTGCTGATTGTTTGCCAGCACTGATACGGGTGGTCAATCCTAGTTATATTTATTTCATGAATCACAGGTTTTTGTTTTTTTTTTTAATCCATCCTTATAAACAACAGTAGTTTGAGATAGGCTCTGTGATAGCAGCGTTTCTAAAGCCTACCATTCATCCACCTAATATTGTTACAAAAACAATGTTTTAATCTGCTCAGGTCTAAGTGTCCACAAAATACATGCAGAAGAAAAGACATCTAGGAAGACTAGCTAGATAATGTCATTGTTTCCTGGGAAACTCAGAGTGTTGTCACTTGGGAAATTGATATTGGTGACAGGGAAATAATCTTCTGAGATATTCAGATAGGAGGGTTCCCCTATTGTCTCCCATTGAGAAAGGGGAGTTCCCACTGTAGCAATAATGACAATTTCTCCCATGGGGGCGGGGGAGACGGGCAGCTTCAACTTCAACCCAGTAAAATAAACCAGAAAAATAATAGCACCAGGTGATGCCCATTAGGAGTCCACTGTTAGAGAAGTAGAAGCTTAGGGAAATGCAGATATATCCCCAGGGGAGTCCTCTGGCAGGAAAAGTTCTTCTATGAAACTAAAGGTTTATTCAGTAACTCAGTTTTGCTTCAAATGTTCAGTAATTATTTCCTGAGCCTTTCAATAAAGAAATTCAGTAGGAAATTGGCTATCAGTGCTTTCAGCCTGAATTTTTGTTCCTCTTTGGAAAATGCCAAATCATATGACAAGCATTGAGAAAAACAAATGTGGCTTTGAATTGGACTTTTTCAAAAATCCGAAGGAGGAAAAATAGGCCATAGAATGAGGGGGAAAAACCTTATTTCTAATCTGGAGATGGAAAGAGGGGTGCAAAAGGTAAGTTGGGGTCAGAGAGAAATATATAATTGATACATTTATGAATTTGACTTTTCTTACATGAGGTGTCTTGCACCACGGTTTTGTTTTAAAGTGGGATTCAATCATTTCAACCCAATTCTTCTGACCCTGAGTCAGCACTGAGGTAACGTGATTGAGAGACATGATTTATGTACATTTAGCAGTTGTGGTCTAGCCAGGGAGTTGACCATACATTTTTATTTCCAGGTTGGGTACATAATATTCTCCTTGTTCCTAAGATCCCTAGAAATTTCTCTCTTGACTTCCCCAACAAGTCGAGTTCCTTTATTTCCATCCAACTTCCCTAATTCTTTCAAATTACTGCCCTTTGTTCTCATTTCATGTCCCTGCCATGTCCTTCCCATTTGTCTTAGTTTAGATTTCTGCAGAAACAGACTCAGAGCAGAGATTCAAGAACAGGTAGTTACAAGAAGTTTAATTTGAAAATTCAGAGAACACTTACAAAGGCGCCAGGAAATCGTTCAGAGAGGAGATAAACAATGAGGGGTGTGTATCAGACAGGTTAACACGGTGCGAAACTGGAGTTTAATTCCACACAAAAATTAAGAGAACTCAGGTAATATCACACACCTCAGATTTATCCCTGGTGAGGGTGAGGGAACTGAAGTACTTTTTGCTGCCCTGCATCAGTGTTTGAGCTGATTGCTGCAACTAGGGAAGTTAATTTTCTGTAACTTTAGAACTACCATGTACCCAGGCAGAGATATTCCTGGACTTAAAAAGAAGAGGCATAGAAATGCAGGAAGTGGTAGAGAAACAATGAAGAAATATAACCTGAAGGTGTACCCTAAGGGTATTAAAGACTTGTTTCCCCCCCCCAAGTCTGTTTCCACTCAGCACAGAAATGTTTTCTCTTGAAGTAATATTGTTTTGGTGGTAGAACAAATCAGAAGAGTCCTCTCATTTTAAAATGCAGTTATTAGAAATCAATGATGATGGATGTGAATGTCCCAAATCTGGAGATCTGAATGTTCAGATGTTCAGAAGGTTCAGAATGTTCTTAGGAAAAAAAATAAAGAATGCAATTCCAGCGACAGTACAGAAGAGCCGAGATGGACAAGCAGTTAAATCAATGTCAGTGCACCACAAAGAAATCCTAGCACCAGGCTTTGAAAGTCTTTGGCAAGCAGTAGTGTATATTCTCCTTTGTTTTATGGCTAGATGTGCCAAAATGTGCCATGTTGGCTAAAGCAGCATGCTGCTATTTTTAAATAGCATCTTTCTACCTTTCTATGGTCCTTGGCAGAGAAAGTTGTTTTGCAGCATTAAAAGTCTAGGCTGGGAATTAGACTAAACACATATGAATGCAATGCTTTACATTCTGCATCAGCAAGCTGTGCGGTCTCATTTTCTATCTTTGAAATAAGGACAATAATGTACAGATATTGTGTAGCAGAGTGCTTAGTCATCCTAAGTGTGCTCAGGACATGACAAGGGATAGTTTTGTCCAGCATCAACTTAGTGGAGTTAGAACTAAGCTTCTCGGAATTTCTTCTATGTAGGTTTCAAGGTTAGTATTGGTCAGAAAAGAAATGAACAGAGGCCTTGGAAATTGGAAGGGAAGCAATCAATAGTCACTGCACTCCCGGACAGCAGTGGGTGTGGTAGAGCTTTCTACCACATTGTCACTTTCTAGCACCGTGCGTTGCGGTCATGGAGAAGAACCTCAACCCCACCAGCTCTCCTCTTTCAGCTGCTCCTGGTTTTGAGCCAGGTGCATGTTCTGCTGTATGTCAAAGTGATCTGATTCTGAAAGTAACACATAATATCAAAATGATAGCTGTTCATTTTGTCACGATGGCTTTACAATGTATACAAATGTTCACTCATGATATTGCATGCCTGAAACTACCAGAAGTTTGTCAATTATATTTTAGTAAAGAAGAGGGACAGTGAAAGACATATGTTATCAGATTGTGCAGTCTATCTCACTAGTTTCTGAGTTTTACAAGGTGTAATCCAATAATTTAGTCCTAATTCTACATCAAAACCGGTGTTAATGGTAGCAATATAAGGTGAGACAATAATATAAGGTGAGACAATTTCAGACTAAGTTGTGCTTAATGGTGCCCCATACAAACCTTCAAAGAGTAAATAATAACATAAAATATCCTGATATAAAAGCACAGACAAAAAAAATGTGTTATTCTATTTATAATCACAGAGCTTTCCATTGTCCTCAAGATAAAATCTAAATTTGTTCATAGAGTATGCACGGTCCTTCATGGTCACAGTCTTCACACTCTAGACAACCTGAAACTGTCTTCACTTAATTCCTTCTCTTCTCCTCCTATTTTTAACTCTGTCCTTCCTTTCAGTTGTTTTATCTCCCCTCATATCTCTTCCTGATTTCATTCTCTTCTTTCCAATCTTAACCTCATTTATTAAATTCATTAATTTCATTCCCTCTTTTCCTTCTTAACCTCATCATCCATACCACAAGGCAGCAATGTGCTGCAATTTGGTTAATGATTGAATACATACAAAACATAAGTGGTGGAGATCCTGATAATGCAGAAAAGAGTGAAACAAAAAGGAAACAAAACTGAAGGACTGCTATTCAGTTGTCTTAAATTCTTTTAGTGATCTCTAAAAGTTTGGAAACATATGGCTTCAGAGTTATCCAGATTAATCTATCTCTTATAACCTGGTTATTACTATAACTCCAGCCAGTTGCTCCTTTAGGTGATTAAATTATACAAGCACATACACACACACACACACACACACAACCTGACTTGACTATCAAATTCTAGCCTAAGTGACCCATGTTTCTGGGAATTTCTGGCAAATTTACCAAAGACTCAATGCCAATTTATTCATAAATAACAAATGAAAGAGAAGACATTCTAGGAAAAAATAAAATGCTGATGAAAGACAAAGCAAAACATATATAAGCATTCCTACATGAATGGAACTTCCTGTAGGAAGCTTTAGGAGGTTTGAGATGTCTGGAATTCATCATTGAAAGTTAAAGAGTTATGGAGTATTCTGAGCCTTTTGGAAAGCCAGGTATGAGCCAGTCGTGACGAGGCAACTGAAACCTCATGGGAAGGGGGGTGTTCCTAGCTCGTCCTTCATGCCCTACTGAGGTCATGAGTTGCCCCCAGGAGCGGCTCTCTGGCACAGCCATGGCTCTAGAGCCACAGAACCAATCTTATAATTATGTGACTCTCGGCAGAAATACTTCCAGGCTTAATAAGTAAAATATCAGAAATCCAAAATCGCGATAGTGGCCACGCGACATCATTTGGTTTTTGTAACCAGCTGTAGAAAACTATTTCACAATGTCTTTTCAGCAGGTCTGATTTTAGGGTGTAAACTCTAAATAATAATGGTGCATCTTTTGTTGAAACAATGAATCTAATCAAAGTAGACAGAGAATTAACTAGAATTCATCTGCCTCACAGGCATTGGGAGGGTTGGGAGGGGCGGGTACATTGGGGTTCTTGGTGGTGAAAAATAAAGTACTGGTGAAGGGAAATGTGTTTGATGATTGCATGACTGAGACTTAAACCTGAAATCTTTGTAACTTTTCCCACAGTGATTCAATAAATAAATAAATTTAAAAAAAAGAAAATAGCCATATATTCAAGTGTTGAGCCATGAGTATACACATATTCAGATTTGATTTGTATCACCCTCCACACAAAACCCTGCACAAGAAATGTTTAAACAGGTTTATGCATAAGCATCAAAACCTGGAAACAAGTAAGCTTTTGTTCTTAAATTAAAGAATAAAAAAGAAATTGAAATTATAAAATACAATGAAATAAGCTATCAAGCTGTTAAAAGGCATAGAGGGACTCTAAATACATATTACCAAGTAAAAAAGGCAACCTGAAAAGGCTATACACAATATATGCTCAACAATATAATACATAGCAATAATATTCTGAAAGAGGCAAAATGAGTCAGATAATAATCAGGTCAGTGGCTGCCAGAAAAGGACTGAGAAAAGTGAAGAGACAGAGAAGGGAGGCTTATTAGGATAATGAGGACATCCTATTTGGTACTATAATGACATACTGTATGTGACATACTGTAGAATGACACATGTCATACCATACAGGTCATACTGTACCATGATAAATGTCTGAAATAATAGAACGTAGAAGAGAAAGAGTGAATCTTCACATAAATATGGGCTTGATGTGATTATTTGCCAGTGTAGCTTCAATGTGTAACAGATGTGTCACTCTCATGGGAGATGCTGCTAGCAGTAAGACTGTGTATGCATTTGTGGGGATACAAGGGTTTAGATGCAAATTTTCAGGATCTTCCCTTCAATTTTGCACCTGAAGCTGGTCTAAAGTAATAAAATCCTTCACCGGAGTGCCTCAGACGGAGTAAGCATTGTCCCTACACCTGCCCCCTATGAATCCCAGTGGCCGCAAACTCCCAGGTATTTGGGACCAGTGACTTCAAAACTCTAGGCCTCAAGGAATCAGGGACTGGCCACTTCTTCCCATCTCCCGCCCCTACAGGGTACTGGCTGTCACACCCACAAACTGCCTCCAGATGCCATTTAAGCACATTAATGGCCATGATTCAGAGACTCACAAATTAACCTCAGAATTGAGCAGCTCCCTGCAAAGATCCTTCAGGTCCCTAATTATTTGAAATTTTAGAATTCTCACCCCTTTTCTGGCTTTTATGGCCAAACAACATCTCGTGCTATTCACCACAAGCAATACAAAATAAATTATCTAGCATCTGCTTGTTGGGCAGGCTTGAGAGGTAGTGGGAAAATTCAAAATAAGGGTGGTAGGAAAGTATAATGGTGGTGGGATTGGTGTTGAAATAATGAATGTAATACATTATTGTGAACAACTTTATGAAAATACAATGAAAAAGAAGCAACAAATAAAATCCTAGGCTGTAAAGATAATATAAGAGTTAAGATATATGTCTTGTATGTGGCTACATTGGCCACAACCAGATTTGAATTTCTTATACTTATACATGATTCCTTAGTGCTGCTATTTCTGAGCATAAAGCCAAAACATCCCTGGAGCACTCCCAATAAATAAACTGAAAAATAAAAAATTAATGTTCAGAACAGACACACAAAAATAACATCATTTCACTCTGTAAGCTGTCATAGTTCTCTCTGGCTTACAGACACTAAAAAAAGACTTTTCTTTACAAACATTGACCTTTTACTTCTAATTCAAATTCTGATTTACTACAGTTCTGTAGGATATTTCTAGATTTCATCCAAAACCTAAGTGCAGGACCGCATCTCTTCAAGAAGAACCAGAATTCTCTTTTGAATCATTTGCCATTGTTTATTCTAAGATCCCAAGCAGAGTATTCAATTCCTGTTTGAATACAGGAATTGATTACAACCATTAAAAGTCTTTTGTCATTCCCTATGCCTTGACATTAATGGATTGTTTTGGAAACTCCCCTCTCCTTTGTTTAACGAAAGTACCTGGTGGTGCTCAGGACTTACTCCTCACTCTGTGCCAGGAATCATGCCTGGAAATCTAGGGGGTCCATATGGGATGCTAAGGACTAAACCTGGGTCAGCAACATGAAGGGCCTTACCCGGTGTACTGTCTCTCCAGCACTAAAACTTATTTTTATGTTTCAAATAGATTTATTAAATGAACTGTTTTTTT
>JAOXYA010000008.1:4432824-4449702 GCA_028565675.1 Sorex palustris
CAACAAAGTCTCCAATGGAGACGTTACTGGGCCTGCTCGAGCAAATCGATGATCAACGGGAGGGCCTTTACTTTTTTTTTTTTTACTTTACTATAGTGTAGGTAATATAAGTTGGTATAACTATTTTGTAAAAAGGTAATTTCAAAAGTTTTTTAGAAACTAAAGATGTATCTGAAAATATTTACACAAAGTTTATACTATTCAATGCTTATTTCAATGTGATTTAAATAGAATATCAGAATATCTAACGTATTTGTTTTTAGAGATTGTATAAAGAATTTCTGATACATTTATAAAATTGAATAATATTCAATTACAAAATATTTTTATTCACAACAAATTGAGAGGCAAGGGAAATATTCATAGAAAATTAGTTAAAATGAAAATTGACAATTATTGAGTGGTTACAACAATAGATACAATATTAGGAGACAAAATTGATGAATAGGAAAGCAAGTTAAAATAACAATAAATTTATTTTGATAGAAAAACAAAAGAGGACAATGTAAGTGAAGAAATAAAGTAACAAATGTTCCAAGTCTGCCAATGGAATAGATTGTTTAAGATTTAAACCTTGAAATAATTTATAAAAAGATAAAGATTGCCTTTGTTTTGTTTGTTTTAGGGTCACACCAATTTTGTTCAGGATTTACACTTGATTCTTTGTTTGGGGTAACTCCTGGTGGTGTTGAGAGGTACTACGGATTGAAGCCAGGTTGAAAGAGTGCAGGGCCTTATTTGCTGTACTACTTTTCTGGCCCCTTAAAAGTTGGCATTTTAATATATTTAGCTAAATATTTTGCTATTAAGAAAAGAGTAGAACAAGAAACTACTAGAATGAAGCTTAATGGGTAATTACAAAACATGATACTTATAAGTAAGAACAGTTCTTTATCTACAATGAATTATGAAAGTCTTTAAATTATATCTTACATAAGTGGTTAAATAAATACATAACAATCATTACCTTTTAAAAAATAAAAATAAGGTACAGAAATTCACTATGCATAAATCATTTTAATGGAAATACAAATGATTTAATTCACTATGAATGAATATTTTTAATAATTATACAAAAGTTATAATTATGGGTATGATTGTATTGTGCCTTGTTGCATTTTAGGCTTTTAGATCAAGTGTGTATTCTGTGTGGAGAAGCAGTTCCAATGATGGCATGAGTTGCTCTTCAAACTTATCTGCAGTGTCACTGTCATATTCAGAATTCTATAAACAGACACACCTGCATCAATTTTATATTTCTTGACATAGACCTAAGAACATATAGCAAAAGAGAAAACCCATTTTTAATATTTGTATTTTTAGAAAATGTATTTTCTTTGTGAAACTATATGACATTGGAGTCTTCATCTCTTTCTTCACTCTTCCTATGTAGTAAAATAGATCTTATACTTTACAATTATAGTCAATCAGTGTAAAGTGATTTTTTTTGTTTTATTCTGCCATTATTCATTATCCAGTCTATAATCCTAAGGCAAAATATTACCCAGTATAAAGCAGACTAAGAATGTAAGTCTTCTGCTTTTGGCACAATTTAAAGGGAAGAGAACAATGCAGAGTCTCCTGCCCCCACGCCTGACTGTCTTCACCAGGGCCCCTTGCAGGAGAGCGGGTTGAGTTTCCCTCCCCACCCTGAGCAGAGCGCTGGCAACTGAAGACCTTTGGAACCAGCCACAGCCATGCTTAAAAACACACTCCACAAACTCGGATGAGCCTCACGCATGAAAGAACCGGCAGAGGAATCCAGGTGTGTGGAACCTGGGGCTTAGATCTCCAAACCTACTTGGATAGGGTCTGGACCTCCTCCACCCAGATCCCCTATCTTCCAGAAGCTAGACAGTCACACCCACCAACTGCCCCTGTCACCATGTAATCCCATCAATGGCCAGTACCCAGAGACTATAAAATCAAGCTCCCAGAAACCACCTCTTAGTGTCTAATTCTCACTCTCAGAGAACCCGGCGGGCTACCAAGAATTTCCTGCCCTCACACCAGAGTCTGGCAAGCTCCCCGTGGTTTATTTGATGTGCCAAAACCCAGTAACAATAATGAATCTCATTCCCCTGATCCTGAAAGAGCCCCCAATGTGTCACTTATTAAATCTCTGGGCTAGGATGAATGGAGACATTACTGGTCCCTGCTCGAGGAAATCAATGAACAAAAGGATGACAGTGACAGTGACAGTGAAAAGTAAAATAGGGTTTAAGAGGCCAGAGTCAGAAAAGTATTACAAGGAGTTACCTGCTTTGCGTTTCATCACAGGCTGTGGGCCAAAATTCAATCCCTGTTGGATTCCTGGTAATGCAAATGTTCCCCACACACTGAACGTGTTCCAGGAGCACAGTGCCAGGAGTTACTGATCAGTAAGTGTCTTAGAGAGAAATAGGCATTTTTGTAGGAAAAACAGAGATTCTAAAATCATGGTGATACACAGAACTTTTGTATAATACTTCATGAAACCATACAAAAATTTGGGGATTTTGTTTGTTTTGTTTTAATTCTTATTTTTTAAAATTGTGTGATTAAAAGAAAATACATTTTGACAAAATTATCTTGTAAACTTCAATCTTGATATGTTTTTATTGAATCTTGAATAAAAATAGTACAAAATGATACCAGAAAATCTTAGGCAGTACTGAGAGTTGCTTGAAAGAACTGAAGAACAAAATAAAACAGTATGTATTTTTTTTCTTTCAACACAAGTGTGTAACTACATGAAAATCCCTTTCTCTGGAACTTTTGTCCAGTTTTGGATAAAAAAGACATGCTTGTGTGAGATAGAATATTTGTATAATTGGGCCCAAGAAATAGGATGGTGAGTAAGGTATTTGTTTTGCACACAAGGGACAAGAATGTAATTCCCCACACTGCTAACAGTTCCTGGAATCCCAGCAGGAATGATGCCAGAGGGAAGAGCCAAAAATAAGTCCGGATTACATTCAGGTGTGGCCTAAAAGTTAAAAAAAAAAAAAAACAAGAAAAGGAATAAGGAAAAAGGAAGTTAAAAGCCATAATTGTGGGGCCAGAGCAATAGCATAGCGGGTAGGGTGTTTGCCTTGCACGCAGCCAACCTGGGTTTGATTCCAGGCATCACATATGGTCCCCCAAGCACTGCCAGGAGTAATTCCTGAGTGCAGAGCCAGTAATAACCCCTGAGCATTGCTGGGTGTGACCCAAAATGCAATATATATGATGGTCATTACAGACTGCCTGCTGGTGTTTCCTCCAAATTATTAGGTAAAGATTAATCCCCAATGTGCTCATGTTTGTTTGGTTTTTCTGATTATTTGTATGTGTGAGTGTCATACCAAGCAGTGCTCAGGGCTCATGACTCTGTACTCAGGAATTACTTTGGCAATACTCAGGGGGATCATATGGGATGCTGGGGATCAAGCCTGTGTCAGTTCGGTCTAAGGCAATTGTGCTACTACCTCTCCAGCCCCACAATGTGCTCATATTCAATTTTTCTTTCTTTTTGGTGCTTAGGCCACACCCAGAAGTGCTCAGGGCAACATACATAGAGCTCTGAACAGCAGTTGGTAGGATGTAAGGCAACAATCCTAACCCATGTATTATCTCTTTGGCCCTATGTGATGGCATTTGGAAGTGGGAGTATAAGGAATTTATTAAAAGATGATGTCAGAATCCCCATGAAGTGAATTAGTGCCTTTTTAGAAGAGACTCGAGTGAGTTCTCTTGCTTCTTCTGCTACAAGAAAACTCAGCTGGAACAAGGCTTCTAGGAACCAGAAGCCAGTCAACAAAAATGTTAGTGCCCTGACATTAGACTTCTATGTTTCAAAACTAAATTTTTGTTTTGTGTTTCAGTGTTTCTTCAATTTTCTTTGAATGTGGCTCTCTTCCTACTTTTTTTCCTTGCTGTGAACCCGTGTCCCCACACTCCATTGATTGGACCCTAATCTAGTGCTATCGTCTTCCACAATTTTCACAATTTACACAATTTTCACTTCTGGCTTCCTTAGAATATTCTGGGGTCCACAAGGAGTGAAACAGCTTCCAGTGAAGGAACGCTCATTTAAGCCTCATAGTCAATGATATTTTGTTCTATCAGAACACCTGGAAGAATACGGATACTAAATTGTAGTACCCTTGTCTTAGTTTAGGTTGTTGTAAGAAAACTGAGGACTTTTACACAACAGAAATTTATATCTAACACTTCTAGAGTCTGGACTGAAGTATCCTGGTACCAGCATAGTCAGTTTCTAATGAAAGTTTGCTCTGGGATGCAGAGAGCTGATTGCTCTTATAGTTTCACATAGAGAGAATGAGAATATTCTCTGGGATAGCTTTTAGGAAAACAAATGCCATTCATGGGCTTCACTATCATGATTCAATCACTCCTTAAAGGATGGGATTTCAAAATGGAAATTTGGAAGAATACACTGAGTCCATAATAAACCAGAGGCTTTTCTTTTTATTGAGAAGCATTTTTAAGGTGACAACAGAATGGGTCCCCATTCTCCAGTTACCCTTTCAGTCACTAAGAAACTACAAAAATAGATGTATTAGAAAGGAATCGGAGATTTTTGAAATATCTCTCACCTGAAAAAGCCTTGGTTTTAGAATTATTATTAACATTACAATAGATTACTGTAATATTTTGAAAAAATAAAGTGCTACACAAATATTATTTATGTTATAGTGTGCCCACATATAAAGGGTTTCTGAATCTCATTGTACTTTTCTCAAACTTCCTTTGAAGCTTCTAGGATCCAGAAAATAAAAGGAATATGATACAAACACACAGGTTCATCTAGTTGAATACTGAAAACTAATCTATAGATTTAGCAAAGCAAAGACGGTTGGTAAACTAGAGAAAGTAGTTGCAGAAGCTAGAATTGAGTAGAACGATGATTAGCATCATTTCAAAAGAAAAAAAGAGAAAGCATGGAGAATAGAAAAGTCTGGAAAGGTTTTTCTATAGTAACAAAAGATCTGTAGCTGAAAAGCTACACTAAACATAAGAAAGAACAAGTTTATTTGTAGATTTATGTGAAGTAGAGAGGGAAATGATGATGGAGAACAGAATTTTCCAAATTAATTTCACCTGTTGGCCTCTTTTTTTTCAGGAAAAGAATCACTCAGTGCCCCCTGGAAATCTAGCTACTTTAAATTTTCAAAAGAGGTCCCAACTCCATAGTAGATTAATACTCCTGTCAAAAGCATTATCATGCTCCTTGGGAAATGCAATGGAGAATATGGTTGTTGGCAAGTCTCAGGATAAGAAAAATGGGATAGAATGGGATCTCCCAAAGAGCTGTCAATAACAATGTGGATGCCTAATCTACTACCGTAAGAACAAAAGCCAGTACCAATACTGGTAGTAAGGTAAATATGATGTAAACCTGTGCATTTTTTCTTACGTTTATTTCCTTTTCTTAGTGAAATGGATGTGAGGCCATAAAATTCAGGAACTGCAGTTCAAAGGAGATAGGAAAGGTTCTGGAACAACATCAAAGGTTATAGACAAGAAATAGACTAGAATACAGCGACATGATTTCTGGACAGCATTGAGCACCTACTGAGGCTAAAGACTTGAATGAAAGTGTTAGACTCTGGACACAGAGAAAGGAAGGTAAGAGTGGATAGTGGGATTTAGAATATGCATGGCATGCACTACCCAGTAAATAAGTTTGATCATACGGTCAATGGGAGAAAGAATTTGAGTTCAGAGAGGTAAAAAGGAGGTTGAAAGAGTGAAAAGATGGATCCATGTGAGTTCCAAGGAATGAAGGAGCTGTGGAGTAAAAGGAGAGAGTAATTCTTTTAATAGTGAGCAGAGCATGACACTTTAAATGAGATATTGGAGGGACAGCGAGTGAGATTTCAATGGGTAGCCACTGTGTTTCCCCTCTGAATATTCGCTGCATTGTTTGTCATCTACCTATGTTTTGTTCCCCAAGCTTCATTTCAAGGAAACTGCCTCATTAGTTAAAGTTGAAACTTCTCCCAATTTCCTGTTTGCTTGCTACGTTTCACCCACAATTGTTTTACCCACTCATATTGTGTTGGTATTTATCTATGTTGTTAGAAAATGCCTTCTTCTGAAGACTCTCCAGAAGAACCAAAGTTTGCATGTTTTTATATCTACAACATCTTTAGTGACTAGAATCTTGCCTAACATATAGCAGACTAATAATTCAACACACTTTTTAATTAAACAACTTAAATAAAGCAATTCTATATTTTATGCTAAAATTCCAAAAGCCTATGAAAGAGAACTAAATGAATTCTCCTAATTTTATAACTTCTGTCACTGTCACTATCACTGTCCTCCTAGTTCAAAAAATTAAAACTATCTTGAAGTTGAATTATCTGAAGAGCTGAGGATGAGAATCATAAAATTCCTATTAATTTTAGCTATTTAAAATAGAAATTCAAATAAAGACTATAAAGCTATTCTTTACTCTCAATTAGATTAAATTCGATGACCTTAATCTTTGTTTTAAGCTGTTCTGTTTCATATTATAGAATTATTAGACTCTTCTAAGGCCTGTGTAAAGTTGGTTCTATTTCGAAAGGGGTTGTCTATGAAAAATTAAACAGATCTTTGGATTTCTATAGTATAACTTTTTCTATTCCTCATGTGTCCTCTTTTCTGTGATTCCAACTGTTATTATTTTTTTTACTGTGTATGTACATAGATGAAATCATCTATTCAACCACAGTACCTGCCCTATACTGTATACTACACTGTCTTCATATATTTTTAAACTGGTTAGAGGAACCTATGTAAAACAAGAGAATATTCATAATAAGTGAGAGCAAGAGCATTTTGCTTATAAAATTACGGCAATACAGTTTGTCCGACTTTTTTTTTTATTTTTGCTTATTGCCAAATTCACTGTCACTGTCACTGTCCTCCCATTGTTCATCGATTTGCTCAAGTGGTCCCAGTAATGTCTCCATTGGAGACTTTGTTGTTACTGTGCTTGGCATATCGAATACATCACAGGTAGCTTGCGAGGCTCTGCGTGCTGGTGAGATACTCTCTGTGGCTTGCCAGGCTCTCCGAGAGGGGTGGAGGAATCGAACTCGGGTCGGCCATGTTGGCTGCGTGCAAGGCAAATGCCCTACCGGCTGTGCTATCGCTCCAGCTGCCAAACTCTAAGTTTATAAATCTATGTGATAGGTTTGAGATTGCTAGACATCTGAATTATGAAGAGAGGAGCTATTACTGTCACCTGGGTGACATAGTCCCATCCCCAGTCAATTTCTACTTCCTCATGTATATGTTCTCTTCTTTCATCTATTCACTTGGCTAACTCTATGGAGATAGAACTAAATGCAGGAGAGTTCATGAAAACATACCGGGAGAAGAAATGATACCAATTAAGTCACGAATAGAAAAAATAAATTCCACTACAACGTGCCCATTAATGAATATTTCATAGTTGCTTAGGACAAAGTTCCATATGGACAGATTTGTGTCCAAGCAGCAAATGATGAAACACTTAAAGCAGAAAGAAAACAGTGCAAGTTAGCAGTTTTAAGAATAATACAAAGATAATTATAGACTCCGAATTTACCTAGCATCCATTTCAAATCTCAAAGTTCATGCAGCTATAGACATTTCATCCTTTTTTTGTTTGTTTTTTGCTTTTCAGGTCACACCAGCGATACACAGGGGTTACTCCTGACTCATGTACTCAGGAATTACTCCTGGTATGCTCGGGGGACCGTATAGAATGCTGGGAACTGAACCTGGGTCGGCCACATGCAAGGCAAACACCCTACCCACTGTGCTATCACTCCAGCCCCAAGACATTTCATCATTTAACAAGTATTTCTATAGCTGCAAGTATTGTATTTCTCATTTTGTTGTATGTATGTTCAGAGCCTGGATTCTACTCTGTACTCTTTGGGGACTGTGGTCACTGTCCTCCCGTTGTTCATCGATTTTCTTGAGCGGGCCCAGTAACATTGTGAGACTTGTTACTGTGTTGTTCGGCATATCGAATATGTCATGGGTAGCTTGCCAGGCTTTGCTCTGCAGGCGAGATACTTTCGGTAGCTTGCCAGGCTCTCTTTTGGGGAAAAAAATCTCTAAGGGGAACAGACCCTTTGTGGTCTCTGATGCAAATTACAAAGGGTCACAAATGCCTAATTTGCTTTTTCCACCTCAGTGTCCTCATCTTAAAATTATCCCTGAAATCACACTGGCAGAGCACTAATCCCCACTCCATCACTGCTGTGTTCTAGGAGTGAAGAGGTGTTCTGGATCCACCCAGTAGAGGGCAGTGTTACCTAGACAAGATCTCAGCGTGAATCTAGGACAGATGGAGCAATGGAAGCAGAAGTTAGAATGGGTAGTTACCTGCCTTTGTGGAGCCTTGAGTCACCAGGCCACAAATGCTCCTCCACAAAATAGCAATCTTAAACAAGTGCAGAAATGTACTCCTCCTCAATCATTTGCCACTATTCCCAAAATGGACACATTACTCATTTCTACTGGAATATGAACAGGAATTTAAACTCCTGCAATCTGTGTTGTTTTCTGAAATTTAAAGTTTGTTCTATGAATACATTCATTTATATAAAATACAGCAGCTTGTCTATACATATTGAGCATTTAAAAATTACAGTTGAAAGTAGCAGATTTTTCCTCCTGCAAAAATATTTAAGAAGCATTTATAACATTTGATTATGTTTAATATCATGCTGAGGAAGAAAAACTTAATTGCACTTTTTAATATATGAATAACAAAAGCCATTGGCTGTGACAAACATAATTTTTATGTTCTAAGTACCTGATCTATAGTCATAACACTGGATGAAACTCTGAATTTCAATCAGCCTGCACAGTTTACAGAATAGACCCCCATTAGAGTGGGCTCCATGTAAGTTATAATAGATGGTTAAGAAAGGACTCACAAGTCGCAGCATTGGTTGTTTGGATAAAACTGTTATATATGCAATATTGTAGGATGTAAGATAGTTTACAATGTCTTATGCTCAATACAAATAATCACTAAGCTGCAGGTATGAGCAAATGGAAGGACTAAGACATCAGCATGGGGCTGGAGCGATAGTCAGGATAGTCAGTGGGTAGGGCGTTTGCTTTGCATGTGGCCAACCGGGGCTCGATTCCCGGCATCCCATATGTTTCCCTGAGTACCACCAGGAATAATTCCTGAGTGCAAAGCCAGGAGTAACCCCTGTGCATCACTAGGCATGACACACACACAAAAAAAAATCAGCAAAAACTATTATTGTTAACGGGGAAAGCATTAATCATGGACGACTTCTAGATCTCTGTCCATCAGGCACGAGGAATTCCCCAAACAAAAATAAAATTTGTCACTGCATGTAAAAATATCATAAATGAGATAAATACTACAACATGATAATTATGGTTATCACTCATACAACTTTGGGTCATGGTCACCTTGAAAACATTTTCTTGGTGACCTTAGAAAGTCATTTTTATTTATTTAGTTTGGGGTCCACATGCAGCAGTGCTCATGTCTTACTCCTGTCTCTGTACTCAGGGATCACTCCATACAGGTCTCTGGAAATCTTACGGGGGCTAGTGAGTCTAACTCCTTGCATGAGGGGTCACCTTATGCAAGGCAAGTGCCCAACCCACTCCACTCTCCCTGCGGTCCCTAGAAAGGCACTTAAGTAAGTAAACAAAAAGAAAACACGTTTAATTTCTACTTTCCTTTGGAGCTTTACTTCAGCCAAACACCCACTTTGTTTTTCCCGTCTTTTATCATAAATGCTTAAGCATGAAAGAATAGGGTTTAATAAAGGAATGATGCGATTCTACCCGGATCAAAAGAGCACCATGCACCGCCCAAGTCGCTGCCCAGAGAGGTAATCTGCTCCACTTGTGAGTGCCAAAAGCATGAGAACAGTCCTTTTAAGGAGAGTTAAAAGTTTCTCAGAAGAGAGAAAGTCGGGCTAGTTGAGAGAAAATAAAATCATGCTTCTTCCCTTCTTCTCCACCTTTTGCCTGTAGCAACTAAGTGTAAGTGCAATAAAACGTGAGAGTAAGAAAAAAATTGCTATGGCAACAAAGGATGCTCCAGTAATGAAGATGGTATCTAACAAGCAAAATGGTATCTAACACGGGAACTTCAGAGGAAACGCAAAGGAAGCACACTTGGAAGAAATAAGGGGGAAAAATCAGCAATGTGACTGTCAAGTGTTCTACTCTCTAGATGTATGTATACATGTATGTTTATGTGTATGTATATATGTGCATATGTGTGTGTATATACATAATGTATATGTTCGTATAGGCCCATTTAGTAAAGTTGGGTTTGTGTCTGCTTAACTTCCGCCACGTGCTATTGTAATAAATCAAAGGTTTATGAGTTTGTGTTGTTCTGTTCTATACCCAGCCAGCACTTCCTCACCCATTCTGAAGAGAGCAGTTCTTTGTTCCAGAAACTCACAATGTGTACAGATATTTTGTATTCTCAACTGTATGGCATCCCAGAAGCAATCCATGCGCATCATTAAAGGAATAAATAGAAACCAAGGAGTTCTGGGAAAATGAGGGTCTGGGAAGAATAAGACACTGGGTTAAGTTGGGATTTGTTGTTGTTCTTTTTAACTGAGTCACACTGAAACATACAGTTACAAAGCTATTCATGATCAGGTTTCAGTCATACAATGCTCCAGCATCTACTCCTGCCCCAGTGTCCATTTCCCACCCAGTTTCCCTCCCATCACCCAGCCAGGCTTTATGGCAGGTATCTCTCCTTTTCCCTCTCCCCCTCCCCCTGTCTCTCTTCCCCTCTATCTTCCCCCTCCCTCTCCCTCTCTCTTTCCTTCCAGCTCTCTCTCCCCTCTCCCACACTGGGTTAAGTTGACTGAACCTATACCATGTGCTTTTTCTAAAAGTATTAAACTATTTGGTATGCTGTTCTTCAAAATAAATCAAGCCTAATACTTTGGTCGTTTAAATAACAAAGAATTCTGATTCACAATGCCTGTCAAACATACATACAGAAGTTCGGGTTTATGCGATTAAGTTGGATTAATCCAATGGTGGGAGCCTGTTAAAGAATATTTTGGAGATCTGTGTCAGAAATAATTTCTGTCATCTGGAAGTGACACTTCATTCATGTCACTTCTACCTTTAACCCAGAGTTCAGACCAATCATACTCAACTTTAAGAGAGAGAACAGTGAATAATATCTTCTCCTATGGACCAGGAGGAAGGGGAGACTACGCAGAGATAAGTACTAAAGTGCCATCAATAGTAAGATTGTACCGCAGATGCTTATTTAAGATGTGAGTTGCAAAGCTCTATGACACGTGTTTGTATTCTCTCGAAAAGTGATAAGTCACTATATATTGTATTAAATGTGTGGTTCCTGGGGGTGTGAAGGGAGAGTATACAGTGAATAGGGCATTTGTCTTGCAAGTAGCCAACTAGGGTTTAGTCCCTGGCATTTTATGTGGTCTCAGAGCATTGCCAGACATGATTCCTGAGTGTAGAGCTAAGAGGAACCCTTCACCGTCACCAGGTGTGGCTCCAAAACCAAAAATAAAGTCTGGTTCTGTGTGTGTGTGTGTGTGCCTGTGTGTGTGTGTGTGTGTGTGTGTGTGTGTCTACAGAGGAGCAGTGACTGTCCTGGGAAGTACTGAGGGAAGAACAACATAGTGATTTAGATGCACAAATGCTAAACAGTAAGTCCCAGATTCTGTCTACCAATATTCTAAGATTCAAGGCTACAGGTCAGCCTTGTCAACTACCTGAAGACAGAAAGATCTAAGGGTACAGCTTCTTAATATTGGAAAGCTGTCAAAGTTTTCAACAGCTGCTAATGGATTTGTATTCTCTTGTACATCTTTGTAAAGGTGCCACCCCAGTGTAAAAGGAAAGCAAAACAAATTGAAACAAAGCTGGTTTTCCTCTTTCCTCCCTGTTTAATTAAACTCAGTTGAAGCATATTTGTACACATTCCACTCTCTTACCACTCTTCGTTCTTACTATCATGCAGTTTAGGAGATCAATGTTCTTGATGTTTCAGAGTTTCTTTTTCTGTATGCTCAATATAACCTCTCTAACATCAGCAGCCTAACCAGTTCTCTTTTGCAATGAGTACTTGCACAAAAATATTACTAGGCAGCAATACATATTTATTGAATGTGCTAGTTATTGTAAGAAGTGGAATTTTGGTGTTTTGTCATTGTTGTTTGTTGTTGTTGTTGTTGTTGTTGTTGTTTGCTTTTTGGGTCATACCCAGAGATGCACAGGGGTTACTCCTGGCTTTGCATTCAGGAATAACTTCTGGCAGTACTCATACAGGATGCTCATACTCATACAGGGAATCATACAGGATGCTGGGAATTGAAGCTGGGTGGGTCCCACGCAAGGTAAACCTACCCATTGTACTATTGCTCCAACACCAGAAATGGAATTTTGAATTTAAGACAATGGATGCAATTAACGCAAGCATATTTTGTAGATTTGTATATCTATGTTGTCATTAGAAGATGTATTTTATTGCACACACATATATAAATAATATGGAGGGAGATTAAATATATGTTCTTATGGGCTGCAGCCAGTGCTGTTTAAGAGTTACTCATGGCTCAGTGCTCAGAGGCATTCCCCATAGTACTAAGCTGACCAAGGTTTGTCCAGAGCTGATGCTAAAGCCTCTATATGTAAAGCTTATTCTTCAGTGCATCAAGCTATCCTCCAGGGCTTTAAAAGATTCATTTAAAAACCAGATCTCTGATTTGCAGTCTATTGCCACTGTAATTATTTTAAACTCCTCTAATGAGGGGCTAAGACAATGAAAATAAGACAGGTATTAGTGAGGAAAACAATATAGGAAAAGGAAATAAAAACTAGACTGACAACGTGATGCTGAGACTTTATTCTTGATTCTGACACTCATTACATATGCAAAGACAGTCCTCAGCATCTTCACCTATTCAAAAGGATACTTGCAATCATCTTGTTTACTGCACAGAACACTGTGAGAATTGAATGTAGTCATACAAGTATAAGGACTCTGAAACTTTCAGAATACTTTACTAATACAAAATGGGGGGTTGTTCAGCTCAAGCCTAATGTCTTTTGTACAATTGGAACAATTTAAGCAAGGGTAGGGGATGTGTGCTAAAACCCAGAGAACACATGCTCAAACTCTTTGAAAGAACTCTATCTAATCAGTGCAAGATCCTGTTGTTAATTGCAGGGGGTTTCTCCCTGGGTATTCAGTTCAGCTTGCAAAGTGTTATATTTATAACTTTCTGAAGCCTCCATCTCTCTTATTCCCAGGAAATAAGAGTGTGATCTGATTGTGACTATAGATTACAGGCTGATACTTCCAGGCTGGTGGTGACTTCTAACAAAAGCAAAACAGCGGGTTTCCCTGAGAGAAGGGCACTAAAGCTTTCCTCATCTCTAAGAGGGCCTGCCCTCCTCACGTCCTCCCTCCCTGAGAGAAAAAAGACTCTGGCTGGAGCCAGAATAAACCTGCTTTCTTGCCAAAGGAGGCACTGACAGGACCTGCAGACAGAATGAGAGGAGGAAGAGGATTACCAATGATGGGAGAGTTTCTGCTGGGGGATGGAGCATGAAGGAACAGTGATCTGCGAGGAATCAATGGGACTCAGTGTGGGGGCAATATATGAGAGATAAACAGTGACTTCGCATGGAGCTGCTGTTATGGGGAAGGGGTTGGCCAATACCAGTGTGAAGAATGCTTTTTATTGATTGATTTGTTTATTTTTGATTTTGGGTGACACCCTGTGATGCTCAATGGTTACTCCTGGCTCTGTATTCAGGAATTACTCCTGGCAGTGTTCAGGGGAACATGTGGAATGCTGGGAATTGAACTTGGGTCAGCTGCGTGAAAGGTAAATGCCCTACCTGCTGTGCTATAGCTCCAGACCTGTGAAGGATGCTTTGGATTTTAATGCCAAGCTTTGGATTTTGATGCCAACTTTATTTGCTCTACTCTAAGCTTCTCTGAACTTCGGTTTTATCATCAAATATAAAGGTAAAATAAAAGAGAGAAGGTATTTCAAAGTTTTGGTTTAAGAATTAGAAAGAGGGGCTAGAGCAATAAGACAGAGGGTAGGGTATTGGCCTTGCAAGTGGCCAATCAGGGTTTGATCTCTGGTACCTCATACCCTGCTACAAATGACACCTGAGGACAGGGCCAGGTTTAAGCTTGAACAGTGCTCAGTATGGTCCACATGCCCCCAAACTCCCCTCAAAAAAAAAGAATCAAACAGAAAATGTCTGTTCAGCTCATCTACACAGACAATGTAAATATTAGCCCTTTGTCAGATGGATCACTTGATCACTTGATATCCTGTTACTCATTGATTTGCTCAAGTGGGCACCAGTAACGTCTACATTTGTCCCTGTCACATGGTGTGCAAATATTTTCCTCCATTTTGTAAGATGTCTTTTTGTTTTAATGATAATTTCTTTTATAGTTCAGAAGGCCTTAAATTTGATATGATCCTATTTCTTTATTTTTTGTCTAGTTTCCCTTGCTGATAAAAATTTAATACTTTTTTTTTATGTAAGAGTACTGTTACTTATTCAGCCACTGGTTAGCTGATTGAATTGGGCATGAACTCCACCTTTTTTTCATAATTTTATTTATTTTTTTCTTCTTATATTTATCTATTGAATAACTGTGGGAAAAGTTACAAAGCTTTCAGGTTTAATTCTCAGTCATACAATGATCAAAAGCCTTTCCTTCACCAGTACTCATTTTTCATCACCAAGAACCCCAATATACCCTCCTCCCACCCCTCCCAATGCCTGTGAGTTCTACTTAACTCTTCTCTGCATTGATTACATTCATTATTTTGACAAAAGATGCACCATTATTGTTCAGAATTCCCCCTCCCCCCCAAGAATCAGAATTGCTGAAAAGGCATTGTGAAATACTTTGTTTTCTATAGCTGATTATGAGAATCATATAATGATTTTAGATTTCTGCAAAGAGCCAGATAATTACAAGATTAGTTTCTTTGTGTCTGATGTTATGGCTGTGCCAGAGAGCCGCTCATGGGGGGCAACTCATGACCTCAGTAGTGCGTGAAGGAAGAGCTGGTACTGCCCCCCTTCTCATGAGACTGCAGCTGCCCTGTCACCACTGGCTCATACCTGGCTTTCCAATAAGCTCTGAGGTGGCGGCCACCTTGCTGCCAGGGGGCAAAAAGGTGGAAGGAAGCAACACCTTTTCCCTCCCAGGGAGGCATGGTGCCATAGTTTAACGCATGGTCCATTCACTTTTCTGCCGCGAGCTGCCAGGCCCTGGACTAAGTTCTTTTGCCTCTGGAGCCATGGCTGTGCTGGAGAGCTGCTCAGGGGTGGCAACTCGTGACCTCGGTAGGGTGTGAAGGATGAGCCGGTACCACCCCCCTTTCCATGAGACTGCAATTGTCCCATCACCACTGGCTCATACCGAGCTTTCCAATAAGCTCTGAGGTGGCGGCATGGCTGTTAAGCAGCTTGATCAGGAGCCAGAGAGGCTGTTTGTAGGTGGCGACTTGGGAGTCTCGTTGGGATGGGGAGGAAAGAGCTGGTTTCACCCCCATCTGGTGAGGCACCACGTGTCTTGTCACTGCATGCCAAATCCTGACTGTACAGTGGCCTCCAGAGCATGGTGGTCACCAGGTCGCCTGGGGGGACAGGCCAAGGCATGAAACCTATTCCCACCTGGAGTGGCTCAGTGCCACTAACCTACTGGAGGAACAGGACGCATTTCTGCCAAAAGCCTTTGGGTTCTGAGATTCCTTTCTGAGTCTCTGGGATCATGGCCATTAAGCAGTTCTATCAGGAACCAGAGAGGCCATATCTCCAATTATATAGCTGGGCCGGAGGTGGTTTGTGGGTGTGTCTCCCACATATCTAACTTTTGGCAGTTTACTTTCTTGGTAAACTTTGCCCCAAGTTGTTGGGGTCTGGCCAAAGGCACGGCAGTAATTTAGGGGTATCTGAAAGTCTGACGGTGCCATCAGGCTGCTGATGCACTCTCCTCACAGGTACAGATTGACCTGCTGGCAGCACCATACCCCCCACCTCTCATTTATCTTTTCATTCTCACCTCCACCTTGATAATTTCAGTTTTGTAATCAAAGACCAAGCATTTGTAATCATTCAATGCTCTCTGGTTCTTTGTTTTGTTTCTCTATATACAATAGATGAGTAAAATTATGTGGAATTTTTCCTTCTCTGTATGATTTATTTTAATTAACAAGATACCATCCAAGTACAACCACATTGCACATACATACCACAATTCTTTTATCTATTAATTTATCACTGGGTATTTGGGCTGCTATATACTAGGCTATTTTACTAAGAGCTAAATGAAAATAGGTGTTTATACATTTTTGAGCTAATATTTTTATTTGGGGGTTAGATGTCATATATAGGAATCACTGGGTCATAGGAAAGCTTTATTTTTTCTTTTTTGAGAAAATTCCAAACTGATTTTGATAAAGGCTGTATTGTAGTTATTCTCACCAACAGTGAATGAGGGCTCCTTTTCCACCACAATTTGACCAAACTTTTATCTCAACCACATGAGATAAAATCAAATTGACATTTTGATTTGTATGTCTCAAATGATAGTGAGAATGAACTTTTTAAAAATGTCTTTGGCCATGCATGCACCCCTTCTCCAGGCATGCATCTCTTCACATCCTTCCCCCATTTTTTGATGTTATTTCTGAATGCAAAGTTCTGTTTCAATGGAAAACCAGCAGGACCGTTCTGTTGTGCAAGAAGGGAGACATCCAGCAACTATTGCCCATCTGCCAGTTGTCTATTGTCTACAAGTTGTTCACTCAAGTCATCTTGAATAGAATAGGCAGAACACTAGATGAAGGGAAACTA
>JAOXYA010000008.1:4458831-4470448 GCA_028565675.1 Sorex palustris
GAGAACAAAAGGGAATGCTCTGCCACAGAGGTGGGGTGGGATGGAGGGGGTATGGGTTGGTGGGAGGGCTATTGGTTTCATTGATGGTGGAGAACGGGTACTGGTGGAGGGATGGGTACTCAATCATTGTATAACTGAAACCCAAGCACAAAAACTTGTAAGTCTACAAATGTACCTCATAGTGTTTCACTAATTAAAAAAAACTATAAAGAGAGGACTGGAGAAGAAATATGAAGGAAAATAGTGAGAATTTTATAAATGATAATCATGAATATTTCAGTGAATCTTCCTAAGATATTTTAAAGTTTCTTTCATAGGAGATATGGTTCATGATATTACCATTTGAAGAATAAACGCAGAAAGAATTTGAAGAATAAACGTAGATTTGAAGGTACTGTGACTTTAATTTTGATCTCGATGATTTCAAATCTCTGTGGGATACTTAACTGCTGACGCTAAATAGGAAGCAAGATAGACAAGTCTGAATATTTAGTGACATTTGTGAACCAAGACAATGTTGGAAATCATTTCTAAGTGGTAATTGAATAGGGAGGAGAATTCAATTTCTTGTCCAAAATACAACTTATTTTTTTCTTATGTGCATGTGACATGAATGTGGAGTTGTGTCTATGCATTGGACTACAGATAACGATCTATATAGAAATGTAAGCATATATAAATACATGTACTTAATTGTAGTCATATATAGTAGACATGTGGTCCTATGTATATACATATATACATATTCCCACTCCCTTATCTCAGTCAATGTTGTAATAATGAACATAGGGCATACACATGTCTAATTCAGTCACATATGCATTTTTTTCTCTTTGGGTCATACCCGGTGATGCTCAGGGATGACTTCTGGCTCTGCACTCAGGAATGACTCCTGGTGGTGCTCGGGGGACCATATGGGATGCTGGGAATTCAACCCAGCTCAGCTGTGTGCAAGGCAAATGCCCTACCTGCTGTGCTATCTTTCCAGCCCCCACACATGAACTTTTGATTGTTGTGTTCAACAGGATTCACACATTCACTTCTCCGGTTGCAGTGCTACCACAAATACTAGGTGGGGATCATGCACTTTGGTTGTGGTTATCACACCTGGGTGCAGTGTGAAAAGAGGTCACTTGTAAAAGGGATTCCTCATAGCTGAGTTACCAGGGTCACATACACAAGATGAAAAAGTACAGCCTTGATCAATCACCATTCCTTCCAGAACTTCCTATTATCCTTCAGTAGTGTTTGTCTATACTTTACTCTAGACATATCTTTTCTTTCAAGCTTTTTCATGGCCTCAGGAATGATTGGGCCAATTACTTTGTCTCCATTTACAAAAATTGTATCAAGCTGAGCCTGATCTTCAAGGGTGGTCCCAGACTCAAGCAGCTTGTTAAGTTGAACAGCTAACATCACACCTCTTCTGATTTTTACCTAGAGCATTGTATTTGCTAAATCTTTCAAAGCCTCTTTGGCAGTATATCATACCAGACCAGAAGCTGAAGTTGTTGCAGCTTCAGTTATGTTGTTTGTATTACCAGCAACATCTCAAGCACTTTTGGCATCAATATGGTTTTCCTTGGTTTCTGGATCACAACCTGGAGTACTCAGGGCTTACTCTGAGTTCTGTGCTCAGGTATCATTCCTGGCAGGCTCACGAAATCATATTGGATGCCGGAATCAAACTCGTGTTGGTCACATTTCAAGAAAATTCTCTATCCATTGTACTATCACTCCAGGCGCTTGGCACAAATAGTTTCATATCTCTCTTTTAAATCAATAAACTTAGCAATGGTTACACCATATTTGTTTATTTTTGATAAACCCAACTCTGTTAAATAATCACTCTTGTTCATATAGTAATGATTTTAACATCAGCTAAAAGGTCTATACCTTGATGTATTAAGGCTGGGGCTTCTGCACCAAATTTTACATTTTAGCCATAAACCTGGGTGACATGAAAAGCTAATTCCCTGGACACAGATTAGACAATCTAGCAAAGGACTGCAGGTAACCAAATCAAAATATTTATGTGGGGAAGTGGATGAGGGTTTTAGATTTATTTTGAAATTTAGGATTATCTTAACAAAACTTCTCATGGAACATTTGTTGGTCACACACTAAATTGAAAAGGGAAGAGAAATTATTATAATATTTCCATATGAAAAACTGAGGAATGGAGATATAATTAAAAACTAGATTTATCTCTTCTGGTTATTTATCCAAGGGAGATAAAAATAGTTATCTAAAGTGATAAATGCATCTTCCTTGTTCTGCAGCATTATTTATGTTTTTTAAAGATTCAGAAACAAATAAGTGTCTAGTGACTGATGATTAGGTAAAAAGATGTGGAATATATACACAATAAAATATTACTTCCAGCTATTAAAAAGATAAAATCCTGACATTTGAGCATTAAGTCAGAATGAGAAGGACAAACACTGGATAATTTCACTCGTGTGGTACATAAAGAAACGAACCACACCAATGAAGTAAATAAAGCAGGATAGAGTTTCAGACTACAAAACCAATTTTATGATTACCAAAGGCAAAGGATACAGGGGGTAGATAAATTTGATAAAAGAATTCGATTTTATGATGAAGGATATTGTACTTTCACTGGTGGACTTAATGTAGTATATATAGATATTGATTTATAATGATTGAAACCTAAAATGTATAGACTGCCAAACTGCAATATTACTTCAATAAAGGTTTAACAAATAAAAAATGTTCCCTAGTATTTATTTTCAGTACAAAATAACCTTCCCTTTATTTCCACCTGTTAGCACAGATTTTAGATGAACCAGTTTACAGTGTGAGGCACAAACAACTTTAAATTCTTATATTGCTATCTAGCTGTAAAGCAGGTGCTCAGAGGCACTCAAACACTGTGGCCAGACTGGATTCAAGACAAGGCATATATCCTCAACGTGAGATGTTATATTTATGTCTCTAGAAAAATACTTTCTTTCACAAGGAGCACTGCCATTGTTAAAGTCTACAGTGTTATTAAAATATTTCCCATTATCATCATCCTACAGGGCAGAAATATACAGGGAAATAAATTTTCTTTGGAATTCTCTTTTCTCATTTCCATAGAAAGTTTCTTGCTTTAAAATGTGTTTGTTTTTTCTTCTGGCTGCACTGTTTCTTTGCCCAGTTCACTGACATCCATTCTGCTAAAGTCATCCATAACTGCTTATCCTAGGGCTTTGGTAATTTATATACCCTCTGCCTACACAGGATATTGCAAGTCAAATCAAACTTATTGGTAGAAAATCACACAGCAATGTGTACCATACAAATTGTCTACCAATGGTCCATGACTGGACTACTGTTTGTAGACACACACACGCACATGCACACATATATAATTTATAAAAAAACATACCTATATACTACTGTGTGTTTGTATGACTAATGAAACCCACCATAAGAAACATGCAGGAGGCTAGCTAATGTAATCAGTATGCAAAACAATAAGTGTTCATTTAGATAGAAAATTATACTCCTTCATTGTGGGTACACTTACTATTCTTTGTTATATTTTTCTACATGTAATAGTTGCCTAAAACATGGTGGAAAATCACTTCTTAAAAGAAAAAAAAACACCAAATGGTATTTCCAGAGAGAACTACTATATCAATTTCTTGTTTTTTTCTCAATTTTTTTTCAGATTAGTTGCTTTGTTCAATGCATGCTTCAAACTCTTCTTCTCTTATGTGCAGGTATTTTTATATTATAGTCTAAACAGCATTGAATAAACAATTTAGAATGTAGCGATACCCACACACAAGAGAAGTAAAATTGCATAAATTTAAAGTTACATATATAAATATATGCATGATTGCTTTGGGACTACACCTAGTTGTGGGTGCTCTGGGGCTATCCCTGACTGTGCTCAGAGATCACCTTTGGCAGTTTTGGGGGATTCTATGTGGTGTCAGGAACTGAAAACGAGAAAACCATTGCAAGGCAAGTTTCTTAATGCCTGGTTCTTAATCTTCTGTACTCTTAAGGTCACAATTAATATTTTACTTTATTTTGACGCTAACTCATTTCTGCTATAAGTATTTTAAAATCAAAATCCATTTCCTTTGCCACAACCCAGCTAATACTTGTAGGATCATGCTGTAACAGGAAATGAACCTGTGAGTTCACACATTAAAGGGTTTACGCTCAGCCACTTAGTCACATTCCCAGTCCACAAACCAGTCTTATACTTATATTCATAAAAGATCTAGGAGAGTATATGATATTTTAGACTGATATTCTGTCAAATAAAGTGAGTGGATGAGAATATGAATGAATGAGTATATTTCACTGGAGCATCAGAATATATATGTAATTATAACCAGCTGGTTTTGAATTCCACATCGATTTCTAAGTTGAAATGTGCCAAAAGAATGCTACTTTTGTGTAAAAGTAAATGAATGGAATAAATTAATACAGTATCACTGGAGACTTCAGAAGATCAATCAGAACGCACAAGCAAGGAAAGAGATTCCTGGAAGTGAAGATGAATAAACCAAATAACCCTAAGACTAAAGGTTGGGATAAAATGCAATCATGCTAATCAAAGAGGTCAAATGTTACCACGACTTAAGACAATTACTCCCAAAAAAATGTAGTTATAATGAATGGGCAGTGCAGTTGCAAAGAGTAGTATGGAACAAAAAAAGAAAAGAAACTTACACAATGTTCTTCTGCTGTTTTGCAGACCACTAACTTAGTAGGTTCTGTCAGTCAGAAATCCAGTTACCACATAGCAAGGCTTTCTACTCAAGGTCTACCTTACTGGTTTACATCACGGAGGGTTCTAAAATAAACACAGGGTCTAATCTGGTGCTCATGGACTTTTTCCTGAGCTATGGCTGTAGAATAATTTAGTTTCATACATTTGCAAAGCCTCATTTTATTCTTTGACAGTGTTGTTTTGGGGTCACCCCTATTTTCTGCCCATTCTCCTGCCACACATCCCTACCGACCATGTGCTTGTTTATAAGTGCAAGGACAGAAGATGATCAATCTTTATTCCTTTTAATGTTTTTATCTGTTTAAATCTGATTCAACCCGTTAATTTCCTTTCTGATATTAATTATGTCTACAAAGATCCTTCCACCAATTACTTTATCATAACTCTAAGTGATTCTCCATCCTAGTCACAGTTGCACCATCAGAGAGAAGATCACGCAGAACATGTACAACATCTAGAAAGAATCTTAAGGACCTTGATATAAATCCAACTGCCACAAATTATAAATAGTGATATCTAAGAAAAGAAAAAAACTGAAAAAAGACTAAAACATCTAAAGACATCCTGATGATAGTGTAGAAGCTGGTGATTTAAAAATATTCTTTGAGAGAAATATCAGAGTTGGAGATGGGAAGAAGATATTTTATAATTATTCAAAGTTAGATGCTGCCTTGTCAAAAGAAGAATTAAAGGAAAGAATCAAGAGAGTGTTTACCTAGTGATCACAGTTGGAGAATTATGATTATAAAATTAGTAGGTATAACTCTAATAGACATGTTGGCACTAATTCAAATTCCAATGATTAAATAGAAATTTTAAACGTAGAATAACAGAGTATTTATTGAAAGAAATATAGTTCATAGTAAAAAAATTCTCAAAATTGTAGGTTTGATTAGGCAGAATTATAGTGATAAAAACCATGTGAATGCTATTCAGAAATGAAATGACTGCTAGAAAAGACAAAAGTGAATGACTAAAAAGACATTAAGAAATGTGAGTTTCAACGAAATATGAAAGAAAAGTGGAAAATATAAAAGTACTTTTAAAAAGTTCAACACGTCATATAATGCAATATATTATTATTCTTTATTTAGAAGGCGTGTTTATCAAATATATGACATACATGTCAGACTCTTTTGCACAAGCTCAGAAAGAATACAGAGGTAAACCACAGGGTATTTTTTATGTAAGTGTGTTTAATATGGAGAGGAATTACAAAAAAACGCACAAGTTCAGAAACAGTATTTCAGGCCTTTATCGGGTAGGAAAAGGCGTATGACGTTCAGTTACTTGGTCATATTTGTAAAGAAGGAAGAAAATGTAGAAACAATTGATACATAAAAACAGAAAAACGTTTTTCAGAGACCATAGATGTATGAACCTTTTTCCTGCATCACTTAAAATACAACGAGTAGAGTCCAAGTTGACCCAGAGAATAACAATAAGGCTCAGCATGAGGGAAAGATCCAGAAATATGTGTATTATAGGAGTGATAAACACTTCTTTCCAAATAGAGTTTTTGATTAAAAAAAAACTACTGTAAAGGATCAGACAGCATCTAGGAACCGCATAGTTAAGGAGAAAAGTACTGAAGAGATTTAGATGAATGCCGCCAGGTAAGATAAATGAAAATGAAGCATCTAGGTCTCGCAAAGGGCAGACATGCAGAATCGAAACCATTCTTCAAGGAAAGGCTTAGAATAACATAGAAGCAGAGTTCCCCCGATGGTAGTAGCCAGTAGCAGATGGTACTGGCCAGTAGGTTCTTACCAGGGTCATGTCTTTTGTATATTAGTAAGCATTCTCTTCTGCCTCTTAATTTTTTTTCTTTTTGGGTCATACCCAGTGATGAACCAGGGTTGCAACTGACTCATGCACTCAGGAAACAGTCGTGCTGGTGCTTGGGGATATGGGATGCTGGGAATCGAACCTGAGTCAATCGTGTGCAAGGCAAAAGCCCTGCCTATTGTGCTATGGCTCTAGCCCCCCTTCTGCATCTTGAATAAGAGCCCCACCGCCCTCAGCTGTCCCTAACTCTGAAACCTCTTTCCCAACTCTGCCTTTCTTTGACAATGCTAAAACAAATTCGAGGGACTATTTTATCAGAACTATTTTTGAAATTGGTTATTGGTTTCTTTTGTAGCAGCACCCAGAGACTAATTCATTCAATGATGCTGTCGGATAAAGCTTAATGAAATTTCCTCTCAGGAAATTGTGAATTCGGTTACAGGATAGGATAATCAAAGAGTGGGAATGTCAGGCAATAAATGCCTGGTTTAGGAGCATTTGCCTGTCTATTAAAACTGAATCACATGCTATAAATCCCTAGTCATCCTGAAAGACACAACTACCCCTGAATGAAAATCCTGAAGTTTTTCTAAAATAAAGTTTGGATTTATGCCTAAGTATCACCTATGACTGCCCCACACATTAACTGTGATCCTAGAGCAAATTATTAGCTGATTAAATATTCCTAAATTCAGTTTCATTTTGCATCTTAATTTTGGAGAGGCACACTTTAGCAAGACTTGACAAAAGAGTATTCTACGTGTTAACCAGTAGAGTTGACACTAGGAACTCAATACAGAGTCATTTATCTGTTGTCCTGGAGTTCACAAATTAACAATTTGGCAACGGAGGCAGTTCCCACACACTTAGTACATTTAATTAATTCTAAAATGCACCATATCTCTGTATTCCATCATGCCCGAAGTAGAGATGCTTCATAAAATTGATTGTACTATAGTTTAAGAAAAACATTTTTCTTAACGGTATATTAATTAATAGGTGACACTCAATTAATAATTAATCATAGATTTGTGGAATAATAGCTGTAGTTACCAAAAGTTCTGTATAAACCTTTTTAAAGAGCATAGGACAATGAGATGATAATGTAGGTATTGAGGACACATACAAAGCATTGCTACCACAAGCCCCCCCCCCAACATTTCCAGGAGAGATACTGGTGTTCCCCAGTTCTGCCTACCGTGCACAGCCTAAGAAGCACCCCATGCTCTGGCTCCCACATTGAGTAACTGTCCCAATTGACCAATAATAGCCATAAATTACCTACCCCAGTCTCCTGAGTAGACCTACATTTCCCCGCCCACACATGCAACAACAAGAACAAAAACACAGGAGGAAAGGCAGCAGAAAGCAGAGAGACCTGTTTGCTGGAGGAGCTGCTAAGAGCTTTGTACATTTGTGTCTTAACTCGGCTGGATGAGATACTTATAGTAGTTCTTGCAATCATGGTATAAGATGGAACTAGAAAGGTAAATTGTAAGTAAAAACCTTCAAATTACTTTAACAGTAGTTTAGTGAAATGTCATTCATCTGGTTTCTTTAAGTTTGTTACGCTTTCTTTTTCAAAGTCTCAGTAATAGTGAACTTGCATTAATTTTCCAGACTACCTGGCAGTTTGAAGTCACTTAAAGGATGCCTGTAGAAGCATTAGCAGCACTCAAAGCTAAGCTGTCTTATAAGGAAGGTATTGATTTGATTTTTAGCCATGTGGCTTTACACCCTCAAATAACAAGAAATATAAGAGGATGGAGGAGCAATATACTTTTTCTTTCAGTGACTATTGAGATGGAGTTTAAATACCTTTCCTTTTTTACCATTTGTAAGTTATGCATGCAGTAACCAACTGGCTCAAGTTAAATTCTAAGTCTTTCTTTGGGAACTTAAGATAGTGCATGCCCTCCTCTTCCAGCCCTAGATGAGAGTAATAATCTACTACCATTATAATACCTGCAAAACTGGAACACATGTGATGGTGATTACTTCAGTGCTTTAGCAGCCCTTCCCCATTTTTGTGAATGCTAAACCACAGAAACATAAATCAGCCTCTTGGGATTGACTCTGCTCTGAAAATTATTTAGTGCCACTGTACAGTAAGAATTACTCTCCCAGAAATCAGAAGATACGTGTTCCAGGGGTTGGGTATCGGTCTAGTGTAGTGAATCAGCAAACAACTTTCAAACCCAGCATGGTCAGAGAAAGCTGGACTCATTGCTAGCTGTGGATCACTGAGGACAGTCCTAGGCAGCCAGGAAGCACTAAAAGAGGTGCTCAATAGGCCCTGCTCCAATGGTAACGCATTCATTCCTTGTACCATTCCTGCACCTATTAGCAGAGACAGTAGACTGTTACTCTTAACTCCCAGACTTAGAGGTCTAAGCATTGCTTTCTTTTCCTGGGCCAGAACTCTGCAAGTTTTTTTTTTTTTGATATTCAATTTCCTGTTAGGAAGCTGTATTACTCAACCTGAGTAATACAAAATATATTAGTGACTTTAGTTCCTTATTATCACGATGTTACTCGGACAATAGGGGGAGCTAGAGAAGGCCTGAAGGGCGGGAAGGATGGAGTCCTTCCATTCCTTCAACCAGTTCCTGATTCTGGCCTCTGCCACATGAGCAAACATTCTTTTCCTAACTGCAGCAATTGTTCCCTACGTGGCAGGTAAATTTCAAGAGGTTTGGGTCTCTGTCCCTCAGGGACACCCACCTTGAACTTTTCAAGTTTTAGGTTACCAGACATAACTTGGTCTTCTAGTTGTAGCAGCTGTTCCTCTGATAATTTAGAAGCTTTTTGTTTTCCTTTCCATCTGTTTCCTATTTGGTAATTTTATGACTAATTTTATTATGTTTATATTCATTTTCTGTCTGAAATTCCTTAAAATCACTCATGTGCTTTCTTATCATCAGACTGGTTACACGGATGCTTTGTGATCTGCCTCTATTCCTTTATTGCAGTGCTCTGGCTGACAGAGTTCGAATCATCCAGGAATTTTGTTTTTATCAGAAACAAGATCAAGAAGGTCAAAGGCACAAGTCCATGCATGTCCTTTTCAAATCGCTTTGTGAAGAGTCCAAAGGTAGCAACCAATGATGACATCAGCCTAGGCTTTCCCATCTGGACAGTTTTACATTTATTCCAGTTTTCCTTTATCAACACGAATACCATTTGCTCTTCACTTTCTTGTATTACCTCTATCTCTTGAGATTTTCCTGTGGTGTAGTGCAAAATAAAACTGCATCAATCTCCTAATGTCTTAATTGCATGCTAGATTTATTATATTTCAATTTCAGCTCAGTAAATTAAATATACTTGTCAACAACTGAGAGGCACTGTAAAATATCAGAATTACAGCAACATTAATGAATAATGAGACAAAAATATAGCTTTCACCAAGCAATATTACATGCAAAAATTACCCATCTAAAATCAGAAGTAAATATAAAATAGGGAGCTAAATTTAATTGTGAGATGGAGAGAGTTTATATAAGATAAACTAAAGTGGCTCAGAAATTTTTGTACAAAGAAACAAGGACTAGGCTTTCAAGGGTGGGACAGCAAGCAGTTATGTAGAGGCTGGAACATGTGAGAAACTACAAGTAGTTGTTTCTTATTAGAGCAGAGGGTTTGTAATGTGAAGAAAGAGAGTTAGTAACGGAGGGAGGTCAGAATAGAGATGGGAATCTTGAACAGCCAATGAAGAACTTGACAAAATCCCTATTAGCATTTTTTATTATTTTCTTCAGATGACATGGATACATGGAGGAATTCTAGGAGACTGTCAGAATTCTAATTCTTGTAAGGACCCTTCAGTAGCAAGCGGAGATAGTCTTGAGGTTAAATATCAGGACGGTCTCAATAAAATTTTTGAAAATCAATAGCTATTGCACCAACACCATAAGCTCTACCCCGTCTTCCTCTCCACTCTCCACTCTTTTCTTTTCTATTTGGTTTCAGATAAGAGTTGAGGAGTTTGGGACTGTCACAGGCAAAGGTAGTGATTATCTTTGCCTGATCAGTGCCTGATGTCATGCTTTCCCCCAAGAGAAGCCATGAATAGGCTCAATAAATGTTGGTTGATAAATGAGCAAATGGATCTAAAACAAGACAAAAAGCAGGAGGGAAAAAGAGAAAAGTGTATTAGGGAGCCTTAATAACTACCACAACTATTTGGTTGCAGACTCTCAGGAAAAGGAAAGTAATTCTAGAATTTGGGGGCTCAAGCAAGGCAATTAAGTACATATTGCCCTGTGGTAATTTAAAAGTACTATACAATAAAAAGTTTAAAGAGGTTTGAAAGTAAATGCTCTCACCTGAAATGTTTAAGCATGTGTTTTGCCCCTCAGCCATGCATCTAAATTTTAGAACAAGGATGAGTTTAGTCTGAAAATAAAGCCATGTTCAATTTTAGTTTTACCCCAGAAAAGGCAATAAGAACATTTGTTTCTGCTTTCTACCTAAGATAACTGCACTTTCTTAAATCCTGGTGCCTCATATTGGTCAAACTGTCATTGTCTTCTTGATAAAATAACCTGATATTGTAGGTTCATCGTTTTTTTTCCCCATTTGGGTGATCAGCTCTCTGGTGACATATCCACCAGCTCTGGAGCTTTGCAAAATTCCCTTCTCTGTTTTCCTCACAAACATACATGCTGTCCTTGAATACTAAAGAATAACTACCTTTTTCACAAATCAGCTATAGAACATTTTCTGCACACTGAGATTTTTCAGCTGCTGTGAGAGTACATGTATCAATTACTTTAAAACAAAGAGAGATACCACAACCGTCAACAGATGCATTCGATTTTAAGGTCACATTTCATTTATAAAATGCAGCCATTTATTAATATGGAAGCACAACAGACATAATACTTAGATTTCTAACTCAAAATTACAATGAAAAATATAAAATAAAAGATCTTAGGTCCTGGGGCTGGAGCAATAGCACAGTGGGTGGGGCGTTTACATTGCATATGGCCAACCTGGGTTCGATTCCCAGCATCCCATATGGTCCCCCGAGCACTGCCAGGAGTAATTCCTGAGTGCAGAGCC
>JAOXYA010000008.1:4534178-4545155 GCA_028565675.1 Sorex palustris
GCCAGGCTCTGCCGTGCGGGCGAGATATTCTCGGTAGCTTGCCGGGCTCTCCGAGAGGGGCGGAGGAATCGAACTCGAGTCGGCCATGTTGGCTGCGTGAAAGGCAAACGCCCTACCGCTGTGCTATCGCTCCAGCCCCATAGTTCAATAGTGTAATAAAAATAAAAGCAGAACCAATAACCGGGGATCCAATATGTGAAGGACAGATTTCAGCTACAAAACATAAGTAACACATAAAACGGGGATAAAATAGTCAAGAAGTATGAAATACCTCATCTCTTCACTGTGTTTGCAAAGGGACCTAAAAGGTGGCCACTAATTGGCAAAGTATACATTGTTGTTTCTTCCCGAAAATAAGTTATGGTACCTACTCTATTCACAAGCAGAGGGAAAAAATACTCATTAATGTAAATAAAGAGTGGTTCCATTTAATTGCTTCCCTACCTCGCCCAGTAACAATGTTCCCGTATCTATCACTTCATTAAATATTCAAAAGTGGTCTGATTATGCAGCATACAGGTGGAGGCACTTTTACACTGAGTGTTACTGTTAAGTGCTGCTCTAAAAAAATACTCTTTTGTACACTCATTTTACCCAATTTGAATGCTTTAACATTGGCTTTCATGAATATTTAGGGTGACGCTTAAATTATTTATCCCTGAAAACAGCCAGCTTTCACGTTTCTTTAATATTTTTTCCCAATTGATGCCTTAGGCTATTACAAAAAAAGTGACCATAAATCTGCTTTTTGCTGAGGGAAAAGAGAGACTTGAAAGCCATTCAATTTTCTTCAAAATTTTCTTGGCTGTTTAAAATGTATGCAATTGTTCCAGAACAGTGAAAGTGGGTTGGATAGAAAAACTCCATCATGGTAAGAATTCTCAGTGTCGTACTCAATCTAACACACAGTTTTATGTGCATTTGATACTGGTCATTCATATAGGAAAAACTCAATGGGACAGATCGGGATCTGGAAATAATGCCTTGGAAATAAATGGATTTAAAGGACATATTGGAGAAAGAAAAGAACTGAAATCCCGCTTAAGCAAAAAGAACATTGCTTTAGGAAAGTCATGCCAAATAGAAACCATTATCAAGAACTTGAAATCAAGTAATAGGTTTTGGGGCCGTGGGAAATTTGGGGGTCATGCCTGGCTGGTCACATGGCTTTCTCCTTCCTGTCTCCACTGAGAGATCTCATCTGAGGGGGCTTGGGACCAAATGAGATGCTGGCGATCAAATTTGGACCAAATAAAAGCAACTCTAGTGACGTGTACGATCTTTCTGGCTTCTAAATTTATATTTGTGTTTTGTTTTCAATTTTTTATTTTATTTTTAGGTCTGGTTGTGTTTTGGGGGGAGGCATGGGGGGCACACCTACTAATGTTTAGGGGTTACTTCTGGTTCTGTGTTCAGGGATTACTCCTGGTGATGCTTGGGGGACCATATAGGGTGTCGGAGATGGAACCTGGATCGACCACAAGCAAGGCAAATGCCAACTCCCTATACTATGGCCAGACCCCTGTGTTGTGTTTTTAAAAAGAAATATGTCTATTTAACTATTTTTCTTTAATTATTTATCTCTTTAACTATTTCTTTTTTATCAATACATCTCTTTAACTTATTACTGGTATTCCTTCCTTTCTTCTTCCTTCCTTCCTTCCTTCCTTCCTTCCTTCCTTCCTTCCTTCCTTCCTTCCTTCCTTCTTCCTTCTTTACTTCCGTTCTTCCTTTCCTCTCCTCTTTTTTTTCCTTCCTCAAAATCATGGCAGGAAAGCTAACCAAAAAACCAAAAATATAAAATGAATTTGATGCTTTTCAGAAGCACTTGAGATTATCTATTCTTCTGAATTCTCGCTAACCAGGATTGGGCACATAAAGCTGGAAAGCATCTACAGACATCAGGTAGTGGAGAAGAAATACTGTAAAAGAAATCAGAAAATGTAGGTGATTGAGTAGGTTTCCCCATTTGTTTGGTTTTCAGACAAAGCATTCTCTGAATTGGGGCTGGCCCTTCTCAAATTAAATACTGACAGATGTTTACAAAGCAAATCTAGGCTTCTGGCTGTGTCAGTTGAATCTGTAGTCCAACTACTGTGGCTGAATGAACTAATTAGTCACACAGGATGAACTCAAAATCCTTATGGGTAATGAGGCCAAAACAGATTTTATTATTGTAAAATGCCAATGATAGATAGTTTCAAAAACATGCCTCTCAAATCTATGCTATCATTGTTGGCATCTAATATGTTACAGAATTGGATAATGCTTCAGTGAAGCAATTACATATTTTGCACTGAGCAAATCTTAGTGGTCTTTAGGCGAGGGTCCTTATTTTATATAGCAGGAAACTAAAGCAAGAACAGTTAACTGGTTTGTTAAGTATTTTGTTTCTTTGGAAGGGGGCCAAGATTAGAGATATAATTCAGGGCCCCATACAGGCAAAGCACGAATCCTAACAATAAGCTAACATTCTCAGCGCAGAAAAAAATACACATTGTTAACAGAACAGTTGTGAGATTACCTAAACTCAGAGGATGGTGATTGTCTCATTCCAGATGACTCTATCTATTCCTCCATCTATTCATCCTTCCATCTACTTATCATTTCTTTCATAAAATCACATATTTCTTTAAAGAATTTAGTGAGATTTATAAAGATATGTGACAAATTATATTTAACTGAGAAGATGGCAAAGGAGAGTTTTGGGTTGTTGACAATCGATGAAACTGTCACTAACATATACACATATAAGGAAAGACCATGCACAGCTCTTGTTCCCTTTGGTATGGTAGCACCAGAGTGACACTGTAAAGGCAGGAAAAGTAAGGATAGGGTTCCAATTTTTAATCTAGTTGTAAAAAATTAAATGTTTACATAACTATAATCACTTTTAATTGAAATAAACACAAAGCTTTTATATATATATATCTATGATTGTAAAAATATTTTCTTACTTTTTAAAGACCTTGAACATTTAGCTTCTTATCTCTGAACATAAGGCATAACAGAATTCTTGGGAAAAGAAAGAAAATGTGAATTATTGAATCTATTTTTCCAACTTGACTTATACCATTATGGGTCATGATAGTTACAAAATTAACTCAATGAACTCTCTGCTTCTCTTCTCATTAAGCCACTGATGAAAATCCTTCCAACTTCCAAGGTCTTCCTTATTAACAACTGCTTTCACAATGTAAGTGCTAATGAGGTATTTATCTTTGGATCTATCACACAACCATCATTAGTGTTGTGCCAAATTATCTCTTACTACATCTTTGGAAAAATAAATAGATGTGACCATTTATTTGTAATATTACTTGTTTCTACACATATAATCAAGACAAGAATGTAATCATTGTTTACTTTCATTTACCTGTGACTTGAATTGCAGGTCACCCTAGCATTGAAGGTTCAAAAGCAAAGATGTAGAAAGAGCCAGAGGCAACCATTTGTCAAAAAAAAAATTCCTGTCTATTGAATAAAGAAACATCTTTCAAAGCAATGAAACCATTTTACCAATGTTCCCTTGATAGAGATTTATCCAGGAAATAAATGGGAGCTTAAATCTACACAATGCTGAAACAGAACTGGGTTTGGGAACGATAGTAACTTAGCTAATATAAAGTTCGCTTTCTGATGTTTGAAATTGAAATATGTGTTTTTTTATATAACTTCCACAAGTAAGCCAATGGCTAAGGAGTACTTCTTTTTTCTTTCTTTTTTATTTTTTGGGTGGGGGAGATTGGTTTGGGCCATGCTTAGCAATGCTCAGGAATTATTGTTTACTCTCTAGCTCTCTTGCTCAAGAATTTCTCCTGGCAGAGTTTGGGGGATAAGTTGTAGGGCTAAGGGTCCACCTGGATCAGTGGCTTGCCTTTCCCTACTGCGCTATCTTTCTGGCCTCAGAATGTCTGCATTTCTTGCAAGCAACTTACTGAGCTGAGCGTGAAATTTAGTTGAGTGAGGTGTTAAAACGTGGCACTGTTTATATTCTAAGAACATACCATCTGTGCTACTTATAAATCAGAACTTCAAGCTTCCACATCTGAATATTTTGTACTTTAAGGTACATACTTTAATTCATGAATGCATATTAGAATAATTTCAATAGCTGATCACTTATAAAAATACATAGAAGTTCTCAAACAAAGCATCAGTCTGACTCTCAGGAGAGGCATATGGGTCTAGCTGCTTTGTTATCAACAGTATGAATGGCAACAGCACAGATTAACTTTTCCACCTTCCATATACGTCATGGGCATAAAATTTGATTTGCGTAAAAGTTTCACAGATACGAATGCAGCATTGACATAGGTATTGTTAAAAGTAATAGAGTTGTTTTTCTGTTGCTTCCACAGGTTAATATAAAGAATTGTTTGGGGTCAGAGAGATAGTACAGCGAGTAGTGCACTTGCTTTATACAGGGGAGGTGCACTGTGTAAAGTTTTATCTCTGGCACTGAATATGGACTGGTGTCCTGAGCACAGAGGCAAGAGCAAATCCTGAGTACCACAGGGTATACAACCTGGGCTCCAACATAATAAAAATAAAAATAGAAGAGTTTGGTGAATGTGATGACTGAACTTTGGTATGCTGCGTCCAAAGGAAGCAACATACCCTCTGTACTATCTCTTAGGCCCTAAAGCATATATTCTTACTGAATTAGAATTTTTGGAGTGTTTGTCTTTCCAAGTTGTATTTAATCTAAAAACCTGAGAACTCCTGAGATATGTTTTTTCTTAGTTTGTATTTTTTGAGCACCATTTATATCTATATTTTATGTCCTCACAAAAATTACTATGGGAGTTCAATAGAGTTCATCTAAAATGTCATAGCCCTTGCTGATGATGACTATTTTAGGGATTCCAGTCACACACATGGAATATTTGCATGTTTGTCACTGACACTCAATAGAGACAGAGAATTTTTCACCAGATTAACAACTGACCTATATCTTAAATACCTAGTTTAAATAAAATAAATTTTATCAAAATTAGAGTTAATTTAGTTGAGATATTTCATTTTGACTTTAAAACTAGAAGAAAACTGGCATGTAACACTTGAATTTGGTAGACTTATTCTAGATATCATTACTTGATGGCTACCCTCTTTGAGCTTATTACATCTAGGTTTATGCTTGTCAAAATTGCTCATTTATAACAGATTGTTAGACCTCAAAATAAGTGTGAGCAAGTATAGATTATTTTCCAAGACTGTAACTCCTAAGACTAGATGAGAATTGTAGCTCAGACACACTTTTTCATATATTTATGATGGCTAACATCTCTAGATGTGACAATGAAACTTTATAGCTGGTTTCAACATTATAACTTGTGCTTAGAAATTATGGTAGAAAAATAACAAAAACTGATATTTAACCAAAAAGAGGAAGAACTGAAAGTTAGACAGAAAGACTAAAATGCCTTCAATTAAGTTAGTCTGTCTGCTTTTAGAAGCATTTCCATCTTCTTATAAAAGCAGTTAGATATAGCCTATTTTAATCGACAAGATGGAATAAGATTTGACTACAATCCTAGATAATTTTCATATATAATACTCTCATCTCTTTTTCCTTCTTTTAAATTTGATTGTGATTTTTAAAAAAAGTAATTTTACTGTAAGGACACTGACTTTATAATGCTTTCATTCAAGATTTAATTCGAGATGAAAGTTTTCCATTTACGAAACAACTAAATATCTTGAAGGACTGAGATCAAGCCATCAATTTCAGACTAAGGAATAATTAGATACACAGGAGAGATAACGCAGTGGATAAAGTGCTAGACTTTCATGAAGCTGATCTGGGTTCAATTCCCCACACAGCATGAGTTCCTGAGTACAGAGTCAGGAGAAGGCCCCGAGCACTGCCAGGGCCTCAACCCAACTTTCATGTCCTAAATAAATAAAATTTCATTTTTTTAAAAAGTAGAGGGCATGGGGCTGGAGTGATAGCATAGCAGGTAGAGTGTTTTCCTTGCACATGGCCAACCTGAGTTTGATTCCCATATCCCATATGGTCCCCTGAGCACCACCAGGAGTAATTCCTGAGTGCATGGGCCAGAAGTAACCCCTGTGCATCACCAGGTGTGACCCCAAAAGAAAAAAATAGAGGACAGCATTGATTCCAAAGATATGCGTGTCTATGTGTATGATCTTCAAATAATTTACGAATCTTCACATCATTTATTCATTCACAATAATTTATAAAACCTTTGATTAATAAGGAAGGAGTCAAAGAAGAATTAAACAATGTATTTTGCTGACAATATAAAGGGTGAATAGGCAACCTAAATCCTCTGGCATTTGAAGATGTTATCAGTATTTTTATGAATCACTCAATGTTTTACATGTTTTTAATATTTTAAACTATATTCAAGTTGTATTACTTGTGTCTGATTTATAATTCAATAGATAAGAGACACTGAATAAATCCCTGGCGAATGAATCAGAAATTATTCTAGTCACTAAAACAGAGTACAGTTGATAGGTAAAATAGGCCCAACACTCAAGTCACTTTCTTGTACAGGGCAAAATAAAAGGAGGCCATTTAAAATATCAATTATATCTCAATAAAACAGGAAGCAAACATGCACCTCATAATTGCACAAAAATATTCCCAAGGAGACTAGAGTGATATACAGCAGGGACGCTGCTTGTATGTATGTAACCAACCTAGGTTTAATCTTTGCATCCCATATGGTCCTCCAGCATCGCCAAGAGTAGTTCCTGAGTATAGAGCCAGTAGTAAGTCCTGAACACTGCCAGGCATGACCCCAAAACAAAAACAATATTTTCAAAAGTGAAGGATCAGCTAAATCTAATTATTCATGACTTTTTGACATTTAATTCATTAGTTGATTGAAAAAAATATCAATCAAGTCATGAAGTTGAAGCCTGTTCATGATAATTTTTTTGGAAAGTGTACTCATTAGAATGGGTGTTTTCAATTAATAAATACTCTTTCATTTTTTGCAGCTAAGAAATATTCCTGTTGTTTACCTCACTTGTTTGCATTTCATTCCTATCCTTTCCTACCTCATTTTTCAGTGTTTTAAATAACTGTTGAACTATCTCAAGAGGGAAGACCTGCTCACATAGAAGGAAAAGTCAAAACTGAACAAATACATACTGAATTAATATACCTTACCACTACACTCCCACCTGTAAAGTTATAAGCCTCAGTTATATATTCTCATCCAGTATTAGTGCAAATAAAAACCTGGAAACATCTCTGTGAATAAGGGTCTGTAAGTAAAGAGATAACCCTTTGCTCAGCTAAAATATACCCTGACACCAAGAAGGAGCTCTGTGTCTTCTGAGATGGTTTGAAATACCAGAATCCCTGACACTCAGCTTCTAATCCTTAAATTTAAATGACCAAGCAGCTCATATTCTATGAAGAAAACCTGTCACATATCCATGCTTATGGGGGTAACTGGAAGCTGTCACAAGTTCTCAAGGATGAATCTTAAGAGATGTAGATTGGGACTGGTGAAACTGAGATAAAAACAACCAACTAAACTCTCCTGTTTTAAGCTCCATGTAAAACTACAGCCATGTATGTGACAAATAAAGGCATCTCTTAGGAGAAAGAAGCTCTCTGGGTATTGAGCATGGAAGGAGAATAACTCTCAGAGCCAAACAGACTGGGATGAAATCCCAGCACTGCCACTTAGTTTTGTGACTCTGGGAACACTTTCTGACTTTTCTAGAAGGCGTCCAATGTTAAAAAAAGTTATTAACACACACACCAATTTTTCAGGGTTATTATGACTATTACATTCTCTAGGGCTAGAGAGATAAAGTCTGGCAGTGTCTGCCACTTAAAAGATGTTTTGAGGCTATTTATTATGTAGACCAGCTGGGTTTGTACACATTTTAACTTTGGTATGTGTCCCTGCAATGAGGAAAGTTAAATTTATCCCAAGCATTGTTCTCCTCAGTTCTTTAGATATAGACATCTCCTTCACAAATAAGTGTGATTTCTTTTTAAAATCACATATCCATGTTTAAACATCCTATACACAATGTACACTGCATCTGTTATATCACAACACTTGTAAAAATAACTTCAGAACCATTACAAAAGCATCAATATCTTGAAAACTGAAGTTTTGCATCTAGCTGCATGCGATAATACAGGCCTCATCATGACACTTATCCCAATACTTGGAGACTTGCTCAGTTTCTGATTCTAATTTATTTGGGGTAAAGAGAGACTCTCCCTAAACTCTCAGTCAGGTGAGATTGTAAAATCACTGTATCATTCATTCTCAGGCTCAAGAGTGGATCCCAGTTTCCTGGTCCCTTATCCCGCTGGCATTCTACATTTTGTATTGCTCCCAGTTTCATGCCTGGCTAATGAGAGATTAAAAAAATAGCAGCAAGAGTAACTTGCTAAATATTTTTTCCCTGTTTTATGGTCAAATCTAGCAGTGCTCAGGGTTTTCTCCTGGCTCTGTGCTCAGGGAGGCTGAGCAACTGGAAGGCTTAAGGAACCATATGGGATGCTGGGGAAACAAGTCAGGTTGACCACATGCAAGGCAAGTGCCCTGCCCACTGCACTATCGCTGTGGCCCCATATCTGAATCTTCTTAAAAGTGATTTGCCTTTTACAATACTGTCCAGTGTTTGACTGAAGAGCTTAATCAAGGTCAATGAGAAACGCTTGGGGTGACATCTCCCCACATCATTCAAGATTATTCAGCAGTGCAGGAAAGGCTGTTATGGACTGAATAATCCACATGAAGATGCCAGGGAGAATTTGATAACTGTATTCTAGTGAAGGCCTGGAGTTCCACAGGAAAATCCGGTTTTCACTAAAATTCATAAAGATAGGTCACCTGTCTTGACAAGAACCTTTGAGATGACAGTATGCTACTTTTGAAACAGGAAACTCAGCAGATGCAATTTTTTTTTGTCTTTGATACTCCTGGTTCTTTTTCTTGCTACGAGTATTAGCAGCAGTAACCCAAGAGTGACCTCAGATGTTAAAGATGATGGTTCCACTGCCCTGGAGAGCGTGCAGCCAGCAAGGCTCTTGCATTTCCCACGTTTGACCTGGACTCCTTCCCCGGATCCACATATGGTCCCCTTGAGCCCATGGGGAATGATCCAAGAGAAGAGAGCCGGGAGTAAGCCATGAAGCCTGCTGGTCATGATACCAAAAAATGACAAAAACAAAACTTAAGAAAAATTATGAGATGATACCATTTTCTGGCCGAGGTTTCAAGCCATTCTTTTATTTTTAGTAGATACCCACTGCATAATTTCTTCCTATCACCGTCCACCTTTACTGACAGTCTTTCCCCTTCCAATTCACTCTTTTGGATATGCTGGAAAGTTTAATCTCTGATGATTATGCTTCTCTATCTTGAGAACCAATGCACAGGTTATGAGGGAAAGAAGACTTAGGGGATATCAGGTAAGAAAGTGCACGTGATTTAGCACGTGGGCAAGGATCAGAGCTCATAATATACAAGACCTATTAATTTCCTCAAAACACAAACTTCCTCAAGAAGGGAGTATCATTATTTGTAAGTGAAGCACTCAGAGAATATTTACTATAATTTACAAATAGGGTTTTTTTATTTCATGAAGTCTAGCAAACTGTTTGGGCTCAGGACAGATGACACAACTGTTCCAAATATCTTTTGTTTTGAATTATTCTTGAGAAACAGTCAATAAAGAAATGATTCTGTGATGATTTTTTCTCTTTCCTTAAGCACAGGAAATACATCTCTCATGTGATAAAGTACCCTCTCTGAGCCAGGAAGAAAGAAGACAATGGTTGTCACAAAGAATGCAGAATCTATTTAACTCACTAAATTAGTGTCCAAATCTAAAATCACTTTGCCTTTCATATCTTCACTTACTACTTCTTTGTCTGAAAGAGAGAAAAGCAGCAAGCTTTGGTCATTTTTAAACCTATTGTGAAAATTCTAAGCATAAAACTATATGTTGAACTCCTGTTAATCTGTCTTTCTTTTTACTTAGAGTTCTTTTTCCCAGGTACCTAAGAGAATAGGAAAAAAAGTTTACCTCCCAATGAAACTTCAATGGAAATATCTGCTCAATCTCCATTTTTTTCTTTTCGGGTCACACCCAGTGATGCTCAGGGGTTACTCCTGGCTCTGCATTCAGAAATTACCCCTGGCGATGCTCAGGGGCCCACATGGGATGCTGGGAATCAAATCCACCTGTAAGGCAAATGCCTTACCCACAGTGCCATTGGTCCAGCCCCTAATCTCCATTTTTATGTCAGAAGAGAGACCACATCTCCTTTGATCTACCATAGTTTGTGCTGGGAGAAAAATGAAGAAAGAGTTGTTGCAATGGAGGAATTTGCTTTATCTTCTTTGGTCCATTACTACCTGAAAGACTTGGAGGTTTCTTGAGTTAAGGGGAAGAGTCAGGACATTCAGGTAGAACAAGATCCTAGCATGGAGGAGGATTTATTTGTCTAGGATGGGTGATTGCCCTCAATCTACCCTGAGTGACAGAGACATGTTCTCCATGAAGACAATTTTTCTTCTTTATTTGGACAAGTTTTCCAGTTGACAGGCTAAGGGCAGCTAGTACTAGTTATGGGAACTTGTGCCACCACTTCCTACAGAGTGGTTGTCTGGGCAGGCATTGGCGTAGGACCCACATTTAAATCTGAAATTTAGAATGTAGGTGATGTCTATTGTTGGTTTGTTTTGTTTGGGAGTGTGTGCAAGGCAACTGCTTTAGCTCTTGTCATACCTCTCTGGCCCCGTAGATTATATCTTTAATGTTCCTTGTGAAATGAGAAGGATACACTACTCAATTTTGCAATGTATTTGTGAGAACTAAGAAAATCACAATTGCTCCATATGCATAATAAATACTAAACCTTAGCTATTCTCAGCATCATTACATCATGCACATATGTTACCTGCCAGGAGGTATCATGTTTGTCACTGAAGTGGAAACCACCCCCACCCCCCCGCC
>JAOXYA010000008.1:4567758-4578211 GCA_028565675.1 Sorex palustris
ACACTATATTTATAATTTAGAAGCATTTATTAATACTAGTCTACTAAAATCTAGATATTTTAAAGTTAGGCTAACTAAAAGTTTTTTAACTAACTTGACAATAGACTTCTTTTCTCCGGTTGGTCAGCATTAACATTCTCCAGATTGAAGTAGTGAAAGATACCAGTGTGGTAACGGTGATTTTTCAGGATAAAATGAGGAAACTAAGATAATTTTTAAAAATTAGCAGGTGGAACCAATCTCGTTTTCAAGTAAGTCTTCAAGAAGTTATTGTCATACCAGAACACATTGTTCCATAAGTTCAGATCCACTATTCACAAATGACAGCATCTCAGGGCAAGTTTTTCGCCTAAATCTACTTTATCTTTCAGATAGTCAATGCACTGACATCGCAGTAAACTGACTGATCAGTATTTTGGGGAATTCAGCAATTTATTTTTCTGTAATTCCACTGACAGTATAATTATTAAGGGAATGCATTTCTACTGGGATTTCAGTGAAAACAATAAGGGATTGGCAGGAGCAATATAAGACTCTGTGCATAGTTAAATGACTTTCTCTACAGATCTTCCTTTTCTTCATCAAATTATAGCTGATAGCAAAAGATATACTCCTAGTCACTGTGCAAAATCAAGGTAATTCCTAGCACATCAAGTCAGAAAATATTTATTGACTACTATTTGTATTATGATTGGTACTGGTAAAATTATTAACAGGTTTCTGAATTTCGTCACTAAGTTCTTTTGATTTTATCTCACTAAATATTTGTAGAGTTCCAATTTTACAGAATACATATGAAATAAAACTGAGAGATGTAGGATTTTCTAAATCCGAAAGGATTGCAGAGATCATAATCATTTCTTCCCATGATCGTGTTAGGTCCAAAGAAAGTTTTCATTTGATAAGTGTGATTTTTTTAAATTATTTTTTTCAATAAATGAATCCCCATAAGAGTATTTTATAATATTTATATTGTTTTCATGTGGTTGGTTTTTGTTCTGGGATCACACCCAACTGTGCTCAGGGTTTACTCCTAGCTCTGCACTCAGGGATCACTCTTGTCAGTGCTTGAGGGATCAGATGTGATGTTGGGGATTGAACCCAGGGCAGATGCATGCAAGGAAAATGCCCTATCTGCTCTATTTCCCCTTCTTTTAAATCTTTACAATTAATCTAATGTATTTTGTGTTCAAAATGAATCATTCTTTGTATACTCTTATACTATGCTATATATAAATCTGTTGTATAAAAAAGATGTAGATAAAAGGGGAGCTGAAAGAAATGAGACTGATTTATTTCGCCTTTAGATGAAAATATAGACTATATTAATTGCAGTAGAACCCCTTGGTACTTTGATTTATATTTTACTTAAAAATACATTGTTTAAGCATTGGTAATATATGTAAAATCATGATACATTGGTTTAAATTTCTAACCTAACATCTCTTCAAATGTAGCACCGATAACTACATAAACTCATTAACAAATAACCCGATCAATCTAAATTTATGCTATAGACTAAAATGAGTAAACTAGTTGTCTGTCACAGAATCTTCATGAAACACATGGTAATATGTGAGTGAAAACAAACATCATTTATTTTCTTGTTTGTAACTGCTGGACTTGGTGCTGCAGCTAGTTTCTCGACTTTTTCTGTCTCCTGCATCTTTCAGGAATCCCAGTTAAATGCCACCATCGGAAGAACTATCAGGTCTGATATACTTTCAGAGATAAGTGTTACAATAATCCCTCTTTTTCTTCTAAATTTTAACGTTGTTACTTTTGACAAAGCCTTTCCTTTGTTCCAATACAAGGATTCAGTAAAAAGAGCTCTGACATGTTGTGCCTTTTTATATGTGCATTTTTCTGCTTCCACTGATGCCCCAAATTTTGCAAACGCTAACGTGTGTCTTCAAGTTGTCCTCCATCGTGCCATTTGCACAAGCGTATTCAAACGCTTTAGGACAGCTTTACATTCACACGACTCTAATGTCCAAAAAGAAAAACACCATGACTTCTCAGATAACCCACAATTTTGTGAAACAGACGCAAAACTGTGCTTGGTTTTCCAGTTTTTCCTAAAAATCCTTCCCGGATACATATTCACCGGCTTACCTGCAGGGTAGCGCTCGATCACTGGCAAGCTGTCCACCTGTAATGTGGCATTGCCACCACTCCGCGTGAAACGAACTACATGGTACTTCCCATCGTTAATGATTGTACTGGACTCTTCAATGGCGATGTCATCAGTCCCAACATTAAATTTAACTCCAATCTTTCCTTGGTGCTGGAAAGAGGAAGAGATAAATGGTCATTGGACTGGGCATCCTAGGAGTCAGTTAGCACCCATCAGGATTTATGGGCAAAGAATCCCCCAGTCGAAAAACAGGCTTTGATAATAGCCGATTTCATCCCATTTTACTTCTGAAAATTTCATGCCATACATGCAAGATTCTTGCCAGTTAGGTCAATCAAAAGCTTTTCTTCCATGGGTAATTGATATATCAAAAGATAGACTTTCAAAAGAATAGAGCCACCTTCTTTTCAGAGACAATTCATGCACAGCTGCTTGTGTGAAGAGACAAATCTCCATGTCTCTTTCCATTTTACAAGAACAAAAAAGAAAGGCATGGGATTCTTCCATTTAATAACTGATGAAATCAGCACAATAGTGGCTGTTTAGAGTTAATTGACAAATTTTCACGATATAAAATCTGTTGGAAAGGATATGGGCGTATGGATTGGTCTTTAATGAGGCCCTTTTCAAAGTCATTCACACACACAATAATCAAATGCTAAGAGCAGCACATGAATTCCATCTCTTTATTTTTTATACTATGATCCCTATGACAGGGAAGCTAAAATACTACTCAAGGTCGCATAACTTTAATAGAGTACCAGAACTAAAATTCAGTCTTCTTATTTGTAGTTTATATTGAAGTTAGGAAGAAACTAAGCAACAAGTATTGAAACTGAGCTCTCTCTCTCTCAATCACGAAAAGGATCAGTACACATTATTCTACGTGCAAAACTTGTTGTTGTTAACTTTAGACTTTTATAAGCAAGGTGCCCCAGAGAAGCATTTGCTGATGTCCTTTGCCTCTGAGATGTTATTCTTGAGCAGCAGGACTGTCAACTCTACAGAAGCTCGGCTGATTTGGAAAATCGCCCTTAATCAGCAGCAAAGAATAACTGCCCTGCGGGCCATTGTCAGAGCTCATAACCTCAAACTGTCTGGGGCTCACCTCTCATCAAACCTCACTTGATAGGAACAACATGGGGGAAGGAGGGTTTAAAGGGCACACAGTGGAAACATTCTCGGAGAAAACTTCAGTTAGCATATTTGAAAAAACAAAAACACCACCTGAAGATTTGACCCATGTTCTCTCGGCTTCATGCAGGACTTTCACCATTGACAAAGGCAGCAAGAGAACTGAGTTATTACAAGAATTTGTGAATCAAACTGCATTATTTGATGAAAAATACCTGAGGATTCCTTTTGAGAGATTACTGCTTACTGCAAACACTATAAATGTTTCCATTTTCCACCCCCCACCTGCTTTTTTGATCATAAATGAGTTTTTGCTTATAATAAGCAGTGCTTAGATGTTTTGCAGTTTGTTTTAGGCTGAGGGATATCATGACTTAAAATTATACATTCATTAGACTTTAAGATATTGATTTATTCAAGATTTTTCCTACCATATTTCTCAAGAGTTTTAGTTTTGAGTACATGTCAACATAAGGCATATTAATCATTACATAATGATTCAGATGACAAAAAAACAGGATTTCAATAATAATTGAATTTTTATCCATGTACTGGTGTAAATTTCTATTTTTTCAGCATGGTCTTCTGTGTGATTATTCATGCCTTCATTTTTACAAAACATATTTTTGTAGTATAATATAATGTAATATTTATATTATGTGTACATATATTTAAAATGTAGAATAAAAATCAAAGAAACATAATTGATTATTTGAGGTTTCTTGTTATCTTTATTTGAATAAATGTATTTATAGTTTTCTTAGCATATTGGTGTTTCTCATAAGGCCCCAATGAGAGCTATACTAGTTTATCTCCATTTGACAGCATAAACTAAAGAAACAGAGTGATTAAGTAACTTGATTAAGTTTTGGCAAGTAGAGAAAAAAACTATGATTCAAATGCAGGCAGTCTGGTTCCAGAGTTTATGCTCCTAATCATTATATTAGGTTGAATTTTAGAAATATTGGGTAATCTACTAACTATGGTTTATAATTTCGTTAAATATAATCTTTCCTGACTACATTTTTTTCTCCCTCTCTGGGGTATGCGAACTGTGACACCTTGTACTATGCTTTGCAAATTGTACATATTTGGCAATCAATCATTATCCTTTGAACAATTTTTTTTTTTTGCTTTTTGGGTCACACCCGGCGATGCTCAGTGGTTACTCCTGGCTCTCCACTCAGGAATCACTCCTGGCGGTGCTGGGGGGACCATCTGGGATGCTGGGAATCAAACCCGGGTCGGCCGCGTGCAAGGCAAATGCCCCACCCGCTGTGCTATTGCTCCAGCCCCGTCCTTTGAACAATTTTATGAAGTATAGTGCCCAATGTAATAAAGGTAAAGGTAAAGGTAAAGGCCCTCCCGTTGATCGTCGATTTGCTCGAGCGGGCCCAGAAACGTCTCCATCGGAGACTTTGTTGTTACTGTGTCTGGCATATCGGATACTCTCGGTAGCTTGCCGGGCTCTCCGAGAGGGGCGGAGGAATCGAACTCGGGTCGGCCATGTTGGCTGCGTGCAAGACAAACGCCCTACTGCTGTGCTATCGCAGCCAGCCGCCCAATGTAATACAGATATAAAAAAGATGCTAAATGATTAAAAATGTACTTATTTGTCTCAGTTTCAGCTGACATCTTAAGATGACAGTAAATTTGAAAAAAAAATGAGAAAACTCTGTTACGGAATGAGATGCAGAATTGCCTAATCTAGCCTTGTAAGAGAGAGTAATAAAAGATTCTTTTGGAACCCCTGACTGATATCCTTTTTTCTAGCTCACTGAAAAGTCAAGAAAGCCAAGAGGAAATGAATAATTTAAAAAGCACCTCTGGAAAGAACTGGGATGTAGCAGAATGGGATTTGCGTGCATGTTCAAAATGGAAGATCCCTTTTACAGGATCTCAAATGTGAGAAGGGAAAGGCGTGTCAACGGAGCAGCATAGAAAGTTGTATTCTGTGTACTGGAAGTTGGCAGTTGTAGTTGGGGTAGTTGGGAAATACATTTGACTCTCTTACCTGGGAAATCATCATGGAGGGAGACAGTGAATGGCTGATGCGCTGGTGGCAGGTCACCAGAGAGCACTTATGGATAGAACTTGTTATGAATAGATACAAGCTAGATACTAGGCTAGAAAGAGAACAAAGATTTGCTTGGCTCTTGTACTGATCTACCCATGGGGTGGGGGTGGTGAGTGCCGCAGACCCCTCAACAGAAAGAGCCCGACAGCGTGAGAGGATGCACCAGGGCAGAGGTAGACATCCTACTATGACAGCAGGGGGAGTCTTGAACTCCTCTTGCACTAATCTACCTTAGAAGAGACAGAGGTTAAGAAAGAAAATCCATGTGAGCAGATTTGAAATATTAAGGAGCTCATCAAACATGCCCACCTAAATGTGCCTCTTGAATTTTGAAGCAAATGCTAAGTGCAGCTCGATGCTACTACTACATTAAACAATCAAAACGGTCTCTGCTCTGTACTTCTGCTCCTTCTCCTGCTTCATTCCTGGCAACATTAGGGAGGAGGAAGAGAACAGAACATGACAGAAACATAGAACCCTGAGCTACCTCCTTCCTTATACCTAGTACAAGCGGCAGCCCAAGGCAATACCAGGTGCGGTAAAGAGCTGCCATATTGTATTTTTTATTATTATATGTCTTGGTTTGGTGCCTACACCCAATGATACTCAGGGCTTAGACTGGGCTCAGCTCAGGGATGACTCCTAGTGGCTCTTAGGATACCATATGTTATACAGGGGCATAACTAGGGCTGACCACATGCAAAGAAAGTAGCTGAACCCCTGTACTATCTCCCTGGTCTGGTATTTTTGATGATGATGATGATGATGACGATGATGATGATGATGATGAAGATATTGATGGAACTGACTACTAATCATTTCTAACATCTCAAAGCAACCAGATTAACTCACTATTCCCCACTCTACACCAGCGAACACCAAAGTGGCATTGCAATACTTTTTCTTCTCAAAATTCACCCCTACCATGCTGACAAGCTAGACAGGATAGCAACTCATTTCAATTATATAAACAATAAAACTTGTTAAAATGTCTTGCCAATAGATAATTACAATTTAAAAGATTTCATTTCAAATTCTTATTCTCTGGGATTAAATGTGATTGTCTCCAGCAAATTCTCATGAATATTGCATTAGCAAAACCAGCAGTAATTTCACCGGACATGCACTTATCTTTCAACACCGTATCTTCCTTGGAATGGATAACTGGCTCACACCATAATTTCAAAAATCTATTATGAGAGTATCAGTAACGAGGCATTTATAATTTAATGAAGTCTTTGCATGGATTCATTAAATAAATAGTGACAAAGGTAATCACTGATTTTTTTTAGTAAAGCTCATTTCTGAGTAAAGATTATTTTATTAAACCAAGTTAAAAGGAAATATCATTAAAGAAGGCACTGAGAAGAAAGCTGAATGTTCTGGTAGGTGGAGACAGGAATGAACTGTTTAATTCCATATGCAATCACATATTCATTTGAAAAATATAATTGTTCTAAGATTAAGATTTCATGGTGTCCTCAAAATCTTGACATCTTTGTACAATATGTTTCTAGGTTATAGATGCAGATGTACAGATGTATAGATGTATAGAATAGATGAAGTGGACACTGAGTATCGCACACAAGGGGAAAATGTGCTCTCATTAAAATAGCATATTAATTAGCAACAGTGGGTTGGGGGTGGGAAATGCTGCTAATAGGCGATCCGTAGATTTTAATCACCTAAAACAAAACAATACTATATTGCAAAAGGATAAAGAAATTGCAATCCATCTCCTTCTCTCCACTGGGAATGGAGTTACTTGCTTTATAGATTAGAGCCTTTGTCAGCTTAATAGAAAATTTGACATTGTCTTCAACTTCACTCCAGGTTTGTCGCTTATTTCAGAACATAAACAATTCCTGAGGTCCAATTTTATATGGTTGTCTAAAATTGGAGTCTGGCTGAATGCTACATGCTTTGCTCTCCCAGAAACTAATCCTCATGAAGAAACAGAGAATTTCAAACCAGAGGGGACACCGGGACTGCAGTTACTCTGGCTGGGCTAAATTGTGTTGCAGAGTAAATCAGGAAGCCATATGCTCTGTCATCTCAAAACAAAGGTTACTGATTCACAGATTGAAATCATTGCTAATTGAACCCAAGTGCATGTCCAAAGGAGTGCTAGCGAGCCTGCTGGCTGACAGAGGTTCTGCTTATTAATACACATGATTCAGGATGTCAGGAAATGGTTCTGGTCTAGTTTAACCTGACGCTAGTGAGAAATGCTTGCCATCCACAACAACAACAACAACAACAACAACAAAACAGAACCACCCCACCATCTGAAAAGCAAGTAGCTGCTGTTGTTTTGTGTCCCATTTTCCTTGCTATGTTTTGGGGGCTTTAAGGTTTTTAGTGGGGGTTCTCCCATAGAGTGCTGACAGGTCTCAGAGGTCACTTCCTACAATACCCAGCTAACTGGGTAGGCAGTTCACTGCAAGGCACATAGAATTCAGTTCTGCCAGATCTTCCAGCGCCAAGGCCCACCAGAGAAACTAAGGCAGTAGCCGGGGGCTCTCAGGGCCAGACAGGGATGTTCAGAATCGCGTGCCAGCAAACACCTCAGGGGTGTGTCTACACCTTGCATGGAAAACCTCTCACATTTTCCACATCTCCCTTCACACCCTTCTCTTGCTCCACTGAACATGTAAATATTTTGTCTGTCTTTCCAAAAGGCTTCCAATGAACAAGAAAAGATACAATTTTCTCTATGCATCAAGATATATTAACATTGGGAGTGGGACCTGAGCAAATCTTTCGAGACGTGAATAGCTTCCACTGTGTTCTCTTGCAGGAAAATCTAAGTTTTTCCCACGTTATTTCCACACAATACAATATTTCTGTGTGATGCTAAGACTTCTGTAAAAGGAAATAAAATTCACATACTTTCTTGGGAATCAGAACCATCTAAATGAGAGAACTAATTCTATAATTTTATACAATTAAAAGAAAAAGCCACCATTATGAGTATAAATATTTGTTTCTAAATGTGTACCTATGGAAATTATGCTTTATTAGTTGAGTTTTATGAATTAAATAAAAGCATATATAAAATGACAAGGGGCATTGACTAGTGGCTCTGTAAAGTTCTTAAGTGTTCAATGATGAAATGCTTCTTATTTGAATATTCAGCAGCATCTGGCAAACCCCAACCCTGGCATCTTGACAGACTCTTCAGGGTGCTACAAGGGAAACTAAGATTCACAGTGGTTTAGTCAAACTTTGACAAAAGTAAGGTGAACTGAATAGTTACAGCTTGTGTTTTATGTTATTTTCAATTTGGTCTTATTGTCGCTTCTCTAAAAATTCTCACTGATAGTTAGCTGTGTTCACATCATTTATTCAGGAAACTATACAATAAACATTGTTTCAGGTGCTAAATTCCATCATAACCTTTGCTTTACAGTTTTTCTCTGATTTCTTGTCTTGAGTCATTACATTGCTACTCATGTATTTACCAGGAACCCGATGAGGAGAGAATCTTCAAGTCTCTGAGTTCTGGGAGTTGCTAGAGTTTCTGTGAAAAGTGGTATTTTTATAAAGTGTTTTGGGATTATTTGTGGATTTCATCTGCACGGTGAATCCCAGTGAGAGCCAAAACTAAGTACAGTCTGGCTCCACTGAATTTCCATGGCACAGAGCACACAGCATTTCTGTTTCAAAGACCAAATATCTCTGGATGGTGATTTCATTCCTCTACCTGGTAAACGTTTACTTAGTAGCCGGGTTATAAGTAAAACAAAATTATTGCCTGCATATAAAAATACTTCAAGAAAAAAAAGCGTATCAAGAAATAACTGCAGTTCTTTTTAATGCCTAGTTGATGAATGTTCATAACCGACATATCAAACGCAAATTTTAGTTTAAAAGGGATTGAATTCTTAAAGATTGCATTTGTGAATTGTGACCTACAGCCAAAACAATAATAGCGCTATTACATTCTCACGTGTTTTTGATAGACTGACGTTTTAATAATGCTATCTTGGTTTTCATAAGCCCCTAACAGTGCCCTCACCTGAAATGCATTGCCCAAGAAAAGCTGACTGCTACCTTTCTCCTTTTCTTTCTTACTGACTTCTAGTTCAGGACTACCTGTCTAATATCTTCTTTAAAAAAAGCAAGTGCCTGCATAAGGGCAAAGAAATGAATTCTTCCAAGACCATTTTCTATAAAATCATAAAGGCTCTGTTATTATTCCCAGCATGGGAACTAATAATTTCTGCAGCTATCAAAAATAAATCTATGTTTATGTGTGTAATTTTGGCATAACAGTGTTTTCAGAAGAGATTATAGAATCTCTGGGGCTGAAGTTTCTGATGATTATGACCTTTCTTCATCTTAATAAAACAATAACACTGACAGAAAAATAAAATAATCTCAAGAACCATTTATCTAGAATTTAACAGGTTCACTGCATTTAGCAAAATACTGTACCGTACCTTATGTCTCAATTTTTTTAAATGGGGGGTGGAAATAGGACAGAGGGCAGATGCCTTTACTTGTGGCTGATATGAGTTGAATCACTGGTACCCCATATGGTCCCAGGGGCCACCAGGAGTGACCAGGGAGTACAGAGCTAGGAATAAGCCCCGAATCCACCATATGTGGCTCAAAAAGACAATTATGCCATGGTCGTATTTATATACATTTATTTTCCTAAATTGTGTAATTTCTTGCCTAAGTGAAACTAAATTTTAGAATTAGCCCATTAATTTAGTTCACAATGCTATTCATTATGATGATTCATTCTTTCATTCAACAGAAACAAATAAATTTCTTTCTTACTATGCTCCTAACATTCTGATAAATACTGAACAAACATTGCTTAACAAAACAGATGGTACCGATGCCATTACGAAGCTTCAGTGACTCATTAATTTTTTATTCATTAAAATTTATCTTAGCATATAAAGTATGCTAAGTGTCAAGAAGTAAAAGAACACAATGCTGGGAGAGGCATTGAATGATTAAGAAAAGACACTTTAGGACTTAAATAGGCCAAGATATCAATAATTGGAGGAGATTTTCTCTCTAAAGACCGTCTTTCCGGGGCTGGAGCGATAGCACAGCGGGTAGGGCATTTGCCTTGCACGCAGCCA
>JAOXYA010000008.1:4616554-4627126 GCA_028565675.1 Sorex palustris
GGCAGGCTACCGAATGTAACCTGCCCACACGGCAGAGTCTGGCAAACTCCCCGTGGCGTACCCAATATGCCAAATACGAGTAACAATGATGAGTCTCATTCTCCTAACCCTGAAAGAGACTTGAACGTGGCACTTTTTAGAATCACAGGGTTAGGACGAAGGAGACATTACCGGTGCCTGCTCGTGGCAATCGGCGAACAACAGGATGATCGCCATGATGATTATTTGTTTCTGTCTGCAAAAGCAATGCTCATGCATTGCTTTTGCAGACATAATGTTATCATACATCTGATTGTTGTATAGTATAAACATGATATTCATAAGCAAAGAATTTTGTGAAACCAAAATCCTCATGTGATTCATTTTATTGCAATATTTGCTGCTGTATTGCAGTAGATTAGAACTGACCCTGTAAAGTCTCTGAGGTGTGTCCTTACTAACTTAGGTCAACTATAACCATGAACACATTTATGAATTAAGGATGATATGCTAGTAAGGTATATATTTAAATCAGTTTTTCATCAGTAAGAATTAAGGGTAAATCTTTTTGTTTTTAAAGAAAAAATGATACATCTCTGCAGTGATTACAAAGTAAAGCTGCCAGAATTAAATGTGTGTACACACACACACATATGTACACAAACATACACATTCACACAGAAAGAGAAGCTAACACTGGGGAAAAGTCAGTTGCTATTTCATATTCAAAGAAGCTAGCCATGCTTTCCAAAAAGAATCTTTAAGCATGATTCAAATAGATGAATGATAAAGCAAATTTTTTAAAGAGTTAGAGTACAATTAGATGGGTGGAGAAACAAAAAAGGAAATATTAGGTTTCACATCAGCAGAAAGAGGAATGGCAGCGATCGAGGTGGGGGTGAGGAACAAACAAACAGCACTAAACACATGGCACTGTAGCAAATAAGCAATAAGGAAGGACGCTGTCATCTATTCTGGCAAAAGAATGATTTTTGAGTGATGCACTGAACAGAGACACCCTCCTCCTCCCAGAACAGCAGATTCTGAGTGCTTGGATTTTGAGGGCTCGGATGAACTCTGAAGATGCATTTTAGCAAATTACCTACTAAGGCCTATCCCACTTATTTCTGAAAACATGAATATTAACCAGACACTGAGTTACTCTCATACCAAGACCACACATCCTTGACTTTCTTAATAATTTCACCACAAGTACCTAAAAAGTTTGTCTAACTACTGCAAAATTAATTCTGGGGTTACATTATCTTCTTTAAAAAAAAGCAATAAAAATAAGAAAAAGAAAGAATGTCAATAATGAAATCAATCACTGTCATTGTCACTGTCCTCCTGTTGTTCATCGATTTTGCTTGAGCAGGCACCAGTAATGTCTCCATTGTGAGACTTGTTATTACTGTCTTTCGCATATAGAAAACATCACAAGGAGCTTTCCTGGCTCTGCCATGCGGACAGGATACTCTTGGTAGCTTGCTGGGTTCTTTGAGCCAACCCAGGTTGGCTGCATGCAAGGTAAACACCCTATTTGCTGTGATATCGCTCCAGCCCCAATAATGAAATATAAGTTAATAAATGTGTGTTATTAAATGGTTTTAGGGGTTGGACAGATAGTTCAGCTGGTAGGGTGCTCGCATGAGCCACTGCTGAACCAGCTTCAATCTCTTGCACTACATGTGGTTCCTCTGAGCCTGCCAGGAGAGAATCCAGAGGTCAGAGACAGGAGGAAGCCTGCGCACATCCAGGTGTGAGCCCCCAAACAAACAAAAAGGTTTTAGAGGGAACAATTTTCAAACTGATTCTATCCAAGGTTACCTGCAGTGTGGGTGGGGCAGGGAGCACTGTCACCCTTTCTCATATGCATCTTCAACAAGTTCAAGTTTCAACTCATTGTTTTTTTTCCCTTGTGAACTGGCTAACTACCTTCAGAGAAAGAAATATAAGAACACTTCCTCCTACAAAACTTATTCTGGATAAAACAACGTGCCAGTTTTTATGTTGGTGGTTTATTTGTGTTTAGGTAGAAGAAAGACAGTTTGATTTGGGGGAACATAGGATAAAACAAAGTGCTTTATGATCTGATTTGAATTCATAGAAAAGAGCAACTTCCTGCTAACTCATCCTAGTAAATCCAATATTCAGATTGAAGCTCTTTCAGCCTCGTATAGCAACAACAGGGGAAGAAACTAATCTGAAGTTTTGCCATAAGAGGATTCAGCGAATCTAAGAATCAATCTGACAAAGTACTACCAAGATTAAATCATGGTCCTGTAGTGTCCCAGAGAGTTTTATTACATTACCACAGCACACTAATTTCTTGACTGGATATAGAATTGAAATTAATCAGAATATTTCTGATTGTGAAAAATGGCCTTCAAAGAAAAACAAAGTCCAACCAAAATGGATCACAACAACCCAAGTACTCCTTATTCTAAAATGGATCACAATAATCCAATTACTCATTATTCTAAAATGAAAGATCACTGCCAAACCTTCAGTATGAGGAAGTATCCAAAGGTAATTTAAAAACTGCACATTCAAATATCAAGAGACTGCTGATATTCTCTAATAGAAAAGTGGAATATAGTTTTTATATTAAAAAGCTCATGCTCACCTTATAACACCAGAGGACATAAGGCCAAAGAGTTCATCTCTCCATCATACATCTTTCCCACACAGATCCCATACTTTAAAAAATGAACATTTATCTCAGGGGTCATGAGTTCTAGCACTGCAGTTAAAATAATTTCTTTGGTTTAACTGCCTATTCTTAGGCAATAGTGAAGTCAATCCAAAAGAAATGAAGAACTGAATTCCAAATGAAAACACAGGGCAAAGCAGCAGAGAATCAATAGAACATTTCTCTATCTTCCCCCAAGGCCATTACCAAGAGTCTAAACCTCACCCATCAATCTTTGGATTTGCAGATAGTAGAGGAGTCTGCCTCATGGGTCTGGGAGGGAACTTATTGACCATTCTGGAGCCCTTCAACCAGCAACCTGTCCTGCCTAAAAAGATTCATTTTTATTTTAACGTGCCATTAGTGCTTCTAAGCATGCAAACTAGGTTCTTGGATTGTTCGGGTTTGGGGATTGCACCAGCTGTGTTCAGGGCTTGGGCTTATCCTGGCTCTCTGCTTCTGGGCTCCTCTGCTCAGGGGACCCGAATTTATATGGGTGCTGGGAAGCAGTTAGGGGCCAGCTGAAGCCTTAAGCCCTGAACTATATCTCTGGACCTGGCTTGCCTCACACAGTGCTAACCCTGGTTCTGATGTAGGCAGGTAGAGAGGGAAAGGGTCTCGGCAACGAAACTTAGGTCAACAGAACTTCTGGGGAGGAAAATTCTAAGACTGATCCACCTTGTGGATACAGAAAACAGACCTGATAAAACCTTCAGGTGACTCTGAGGAGGTTGGACCCCTCCCCATGAAGTCCCTCAAACCTTTGGCCCTTTCCCTTAATCTGATTAAAATGTCATCTGGCCCTGAGAAGACTCCAGAACTTCCAGATCAAGACAAGCCCAGAAAAGCCTATAAAAGACACCTTGAACAAAGGAAGGGCATGCATATGCTGCCCGGTCCGTGTGCTGCTTGCATCTGCATGGTTGAGCACATGCTGTGCCTGAGCACAGGTGTCACCTGCATCTCCCCTCTTCAGATGTATACTTTCATGCTTTCATGTCTAATGCTGGCTGGAATGTGTCTAGGGACTCTCTCTGCCCTTGGAGAAACCTGCATTCTCTCTTGAGTGCATCTCTCTCTCTGTCTCTCTGTATCTCTGTCTCTCTCTCTCTCTCTCTCTCTCTCTCTCCACACCTTCAAAAACACTCCAAATAAAATCTATTTACTTCACTGTTGGTCTACTCCTGAAATTCCTTTCTGTGATCTGAGACAAGAACCCAGTAACCTTGTGTCCCAGGTGGCGGAGGTGGATGGGGAGAACGTGACTGTCTTTCTCCTCCCCGCATCACATAAGTCACCTGTGGGTCCCCCAACACCAGTTTGACCCCCAGCAACCCATTTGGTCCCTGAAAGTGTCAAGAATGATCCTTGAGCTCAGAGCCAAGAGTAATATCACCAGAAGTGCCTCCCAAATAATAACAACAACAACAAAAAAACATGCATCTGTCATTTTTCAACCTGCCGGCTGATTGAATAGTAAAGTTATGACCCAACCTTTTTGTCTTCTCTCTCCTATAAAGAAGAAATGGATAGTGAAGCTAGGAAAACAGACATAGAAAGATAAGCAGTTTGATGATGAATTTTGTCAGATTTTCATATCTACATTAGCAGGGGATATTCCACAGTCTGAGCTTAGCGGTCACTCGCTATGGCCCTTGTGGACCTGGGGAGAAGAGCCTGGTGGTGCCAGGATTCAAAGCTGGGCCTCCTGAACGCCAAGCCTGGCTTCGACCCTCTCTCTCTGGCTTGAAAACAATTTTGAATTCAGTGATGCAGTGACTGTTTTCTTCTTCTTTTTCAATGAAACAAAGTAGTTTTTACTGAAACTTATTTAGAAAGATGTGAGGGGAGAAAAGAGAAGTGCATATTCTATAGAGAACACAGGCTTCTTTTTTGGTTTTGTTTTGTTTTGTTTTGTTTTCCTTTTTTTAGGTCACACCTGGCAATCAATGATCAGGGGTGACTCCTGGCTCTGCACTCAGGAATTACCCCTGGCAGTGCTCAGGGACCCATATGGGATGCTGGGAATCAAACCCGGGTCGGCCACGTGCAAGGCAAAGGCCCTATCTGCTGTGCTGTCACTCCAGCCAGGAGAACACAGGCTTCTCCAGAATGGAATAGAGGAACAAAGAGTTGTGGGGACAAGGAAATGGGATCTGCGGTCGAGGGAGAACAGGGGCTGAAGGAGCATCTCGGTAACTTGCTAAGTGGACTTCAGGAGGAGGAACAGGATGTGCTACTGATATACGCAGGCAGACAGAGAGGGAAGCCCCCCTAGCAATGATAGTGAATTTCCTGGGAAGGAACAGCCTAGGAGTTACAAAAGCCAACCTTGCAGAAAACAGGAACTAAGGCCTATTAAGACTTCCACCTGGCCAGCAACAAACCCAGAGAAAGCTGAACACCCCAAGCCCCAGAAGCTCTAGCGGAAACAAATGCCAGGAACGGCATTTCAGAGAAGAACATCACCATTCCCAGCACTCCAGCCTTGGCAGCCTTCAAAGCAATGACCTCCAACCTAGGTAGAAGTCCCCCATGGGGGCAGGTTGGAGAAACCCTCTAAAAGCCACCTTGACCGAAGGATATCCAAGTGCGTACGCTGCCCACCCATGTGCTGCTTGTGCCCACGTGGCCAAGCACATGTGGTCCCTGAGCATCTGTGTCACCCACACCTCGCCTCTTGAGATGTGGACTTCCATGCCCCATGCCTAATGCTGGGATGTATGCAGGGGTCTCTCCGCCCTTGGAGAAGCCTGCGTTCTCTCTGGAGGACGTTGCCCTTCACTCTCTCCCACTTCCTCTCCTTCCTTCACTTCAAAACCTCAAATACAATCAGTTTTCTCACTGCTTTTCTACTCCTGAAATTCTACTCCTGGGTCCTGGGGTGGCAGAGGTGGATGGGGAGAAAGTGGCCGTCTCTCTCCTCCCAGCCTCACACAGACTACCCGCCGGTCCCTCCAACGTCACTAGTACAACATAACCAAGAGCAGAAATGACTCCACTGCAATTATTACAAAATGAAGTCAAGAGGGAAAAAAAGTAAGGTTGGTGCTTTAATTCCCCAGGAGAGGAGACATTCTTTTTCTGAAAAAAACAAAGTGAAGTTTGATTTGGGAGCGGTAGCAAGGGTGTGCCGCAAAAGTTCTGTCTATGATACTAGCCCTGCAGACCTCCACTGTCTGGTTTGCCGCTGCAACAATGTAGCCCTTGTGACAGAGGAGGAACTGCCTTTCGCTTGACAGACATGGAAGGGTCTATTTGCTATTTCTGAAAGCAGAAGAACAGTACTTCAATTGCCTATGTCAAAATCCCTTGGATAGGTGGGGACAGAGCCCGCTGCTTGTTCTGCCTTATTTTAGAAAACTGTGGAACATTCTGCTTAATCTCTGCATACAGATAACACAGCTACCTAGGGAATTAATTATTTGCTTTGTGCACACCTTATGATCCTGTCTCTTAAGAGAACTCCCAAAGCAATCCTTTGTACAGGCCCACTGCAATCCTGTTTTTCAGAGACTAATGTGCTCTGTAAGGTTTTCAGGAAAAAAAAAACTGGCTGCTCCCTCATTAAAAAAATATAATAAGTAAATGCATGAAACAGGAAAGGCACAGAAAAGAATGCTTAAGCATAAATACAAGTTATTCCTACCACTGACTTTGTGTTTATCTTTGACCAATGACAAACCAATTTGCCTCTTTGTGCATTTTGAAGACAGTAAATTATATTCATATTTTCAGAAATATCATAAGCATTAAATAATATTAATGTGTATCCTGGGAAAAGAAATTATACTGCTTAGAGGAAAAATGCTTATACAGTACTTCCTCAAAAAATAAAGTATTCATTACAAAAATGTCTCAATTTAATTTCCAATGAACCAACAAAAAAATCTTAGATGACTGAATGTTAAGTGCAAAAGTCAGTAAAACTACTAATTCCCTAATTTCCTAAGAACTGAAGTAGACAGTCTCATGGTGGGGGCCCTCTCCCTTCCTTGGAAATTAATTTCAGGAAGCCAGAAAGCCAATACACGCTTTGAAGCAGATATGAATTTTAAAGGGACTTCACTCCCGGCCTCCTGCTCCAGGCTCCAGATTCAACACATCTGCTCAAAGCTCCAAGCAAAACGTGGTGAGAGACAGTGCAACCAGAACAAAATTCCTGCTCAGACTCAGAAAAGTGAGTCCGCTGGAAGATTTTCCTTAAGAAATCCTCACAAGGACCCTACGTGCATGGGGCACGCCATGCCAATGCAGCGTGAAAAAGGCTTTTCTGGTCAACATCCCAACGATCTGGGCACTCCATTCTGCAACTGACCACACCTCTACCTCGAAAGGGAAATGTTCTTTATTTTGGGAAATCTCTCTTTGTGGAGAAAGCTGGATTCTTTCTTGAATTGTATTGTTCTTTCATAAGATGATCTGACTTGCTATGTGGCTTCTGACATCCTTTTTCACCAAGAGCTCTGAAACTCTGGGGGGCAGGAGTCCACTACTGTTGCGGCCTGGCAGCTGCAGAGTAAGGCCACAACAATTTAATTTCCACACTGTCCCAGCAGAAGCTTGCACATACTCCTTCTTCCTAAGTGTCTCAGGTGCTGACCGGAGACACAAAACAATAATGAAGGTTCTTAAAAGTATTTTGGAGAATAGACATATTTTAGATTTTTTTCAATCTGAATGACCTCAGTGTTGGTACAATCTGGGCCTTGATAAATAATAAACATATCGTTCCCTAATATCCAAAGTCTATGAGACGTTGTAAGAAATATATATAAGGCTGAATATGTAATAGTCATTTTTCAGGATGAGCCAAATAAGGCACCACGGTCATATAAATAATGCATTTTAGGAGCACTTTCTGACTCTCAATGTCTGTGTTCCACTGGCAACTTTTTTTAGTGGGTGTTAAATAATCTGAATTCAAATAAGAAAGAGATTCAGAGGTAAAACCAATAAAAAACTTCCGCCAGAACTGAACGTCAGAAAGATGCATTGAGGCTGAATAGGAAAGTGGGGGCAATAATGATGGAAAATGACACTGGCCTTCATGTTCCCAAGTAGAAACCCCTGAAGGACACAAAGGCAACTTTCCTCATTGTCCCCTCCGGACTTAGCGCTCTACCCAAGAGCGACCTGACCTGAAGAACACTGAATTAACCAGTGAGGAGGATTTGTCCTCTCTCCTCATCATTATCACGACAATTTACAAAAGAGCTAATGAGTTTAGCGGACATATACCATGGCTGTGGAATATAATTGAGCGCAGACTCAGGGACTTAATCCCTTCACTTATGGTTCATAAACTAGAGTTCCAGGATCTCAGTGCGGGGGTTGGGGAATCCCCATAACACACACACATCATCCAGACTAAGGCATGATCATACAACTTTGGCAATTAAAGGAAAATACTGCCCATAAACTCTTTGTCTTCCAGTTGATTGGTGTTATCATTCTTCCTCCCAATTAAGTTCTAGAACCCCTTGCAGGTTGAAACTATATCTTGGGGATTCTTTTTTTTTCTTTCTAGTTTTGGGGCCACACCGGCTGTGCTCAGGACTTACTCCTGGTTCTGGTCTTAGGGATTATTCCTAGTAGGCTAGAGGACCATCTGGGGTGCCAGGGATGGAATCCAGGTTGGCTGTTTACAAGGTAAATGTGCTATTCTCTGTAAACCATCACTCTGGCCCATTGGGGATTTCTTATGTAGGCCAGAGAGCTTAAAGAAAAAACAGTTGATATAGCATAGATACATAATTAATGTTTGCTTGTGTCCCTAAATTACATAGGCTTCCCAGGACATAAACACACCATTATTCTTTGCAGCTCTTAACTATGGTATGGAATTAACCTTTATCCAATGACAGATGGATTGGCTGCCTGAAACAAGAAAAATAAATTTCAGTTAAAAACATTTAAGTTATTATTTGGCATACTGAAAGTTGTTCAAATATCTATATATTGTGTATGAATTGATTTATTTATTGTTTGTGTGTGCTTACACAATCACCCTGGTGGTCCTTGGAAAAAACTCAATGGCCTCCAAGTAAATTAATATTCACTGAATTTTAACAAATAGTATATAAACTATTCTGTCAAATATTTTCTTACATTCAAATTAAACAATCAGAGAAGACAAAATCTTTCAGCGTGATAGAATTAATATACTTCTGCAGCAACGTAGTCAATATTTTAAAAGAAAACTGTTAATTGCTTACTATGTCACTGTCACTGTCTTCCCATTGTTCATCAATTTGCTCGAGCGGGCCCAGTAATGTCTTCATTGCGACAGTTGTTACTGTGTTTGACATATCGTATATGTCACAGGTAACTTGCCAGGCTTTGCTGTGCGAGCGAGATACTCTCCGGAGCTTGCTGGGCTCTCCGAGAAGGGCAGAGGAATCAAACTAATGTCAGACATGTTGACTGCGTGCAAGGCAAATACCCTACCCTCTGTCCTATTGCTCCAGTCCATTGCTTACTATATTAATACCTTACTATATTAATTATATTAACTGAGTTCAGATACTTTTGTTTGATTATACTAACTACATTTAGAGATTATTTTAATTATGCACAAAGGATTATGTTGTTTGGCATATTTTTCTCATCCCTAGGTCTATAAGGAGCTTGAATAGTAAGAAATTTAAACACTAAACAGTAAATGTATGTAAATCCAAAATTTCACTTTGACTCCCAATCCTTTTGTTATTTAGGTCCTCCAAATATTTGATCTTATTATGATTTTAGTATGGCAAAAGATGATGAAAATTTACAAATAAGCAAAAATTTGTATTTTAAATTGCAAGATTTTAAATAAATATACAAATCAATTTAGGTTCTTTATGTCTCAAAGACATGTCTTTAAGTACTTTAAATACCTATTCCTGAGTGATTGATAGATCCTCAATTACCAGAATGTTTTTTGGCTTTTGTTTTTAAATATGTCTACTGATCTGGCATGCAAATGTTTAAGCAGTAGAATTTAATTTATTATTTATTTTTTGTAAATGTCGTCTGTGATAAAAAGAAGTTATTCTTGTCTAAATTGTAAATATATTAATGAGAGAACTTTTCATTAAACAAACCAATATGTTAATGAGGATCTGAAATACTTTTGGCAGGTTGGACTGGATTTCCAACAATAGCTCCTAATTAGGTGACTCCCAGTGCAACTTAATGAGCATTTTAACAGATTATTAAACTATTTTCTCCCTTTTATGTTGACTTAAAACAAATCTTATAATTTTTTAATTTTTAAAAATTATATGTAGACATTTGCATGGCAGAGCCTGGCAACCTCCCGTGGCATATTCGATATGCCAAAAACAGTAACAATGATGTTTCTCATTCCCCTGACCCTTGAAAGAGCCTCCAATGTGGCACCATTGGGAAGGACGAGTAAGAGGCTGCTAAAATGTCAGGGCTAGGACGAATGCAGACGTTATTGGTGCCCGCTCAAGAAAAATCGATGAATAACGTGATGACAGTGATACAGTGATATGTAGGCATTACTGATTGTAAAAAGTGATTTTATTGTTTGATTTTTGATTTGAGGACACACCTGGCTGGACTAATTGTTGGCATAGGGCAAGGAGTTAGGATAACTCCTGGCAAACTCCAGGATCTGTGCTCAGGAATCATTCCTGGTGCTGTTCAGGAGACCATATACTGTACTACGCAAATGCAAGGTGGGCATTTTACCTGCTGCATTATCTTTCTTGACCAAGAAAGCAAATACAGCATCTCCTTCGCAGAGACATAGTTAATTAAATTCTCCATTCAGATTGGTCCGAATTTAGTTCATTTCAAAACCACGCCTTGATTCTGGAGGATTTCATCACCATCACTATGGCCGACCCGAGTTCGATTCCTCCGCCCCTCTTGGAGAGCCCGGCAAG
>JAOXYA010000008.1:4648076-4658449 GCA_028565675.1 Sorex palustris
TGGTGGAGGGAGGGGTATCTGATCATTGTATAATCGAAACCCAAGCACAAAAAATTGTAAATCTACAACTGTACCTCTTGGTGTTTCACTAATAAAAAATAAATAAATAAATAAATAAATAAAATTAAATGTTCCACATGGTTTCTCTCTGTCTTTCACTCTTTGGACAACCCACTGTACAATGGCTCCAAACACAGACACACCCTTTTGTTTTAATTACAGAAGAGAAAAAGTGTTAGTTGAAATCTTAGGAAATTATACCAACTGTATTTGAGCAACTTATAGAAAATCAAAAGATCAAAAAATAAGGCTTCTGTTTATTATTTTTAATATTGAAGTCAAAGTGAAATGTTATTTTATTGCCTGATCAATTGCACATCTTTGTAGTAACAGTTACTATTATACCTAAAGCAAATCCAAATCTTAGATAATATGAAAATAAGATTTGCTTAAACACTGATTTGTATGTCTATATCATCTCCATGAAAATTCCAATATACAAACCAAGAAACCATTACACATCTCCACATACCTACTAAACAGTAATGATTTAATCAAAATTCATGGATTCTGAGAGTCTTCCAAAATAATTTGAATGCTGAATTTTGAAGTAGGTATATCTGGAGACATATTTATTGAATGACATTTACCTTATTTACAACAAAATAACAAACACCCTTATCATCGGCAGCAGTGTTACTATCACCCACAGGCAGCATTCAAGTCATTTTCTTTAAAAATAATTTAGAAGCAGCATGAAACTTAACGTCTTATTCTAACATTCCATCTAGCAAATATATACAAACATTATACTCTTAACACTTAACTGGTGTATGTAGGATACGCAATCTGACAACCAAGGAGAAACTGCTTTGTAAAACTTGGAAACTAGATAAAGTTTGGCAGAAAAAAACTTATTTTTTGAAAAATGAAAAACATTTTTCACTCAAACATGCTCTCAGTTACCACATGTAGTCATACATCTGTCGGGTCTGTATAAGGATCAAGCATTTGCCCTAATCAAATAATAGCAAATCATTGGGTTTCTAGTTGTCCTTGAAAACCAGTTTGTGATTTTCTGCAGGGGAGGATCCAATGCATTAAGCCACCTTTGTGTATGCATATCTTTATTAAAAAGGAATACATTTATTTTTAACTCACTTTGCTTTATCTACATAAATGCCTTACTTTTTATAAGGTTATTTATATTTCCCCCCACAGAAGTTATTCTTTGTGTGATCTGATATATAGAAACACTGTTGATGGTGGGAATACAGATTTATTACTTTATGATTTTGGTAATTTTATGGAAGATGTCATGTGTTGGATGAAATCCAAATAATTCTCCTCCTCTGGTGAAGGGCATTTTGCAGATCTCTTCCAAGTATAATTTTATTTTTATTGATTCCTTGTTTTTCTCTTGTTTTTCTCATATTTAATATTTTTGTGGAAAATTGAATGCAACTAGTGAATTCTGCTATATTTCTAGGATGCAATAACTCAATCTGATGGAATATATCTGGCCCACATTTAAATTTTGATAAGCAGATACACTGACTATAATAGAGTCTCAGATAGACAAAGGTCAATATAAGCAAACTTTAGTCTTTCTTTTACTTTGTACACAATTCCAACTTTTGCCTGAAACCTAGACCTTCAACTGTTGCATACCTATTCAATCTTCCTAGACTTTTATTTCTTGAAGGTTGTACCATGTACAACAGTAAGTCAGGTAGTATTTTACAACCAGGAGACTTTTTCAGAATTATTTTCCCAATGTAGCAGAACACAATGTTTTTGTAGGTAATGAATTCTCTCATTTTGAGGATAGGAAGTGAAACCATCCTATATTCTGATTATTTTCCCACATATTCTCTCCTCATTTGCTATCACTTAGATCAGGCATTAGAAAACATTTTTAAGTGAATACTGTTCTTCCTTGTCATCTGTATTTGGGAGACTAAGGAAACACACACACACACACACACACACACTTGCACACAGACATAGATGACAAAATGCAAAGGAAATTTTTGAAAGATAAACACATAGTTTCTAAAGTCAAGGAAAGCTACGATTATATATATATATACACATATATGCACAGACATATATATATATGCACAGACATAAACACATGTACATCCAGACATATATCATGTTGAGGACTACCACCATTTACTGAAGTCTTTAATATTTAACCCCATAAAATGAAATATCACTCCTTACAAAGGTATATGAAGGTTCTTTCAAACACGAGGGAAGTAATGCCACATTTTCACCACAAGTGAAAATCAGTTTTAACAAGATAACTGCTAGCAATTAAAAATATTTACAAAACAGTTGAAACCCAAAGAATCTGCATCATCACAACGTGGAACTAATGGCATCTTGATGAATATTATTTTGAAGGGAGGGATTGTCTTTGGACTAGAAATAACTGCTTGCCATTCTATTAGTCCAACTTACATGCAAGAGATGCCCTATTTTAGACCTCTCTAGCACACGGTGACTGGGAGCCACAGAGAACAGCTGCCCCCCTCAGCACAGTACTTACGGTCATTACACAGAGGCCCGCTAAAGGAGGTCATGCTACAGTCACAGCTGAAACCGTCCCATTGCTGCAAGCAAACGCCTTGGTTCGAGCACGAATCTTCCTGGCAGGTTGTGCTGGGCCCTGGAAAACAACCCAAAGAAATTTGGATTCTTCACAAATAACCCTCAAGTATTTGACACATGAGCTGGGTCACAGATAGTAGTTGCCAACACCTCAGATTCTATCACCAAACACGATTTGCAAAGTCCCCTTTCAAACACCTGGAGAAGCTGACATAGGAAGGGTTGCCAAAGTTTTGAATCTTAAACACAATACATTTGGATAAACAAAGAAACCAACAACTAATTAAAGCCAGCACATAGCTTCCAGTCTGATTGGGGGCAGATAATCTCATTCCATCATCAGCCATTCTCTATCACCATTTGGATTTTAGAAAATGGCATGGATCTCCTTAACTTATGACCAATGAATAGAAACGCCATGAGAAATGGAGATTATAACTGAATGAAATTGAGATAAAGATCCACAACATAACTGAAAAGAGTTATGTGAAAATGTCTGAGAGGCTCCAGAAGTTCCACTGCACAGACTATGGATAAAGCTGTGATCATTGGATGCTTCGTATAGGTATGTTGGCAAGTATCAATTCACATGCTTTAACAGGTCCATGCAATTAAACATAAAATGGAAAACTGTAGATGGCATGCCCCCACTGAATCCACAGGTGAAAAGCCGCACAGCTAAATCTAAAGAATCATAACTAGAACACTGATAATGAACAAAGACTAAGAAAGAATGGTCAAAGCACTAGGGGCCACCACTATACGGACATATTCAAGACTGAAAGCCTTTTTTCAACCCGGCTACAGAACAAAGTTTCTCGAGCAATGCTCCTGGAGTGTGAAATGCAATCTGAACCCAAACTACAGTTACTTGCAAAAAAAAAATTCCAAAGTGTTATTTTGGGGATTCCACTATATATTATGGGATTTCAGTCTTGTTATAGACACACAGAGCTATCTACCTTGCAAGTCAGCTTTCATCAATGCAACTTTGTCAGCAAAATAAAAAAAAAAGCAAAATATAGTAAATGTTAGTAAGCAATACTGAAATGGGGCAAACACAGAAGAACAATCAATTCAAAAAGCATGCTTCTATAGAGGGAGGGGGGAGTGCTATATGGAGCAAAGAAATTAATATTAGCAGCCATAAATCTAAAGAGAAGCCAAAAATGAGAAAGCACTCATTAAATTTTTGCTATATAGAAGTATATGCATAGATACATAAAATGGTCAATTGAGCTGATGGCATGTAATGAAAGAGAATCCAAAAGGCTTTTGTACTTGTCTTCCTCTCTTAGATGCAAATGCGTTACCAAAGGGACTGCAGTTCTTATTTGGAATATGTGGTGCCATTTATCATATGGGGATGCAGAGTAGACTATTGTCATTCGCATATCAATCACCCCTTTCATTTCTTGGTTTTGTTTTTGGACCACACCCAGTAACACCCAGGAATTATTCCTGGCTCTGTGCTCAGGAATTAGTCCTGGTGGTTATCAGGAGACCGTCTACAGGATGCCTGAATCAAACCCAGGTTGGCCCCGGGCGAGGCAAATGCCTTTCCCATGGTACTATTGCTCCAAAACCAATTCCTTTTTCCTAGTTTACTCCTCTAAGATCTTTTACTTTCTGTTTTTGTAGGGCCAGGGATCAAATCCGGAGTCTCACATGTGAAAGGTAAGGCACTGCTGCTGAAATTCACAGATATTTTGTACTGATCCTGAAATAATAGCTTTAAACTAGTGGGTCAGAGAAATCGTACAGCAGTTAAGATGTTTGCTTCTCATGTAGCAGACTCAAGTTCAATCCCAGCACCTCATATGGTCCTCTAATCTTGCCAGGAGTGATCCCTGAGTGCAGAGCTAGGCGCAAGCCCTGAACACTGCATGGTGTGGCCCAGTAAGCAAATCAACAAAACAAATAAAACCTCAAACCTACAATTGCAGTTATTCATTTGAATAGTGTAAACTTGAGCAACTCCAGATTGAGGAGACAGAGAATCAGAGATCATACATAATTTGGAGTGTATGACGCAAGAAGTAAAGGATGGAAGAAATAAACTTCAGGAAAAAAAACACACCAAGAAAATTTCTTTATATCAATGTGGAAAATTCATCTTTGCTTTCACTGAGTAGGGCATATACTGTCTAAAGATTTCAAATTTCTGTGTTATCTCAACCTTCATAATCATCTTCAACTTTTATAAACTGACCCATAAATATTATAGTAAAGTCTCACTAATAAGCACTATCTTAGTGAAAAGAGAATGCAATCCACCTAAATAGCTTTAGAGTATAAATTATAGATATTTTCTAGTAAACACTATATTACAGGTTTTATGAAACTACAAAAATAGACACAAGCCTAATTAGAAGCTATACCAGTGAAAGCCTTTATGCATCTGCTATAGTAAATAAATTAGAATCATCTATAATTAGCTTTTGGATAAGTGATGTTTTTGTAAAATATCTTTTTATACAGGCAAAATTGTTCTCTGTGATTATATTTTAATTACAATTTATTTATCCTTCATTGCATTTTTCACTGTTGATGAGAAATAATATGTCCCCTCACTGTATGCCCTTTGCAAAGGTTTGCCTGTTTTCTGGAAGAGGTCCTGAAGGTTGAATAATGGTCACAGTTGAAAGATATTTTTTTCACATAACCATCTTCCTTAAGAATGCTTCTCTTGGGGGGCTGGAGAGATAGCACAGCGGGTAGGGCACTTGCCTTGCACGCAGCCGACCCGGGTTCAATTCCCAGCATTTCATATGGTCCCCTGAGCACCACCAGGAGTAACTCCTGAGTGCAGAGCCAGGAGTGACCCCTGTGCATCGCCAGGTGTGACCCAAAAAGCAAAAAAAAAAAAAAGAAAATGCTTCTCTTGGGGCTGGAGCAATAGTACAGTCGGTATAGCATTCGTGTTGCACACGGTTGACCCAGATTCGACACCCAGCATCCCATATGGTCCCTTGAGTACCACCAGGAGTAATTCCTGAGTACAAAGCCAGGAGTAACCCCTATGCATTGCCAGGTGTGACCCAAAAATGCAAAAAATAAAAAAGAATGCTTCTCTTAAATAACATCTCCTATCTGATTTCTATATAGAATAGAAATTCTATATACATAGATAGATGGATATTTATATAGAACTTATATGAAATTTCTTACAATATAGATAAATATACATTTATATACATATATATGTAGTTTTTGCTGCCTTCGTTTGCAATCAGCCAACCTTTCCCTTCTTTTCGCAATGTCTTCTGGTTAGTTAAGGTAACTTAAATATGTTTTGGGGGCCCAAAGACCATTTTGCAGTTGTGTGTTTTTGGGTTTTTTGTGTGTGTGTGTGTTTTTGGGTTTTTGGTCGATCTATATGTCTGTGTTTTTACTGTTCCTTGTTCTTGTAACCTCTATAACTAACCTTTACATTCTTCCAATGTCTTCTGTTTAGTTATGATAAATTGCAGATGTTTCTGAAGCCCTGAGAACATTTTTCACAGGTGTGTTTTTGGGGTTAGGGATACTCACAGTAATATATATTATAAATGTTTATATTCGTACAGTTATACGCTATTTCTCTGGAACTTCAACTGGTTCCCTGAGCACTATCAGAAATGATTCTTGACCACAAAGCCGGGTGTAAGACCTGAGCACTGCTAAGTATTGGCCCTAAACAAAAAAGAAAAGAAGATATAAACTGAGAGAAAGTACAGGGGTATTAGGGTACCAGCTTTGCATGAAGCTGACTCAGGTTCCATTCCTATACCACATAGTCCTGTCAGCACCACTAAGAGTGCCTGCTGAGCACAGAACCAGGAGTAGTGCCTGAGCATTGTAGGTGCGGCCCTACTTCCCCTCAATTAATGATATATATTAAAATAAAAGGTACATAAACAACTCATCTCTGGAAATCCTATATATGTATGTGTGTGTGTGCGTGTTGTGCACAATGGCCCACACTTGTGAAAAATGGAGGTAGAGAGAAGAGGGGAGTGGATATATATGCCTGGTCTTCCAGTCAGGTAAACTTGGGTTCAAAACTTTCAATGCATACTTACTAGCTATGTGAAATTTCCATCTCTGAACTTTAATTTACTCATATTTCAAAAAAGGCAACAATGATTAATTTATAAAATTTAGGGGATTAAGTATAATATCATAAGCAAGTTTGTCACCAGTAATTATATAATGATTACACAGGAAAATTCTGTACATTATCGTGTAGATTTTGGGCTGAAGACAATGAGTGTCTTATATACAAAAAGTGCGAATTAAATCAATTTCACTAGCTTTACATATTTAAGTTACTTTAACTCTCTATTGAGCCAAACCTGATACTCAATGGGCTAACAGTCTGATTTCCTGTAAGGAGGACAATACCATCCCAGGTAAGGCTATCAGAACCAGGGCCACTTAGCAACATACTAGATATGAAGAGCTGGCACTGGACCTCCTGAATTAGAAACTCCAAGGGCAATGTCCACTCATTGAGGTTGCTAAGAATTACACAGTTCTTTCTGATACTGTTTAAAGCTCGTAAAACATTCATCTAAAGATATTTTGGTGGACTTGAAGGGTATCCTGTTAAGTAAAGCAAGTCAGAGGGAGAACAAATACCAGTTTATCTCTCGTATCTATGTACTAGAGAGAGAAAACAAGGGATAGACAATAATAAATAACAATGTACCATTGGCCTTGGAGTACAAAATCAATCAGAAAGCAATGGGGTGACCAAAGGGAGGGGGAATGAAGGTAAACTCCGGGGTGACAAAGGAACTGTGTTGGAGGGTCCCGTGCCCTTTGGTTTTGGTGGGAGGCAGTAACGTTGTGCAACGGTGCCATAAATTCTAACATTATTGTTACCATCTTAAGCAAACTATAATAACTGTAATAAAAATTCAAAAGGAAAAAAAGAATTTTGAGAGAGTAAGGGATCCCCTAGCTAAAGGCTTCAGAAACAAAAACAGCTGCTGCTTCTTCTGTTGTTGTTGTGTGTTTGAGTGCACTTATGCTTGAGCGTATGTACAGTGCTCTGGAGCTACTCCCAGTTGTGCTCAGAGGACTATAGAATTAGAATCCTGGGTTAGAATCCAGGCCTCCATATGCAAAGCTTGTGATCGGCCTGCTTAGCCCTTTCTCTCTCGATTACCAAGTCATATGTATTTTTATTTAGGAACTTTGATTTACAATATTTTTAACTATGCGTTTTAGGAACTGCACAAGTTTTCACCTATTAAAATTAGAAAATTGACAAGATAAAGAAAAGGCAACACATGATTATCTAGGGAAGAACGATTGTTTTTACAGGCCAGAGCATTTTGGATGGGATGGTGACAAATTCTGACATCACTTGTCAAATTTATACACGTTCAATAAATATTGAAGTTCAGTGATCCCAAAGTGTTTTGGGCTCAACAGTCAACAAGGCAACGATCTCCAGAGAGATAATTTATCCAGAATTCAGAATTTGATCACTGATCTGAAAGACAAGCATCTCATTTATGTTCCTCTGACATCATTTCTCAGATTATTCCTAGGACCCGTGGAAAACAGAAATAGGGATGCGTGAAAAGTCATTGGACACAATTTTGGAATGAAAAAAGTGAGGGGCACATCAAAGGAGAAAGGCTGGATGGAGTACAGAAACATTCTAAGGGGTAACCCCAAAATATCATTTCTGTCAATACTCTTTCTGAGGACATCTTTCTCTCATTAGTTTTTCCTTCCACCCACCCACTCACATCAAATGTGGGTTGTGAAAACGTGTGTGTGTGTGTGTGTGTGTGTGTATTTGGTTTTCTGTCTTGTGGGTGTTTTGCTATGAATGTGCTATCACTCCCACCCTTTCTTGAAGGTGAGAAGTTGCCAGTCAATTTGGAGAAAAATCTATTTTTAAGAAGTATTTTCCAGTAGAGTCTGTAGTAAGATTTTTTTAAATGTTAATGTTCTCACTAATTAGACCACCTCAAGACTCAATTTTTTGTCTTAAATTCTTATATCAATCCACTGGAAATAATGAATTCATTTAACAATTTTATTTCCATTACAAATTGACCACATATAAAAAGCAGTTTCCTGTTCATTTGACAAAGGTGTCCTAAACAAAGATTTGAAATAAAGTATCCATAGTGATACATTTGAAGTACTTTTGACAAACTCTTCCATTAAGTAAGCTTATCCTTTGTTGGGAGCAAAACACAGTTTGAATTTCACTTGATTTTCAGGGAAATATGTTCAAGTGAGAAAAACATATAAATATATTTTCAAATTAAAACAAATGTTAGTGTACATAGATAATTGGTAAATTTAATGGCATTATTGTTACTAAGAAGAAATGATGCATAATCTCCTGAGGTATAGGAATCCACATAATTTCTTAGCTTGTTCCACATAAAATATCTTATGAATCTCAGATTTTCCAAAATAGCCCAAACTACAGTCAACATTAAAGAGGAAGCAGCAACATATTCAGACTCACAAATTTCAGGATAATGTGATTAAATTACATTTATGGAAGGAGAATTGGCTCAAACAATTTGAGGTGTTGATGTGAAAATTATCTAAAATGAAAGTAGCAATCAAAAAGTACTCCTACAGATTTTAGTCTTATAGAGAACACAAAAGAACAGGGAGATACATGAGCATATTTCTGAAGTAATATTAACATGAGTAACAGAAACAGCATATTTTTGCTAAAACAAAATAATAATAATATGCAAAAGGCACTCTTGTTGCCCAGTGAGCACAAACTACACAGTAGTTTGAGAGCAGGAGTCAGTGTGTTCTCTTGTACTAACCTATGGAATGTATATTTCCAAAAGCTCGTTCACATTTATTAACACTTGCTAAAGTAAATCCTTTCCTCAAATCTAAACAGGGCTATGTATTTAATGCCGTAAAGTTGGCATTTCAGAATAGATGAGCATGATAATTAGGTGAACTATCAAATGCAAGAAGCAGGAAATAAGATCCAGAGATAAAACTTGCATATTAGATCTTATATCCTTATAGTTTGTGAACAGTCCAGAGGATTTAAAATTCATGGGATGAAAAGTTTACAATACAGACCAAGATTTCTAAGACTCAGGAGTTCCACCAGTGGTAGAAATGAATTTGGCTGACAAGGTATGTATTTTTTTTTCTCACTGACCCATGGAGGTAAGAATTACTGAAAGTGTGGGAACAAAGATTTAGTACCTTCACATCCTCTCTCAATCTGTCCATTGCAGAAAAGCGCATCTGAGATGAGATCTGGAAGCCGCCCGTTTAAGTCTACTGACGCCAGGCAACCTTGAAAACCCTCCTTGGCATGGACGAGTTTGGGCAGAGATTTGTAGGTTTCTTTTGCCACTCCTCCTATATATAGGTCACCTGTGGGAAGAGCAAAGCTTCAATCAGAAAAGAGACTCAAGTTGCTTTTAAATAATGAGACACGAAGACTCAATTAGGTTTATTTCACATTGTGTTTATGTCAAAGCTAAATAGTACAGTAGCTCTTTGCTTAAAAGTATAAACAATATAATCATTGAAATTTTTTAGCACAGCTGTAGGGCGTTTGCCTTACAAGCGGCCAACACGGCCGACCCGAGTTCGATTCCTCTGCCCCTCTCAGAAAGCCCGGCAAGCTACCGAGAGTATCTCGCCCGCACGGCAGAGCCTGGCAAGCTCCTGTGATGTATTCGATATGCCAAACACAGTAACAAAGTCTCCAATGGAGACGTTACTGGGCCCGCTCGAGCAAATCGACG
>JAOXYA010000008.1:4658549-4669307 GCA_028565675.1 Sorex palustris
CCCCCCCCACCCCCCCCACACCCCCAACGCCCCTATGGTAGAACTCTCTCTCTCTCTCTCTCTCTCTCTCTCTCTCTCTCTCTCTCCCCACTCCCTCTCTCTCTCCTTTTGGGCATTCTGGTTTTCAATACAGGTACTGATAATACTGGTAGCTTATCATGTGTATCCCTGACTTCCTTTCAGCACTCAGCTCTTGTCCAGGTTGATCATTTCCAGATACCACTGTCATAGTGTTCCCTTCTCTATCCTCACTGTCCTCCCCCACCCCCACCCCATACTCACACTTGTGCCTAGCTTCCAGTCATGGGCCAGACCTCCTAGCCATTGTTTCTACTGTCCTTGGTTATTAGTCACACATTATTATTGTACATCCCACAAATGATCACAACCGGTCTGTCCCTCTCCCTCTGACTCAGTTTGCTTAGCATGTACTCTCCACATCCGTCCTTTCAGAGAAACTACAGAGAAGCTTCAGCCCACTGCCCCCTGTCCAGGAGATTAATTTTTAAATTCGTATTCCGTGCCCTGTCAACCTGCAGAGTTAGCAGCAACTTGGCCGGGAGGAAGGGAACCTGGCAGGCAAGGTGGGCAAAGCCCATCAAGTTATGTTCTGGGCACATTCGCTCAGCACATTACATCCTATCTCTGCAGAAAGCTGAAAACGATACAGGGAGCCGAGGAGACAGCACAGGGAGAAAGCAACAGGTAGAACTGGAGAGGGCCAAGTTGCCAAGCGTCAGGGAAGCCAGGGACAAAGCGGGAAGAAATGGGATCTCAGCAGGACTAAACAGAGACAGGCCACGTGGGCATGGAACAGAGACAGTGGATGTGAGCATCCCAGGGACACCACGAGGCTGGTCCTGAGACCTGGGAGTGACAGTTGGACCCAAGTGCTGAGTCTCTGCATGGCCTCATTATTCAGGAGCTGAAAGAACTCTTGTGACAGGGTCAGCAAACCAGGGTCCCTACAATAATATCCCATTAACTGAAGTCATTATGGGAAAATCCTCTTCCATTAAAAAAACAAAGAGAAGTGATAGCAAGTGATAGCACAGTGGGTAGGGCTTTTGCCTTGCATGCACCCAATTCAGGTTTGATCCCCAGCATCCCATATTGGTCCCCCAGCACTTCCAGAAGTAATTCCTGAGTGCAGAGCCAGGAGTAACCCCTGAGCTTCACTGGGTGTGACCCCAAAAGCAAAGCAAAAAATGCATAAAAAATAAAATGGCACTGCAGCACTGTCCTCCCATTGTTCATCGATTTGCCTGAGCAGGCACCAGTAACGTCTCCATTGTGAGACTGTTGTTACTGTTTTTGGCATATTGAATTATGCCATGAGTAACTTGCCAGGCTGTGTGGGCGGGACACGATCAGTAGATACCGCAATAAAAATGAGGGGTGCTGAGAAATAAAAGAGCAGGGGCTGGAGTGATAGCACCGCGGGTAATAGATAAAAAACAAAAAGAAAAGAAAAAAGAAAAACTAGGAGAAAGTGACTCATGCAGCAGGAGAGCAAGTCTTGGTCTGGATTCTCAATGACATCTTTGGCTCAAAGGCTGAGTTCAAAGTTAGCGACTTCTCTGAACATTTCTTCTTTGAGCAAATTATGTGAGCAAGAAATTAGGTGATCGGATATCAAACAGACCAAGCGCAGCACTGTGCTTGTGATCAGGATTCTGGAGGAGAATCTGGGACACCCAAGTGTCCCAGCAAAACTGTTTCAAGGAAGGACATTAAAGGGTTGGACCCAGAGTGGTGGTGTGTGTTGACTTCTGGATAGGAAGGGGAGGTAGGGGTGAGGGAAAGACTGGAAAAATGTGGAGAGGAAAAAGAGCAGCGAGACGATTCATCTTCAAATGTGTGCTTAGATATAGAATATAGGAAAGGAAGCTCCTTGCTGGATGGGCTCTGATCAGAGGACCCCACTTCCTTCCAATGGCCTGGGAGCTGAATTGATATCGCAGGTGACTGTGTGCAGAGGAAGATCTTTGTTGTTGCCGTTGATGTTTTTGGTGTTTTTGGAGGAACATCTGGCAGTTTTCAGCACCGACTCCTGGCACTGCATTCGGGGATCACTTCCGGGGGGCTCAGCGGACTATGCACAGTGAATAAGAGAAAGCGCAAGGGGCAGATAAGTGCAAGGTGATGACAAAAAGGAGAGAGCAGACAGGGCGGAGTTATCTTTACCCAGCCAAGTCCTTTGGGCGGTAAGAAACTGGGGCGGGGGGGGCGGGGCGGGGAGGGGATAACAGGGAGGGCAAGTGGCGAAATTCTTCCTGGGCTGACCCAACTGTGGGATTGAAATCACTCACTTTTGAGGAGTTTGGGCAAGTGGCCACAAGAGGGCACTGCATCCAATGCACACTTGGAGTCTCATCCCAGCCCAAGCCCCTCCATCAAGTTTTCTTAATTTGCTGAAACATAAATTATGCAATTTCTTCAATAAAGACACCTATGCAAGATGGAGGATAAAGACTGACCTCCCTAATTTTGCTCTTGAACTAGATTAATGAATGAGCAAGACTGACCTCATTTCATTCAGTCCCTGGATAATTGCAAGGATTAAGTAAAATAACCTCATTTAAAGCTTCTTAGTATGTTGGACAGAGTCAATAAATATTAGCTGCATTTTAAACACATATGCACAAAAGCATACGTACTGCGAAATGCGGGAACAAGAGAAGGCACATAAGGGGAAATTATTCTGATTCTTTCTCTCAAAAGGGGGCAAAGGAATCAGACACTCCACAGTGAATGCACTGCAGCTGTGCTAGGAAATCTTTGCAGACAGCCAATGCGCGCGGTGCTTTTCATTACATGTTGCAGCTTGTACATAATAGCCAGAGGGAATAGAACACAAACAGCTGGAAAAGAGAGATGAAGGCAAAACTGCACCAGCAGGGAGAGGAGGTCTCCCCCGGGGCCCTAAGCCTAGGCGGCTTTTTTCTCTTTTGAGGCCCAAATGAGGTTTTTGTGTTTGTGTGTGTGTGTGTGTGTGTGTGTGTGTGTGTGTCTCGCTGTGGGTGTGTGTCACTGTGTCTGTGGGTGGGTAGGTGGGTGAGTGGCCTTATGCTGCCCTCTGGTGTTCTTTTAAGGTATAGCAACGTGGAATCAAATGCTAGAAATAGTCCTGAAGAAATGACCCCATCCCCAGCCTGGATAAAAAAAAAAAAAAAAAAAAAAAAAAAAGACAAATAAAATTAAAAAGCAAAACCGGATTTTGTACTAAAATCAGTAAGTGGAGGCCCATGAAATTACAGCAGGCAGGATACTGGCTTCGCATGCGGATAACCCATTTGATCCCTAGTACCCATATATGGTTCTCCGAGCACAGAGCCAGGACTAAGCACCAAGCACTGCCAGGGGTGGCCTCCAAATAAAACAAAAAATGAGATCAAATGAAGTCGTGCCTTGCATTTGGTCTCAAGGTAACAGTGCATTTTTCAGGGCTCTTCAAACACACGTGAAGAACAGTGAGCATTTTTCAAGAATAGAGACGCCTAGACTCATGCTCCCGACCTCTCACAGGACGTCCTGTCTGAGAGGGCCCCAGAAATCTGCATTTCACAACCCCAGCACAGGACTCTCTGGTCGTGACGCTGACTATCCTCACAAGAATAGAATACGTCTGAGAATGGCATTTTTAAAACTCTAAAAGTTATAGTGTGAGTGCAAAATATACATGACATAAAAGCATTCAGCAAAAATCGGTCACTTCCCTTCCCTGCATTTAGAGATTTAGAGACTCTCTCTCTCTCTCTCTCTCTCTCTCTCTCTCTCTCTCTCTCTCACACACACACACACACACACACACACACACACACACACACATTCTTCAGTTTAGCATGAAGAGCTATCTGGAGGCCGGGAAGTGTCCTTAGCGGGCACTGAAATGGGAAGGAGAAAATATGCTGACAGCTCCTCCCTACCTCAGTTCCCCTTTCACATTCCTCAGCCTGAAACCTGAATTGAGGGATTCTGGGGAGCCCTGTGAAAGCACCTTGGGAGAGAAAAGCTCTTCATTACCATACCCTCTTCTCTCTAGGGAACTGCTCTGCTCCACTCTGGCTACGGAAAGAGCGAGAAGGGCGCCTCCTACCTTACACACTTTCCATGGTCACAGGAAAAGTGGCCCTGAGCAGACCCGCACACACAGGGCCATGCCATGCTACACGGCCGCTCCGGCTGCCTTTGGCTGAGATACCCAGGCAGGGAGTTTCTTCTATGATGTGTTGACAAGGGTGCACAAGCAGCCAAAATGCACGAGTTACGAGTTACGGCTCCGTAAAGTTTGACTGGAGGAACTCTTTCTTACATTTTTTCTACACTTTGCTTAGTCTGAAAATCCGCAGGATCTTTCAGAGACTAGGCTTTGTTTTTTAACCCACCTTGAAGCCACCTTGATATTTCAATGGTGCTTTTGTTTTTCTTTATGAACACAAGCGCACCATCAGACAGATTTAAATAGCTCATATCTTCATACTATCAAACACACTCATTTTAGTTCATGGTTTGTGAGGGGGTCAGGGATAAAACCTCACATCTTCATAATCATGAAATGCATGGTTAGTTTTTGACTCAGTTACTAGAGGTTTCCGCAAAGTGTGAAGCTCGCTACCATGCCAGAAAGAGTGGCTCACCTCAACCCACAATCCGATTCCTATGCATTGCTAAGAACTAAGCAAACATTCTTTCCATGAAGCATTTCCTTGAGCCTTAACTGAGTAGAAACTCGGAGAGTCCCACTGCTGCTCTGATTCCTTGGCTTCCAGACCCGTCCACAGGACTCACATCAACAGCTGCTTCTTTCTCTGGCATATCACTCTGCTATCCTACCCACCATGGCTCCCTCAATGCCAACCAGATCCCTGCCTTGGGGAACAAACTGGACCTCATAATCATGCTCCTTCCCTTGGCAATTGCCACCTGAATCTGCTTGTTCAAACAACTCTGCACAAAAAGTCTATATTTGTTAGTTTTGGAGTCACATCCAGCGATGCTCAGGAGTTATTCCTAACTCTGAACTCAGGAATTACTCCTGGAACCATATGGGATGTCAGAGATTGAACCCAGACTGGGTGCAAGTCAAATGCACTCCCCGCTGTATCATTGTTCCAGCTCACCATAAACTGTAGAAAGAAGAGAGAGGAAGAGATCTGTTCTACTGAAAGGATTTTATTTTGATCTTAATTTCTTAAGCTGAGCAATAAAAATGCAGGAATAAACAGGATCTCTTTGAAAGTTAAGGATCAAAAGATTAATCTGCATGGAGACAGCCATTATGACCCATCTGATGCATTGAACACATGTGGTCCTACACTGTGAATATATTTGCAATTTCAGGAAGCGAAGCCTTTTCTTTCACCCTAATTGAGAAAGAACCATTTTCTTTAGAAAAACCTCTGTTGAATTTCTTTCTGGTTGCTAACTCCAAAGTGTACTGACCTTTTCTAGCAAAGGGGAACCCCCCCGCCAAATAAATAAATAGCTCATGTCAAGCAAAGACTTGATTCCAATGATCCCCTCCATGCAAAACTGGAAATCAACAAAGCAAAGCAGAAAGCATAATTGAGGGCGTGAATCAGAACTGGGGCATCTTTGATTGGCAATGTAATATATCCCTGGGAAAGTTCTTCAAAGTTCAGATTTCCTACTTTCATTATAAAAATGTGTATAACCTTGCCCATTGTTTGCTGAAATGCAAATGAGGCGAGAAGGGTTAATATGTTCTTAGTGAATCACAAAGGTCAATGAAACTAGAAACCTGTGTTACTTTCTCCAATTATCCAGGTTTTCTAAACATTCTGTCTTGCTTCTGTGAGAAATCAAGCATCAATAAGGAAGAAACACAGCATGCTAAGATTTTCTGAGCAGATGATGAGCCATTCTACTCGTATGTGTTGGGTCGAAGGTAAAATGCTAAGATGCATGAGGAACTCAATGTTGGAGAAACAAATACAAAAGACAAACTCTAAGGCAGAGGGTCTACTTGTCTCCAGGAAACCTCACCAGGAAAACTCCAAATGGATTAGACAAGACATTCTTCAGCTATCCTGTCTCCAAACTGACCAAAAATTAGAAAACGCCCACTTCTTCTTATTGTAGCAAGACTGAAAATTCATTCTCCACATGCTTTAAATTTTAATCCTACATGCATGCTGTATTAAATTACGTGCTGCATCTTTTGTGCTATCATTAAAAATACATACTTCTGCCACATAATGGGGCAGAAGCTTGGATGTTATATTATTATATCAGACAAGGAAACGCTGACCGAACCCCTGGCCCCCACACAGAACAAATCCAGACAATGGGTTTGCCATGTGCTGCATGAGCAGGGGGCGGGCACTGCCTTCTCATGGGGGCCCCCTGTACTTACTCTTGAGGTCTAAGTTCCTGGCTCCCGCAGTTATTTGCGTTGTGATTTTCGTGTCAATCTTTACAGTGTGGAGGTTGCTGGTGTCCCTTGAGATCATCACATTATGCCACTGATTGTCATTGAGAGGTTTATTTGAGCTTCCTTTGATGAGGTTAGCACCATTTCCCAAATCAAACACGTAATGTAAGTACCTGGGAGAAAGGGAAGGGTGGAAAAGGACATCACTTTGGGAATCGTGAATGATGCTAAATGAGAGGTGACAAACGGATGTTCAAATTTAACTTTCCTCTTCCCTGACAGTACCCAGGGCTTCCTCTGCTCAGGGATCAGCCCTGGCAGCGTTTGGGGGCACTGTCTGTGGTGCCAGGGATGGAGACAAATCATGGGTGAACAAGGCAAGCGCCTTACTCTCTGCACTACCTCTCCACCTCCACATTCCCCTCACCCCACAACTTCTTTCTTTAATAGAAATCATGCGATTGTGTTATCCAGAAGCAGTACTAGGAAGGTGCTATGCAGCACTTCTCTGTTTCAGCAAGGAGAATTATTTGTCTTTATTAGAAAAGTAAATTTTATTTTAAAAATCATTCCATTTGCTGATCGTGGAAGGAAAATAATAGGCTTTGCTACCTGCTGTGCATTTCTGTCTTGCCATACCACACACAGCAGGCCATTTTTTTTCTCACTGTTTTTCCCTGACTTCCTGCATCCCCTTTGGCGTCGCATATTTCCATATGGGAAATGTAGGCTCATCCTTCAAGATCCATGTCAAATGTCTACATCCTGTCTCATACTCGTCCTTAATTTCCCTAAGGAATTCCAACACTTACAGCTGATCACCTCAGGAAATACTTCAAAGGGCTTCTTTTGTATATATGTCCACTCAGTCCCTTAGAACTGAGTGTTTGCAAGTGTATGGCTTGGGGCAGGTGGAATAGTAATATTCATGGGGTGCCAGGCACATTATCTCATTGTAAATATTACATATCTCATTACAAATATTACATTATATGATATTAACTGAACAAAAAATGGATAGATAAATCAATGTTTTATCACAATTTCAAAGAAATTTTGGAATGTCTTTCTAAATTTTCAAGGAACCTCGATAAAGAATGAAACAGATTTTGTAGATATCAGGTCATTACTTGAATTAGTCAGACCTAGTACAGACTATGTACAGATCAGCCTACATATATGTAGACATTTTTTGTAGAATTACAGTGCACACAGTAAGAATAAGATTACAGGAACATCTAGATTGAAGTAGAATTCCTATATATAAAATATGTGTATCTGTTTGTCTCATGCATATATGGAAAACAGTTATGAGACTACTAAATCCCTATTAATTTTGTAAGATAATGAAGTGACTTAAAAGAATATGTTAATTGTCCCATGTTCCATCACCCCTCCATTCATTCTACATTGCTTGATGCATATATTTTTTGAAATTGAGATGAGTTTGAACTGATATCTGCTCACCCTTTAACTAATTCGACCACAATAAAGTCGTTTCCATCCCCACTGTTGTACAGAATGAGTCCATCTAGGGATGTTGTCTTGAACTGGAAAAAAAGATGCATAGAAGTGTAGGCTTGCAGTGTAGCTAAGGCAACATAGCTTGATTTGGTCTTGAAGGTGACAGGGTCGGCGATGATGTTCCTGAAGCCAAATCTGGCATTCAGCTCACAATAATCTATGTCGCCATTTTTACACAAGTCAATGTATGCCATGCCATTAAACGTCAGACTCTGCAAATGTCCAATGAAATTGGAGGGAACTGAAGACAGATACCGTCGTTCTGTGATGATGCCAGTTTCTATATTGTGAAACTCCAGCCTTGTATGATCACCTGCCATTTGCCCTAAGAGTAAAGACAACACACCGTCACTGTGTGTATCTGAAAGTAACTTCCAATTTTAGACTTTCAGAATACTGCCACATCTTAATACACAAAGATCCAATTATCTCCTTTTGATGTTCAGTTCCATGCAGTGAAAATCATAGGAGTGGTGTTCAAGATGGATTGCACGATACAGTTTTCTGTGATTGAAATCTCTGTTCAAGTGTTAATCTTAACAAAATACATCCCCAACCAAAATTACAGAATTGTTTAAACTGATGGAAAGAAATGAAGGAAGGAAGAAGAAAGACTTGCTGTGATGACTGGGACCTAAATCATACCAGTAGAAAATCATATATCCTGTTTCATAATCATATAAAATATTTATTAATAAAAAATGGTTTTCAAGGGTGAAAAGGTGTTTATTTTTTTGTAACCAACAGAAATAATGAAGAAGTGCTACATTTTTTTCAATACTGAACCATGAAGCTGCATTTGAAGCTAAATCTGTCCTATATTCCTTCTTTGGTATGATATCCACAGCCTTTCTAGAACTAATCTCCAAACCATTTTGAAGGTTCCTCTTTTATCCATACCCTGTGTCATTTCCTTAGTGCATGAGTTGTGGGTGTCTAATTGAACACACAACACCAGTTCAAGTCCATCCAGTTATGAGACACTAGCAAAATTGGTTAATGTGAGGACAAAGTTTAATATTCTTGAGAAATCCTAGTCTGATTCCAGCCCAGCCCCATTCTTTCTTCTTGCCATATTTCATTGGCAACTTCCTAAAAAACAAATCTGGTTCCATTTTATTTCAGCATGATATTGTAAAGCTGAAAAGCAAAATCAAGATATGGCCATTATGTGAAAATATGAATTTCAAATTCAAAAAACAATAGAATATATAGCTTTTCATAGTTGCTGATCACTCGGGCATCTGGTTCCTATCTAATTCAACTCTCATTCTTTTTTTTCTGAAGACAAAGATCATTTGGATTGTAATCAAGTTGTTCCATGTCTAGTTTCACTACTGTATCTGGCATAATGGGAAACTTTATAAGGCTCACCTAACCCGTTCTCCATGAAATAACAATTACAGTCAATCCCAGAATCAGCCCCTGATGAAATACACTGAACCTTCTTCTCAGGTATAATTAATATGCCATCCACCGTGGAGACCCCTTTCAACAAATGTGACAGATTTCCTTTCTTACTTTTTAATTGATATAATAAAATATTACATGCCATTTTAAGGAAATGCTTGTGAGTAAAATTTAAAAGGCATACTTTTTGTGTGTGCAAGAAAAATTGTCTACATATTTAATGGACACTAATTAGTATAAATTTATCCTTCTGGAATGCTTTCCCAACAGGTCCAGAAACAATTGGTTCAACTTCTCTTTATTAGCCTCTGATCCTGGAAACAGTTATCTTTTCTTTTTCTGCCCCCCATGTCAGCTTTTCAGCTACTGGTTTTATCGTGCCCTCAGCAAATAACTTTTTTTAAGAAAAAATATCATTATTGCTTCTTGCTTCTCCCTCCTCCCCAGCCTACCCCCTACTAGTTTAGAAGATCAAAAAAAGGACACTATCAAATACTTAGAAGTTCTGGTATATTTATGATATAATTTCTTCATCTTCATCTTCTTGTTCAATCACCTCAATATTACTTGGGATGGTGAGGGAGTTCTAAAGTTTTGGTAGCAAGTAAAATTAAACATAAATAATTCTCTAACATGAAGCTCTAAAGATATAAGGAACACTGAATTAGCATGTGAACTAGCAAATAGAATCCCAATGCCTAAACATTCCTTAGAATTTTATCTATCCCTGATTTAGCGGTATCTTTTTCATTATATCAAAATCTGAGTTTTGAACTTGGTGAACTCCAATACTCATAACTACCAAGTTTCTTCTTAAAAGCTTCACTAGTGAATAATTCAATAGTAAGGAAATATCTAGAAAAATATTTTCAATGCATAAAATCAAATATCACTCAAAACGGTCGAGTTCTTTACAGGTCTGAAGCAGAAAGCACATTTTTGTTTGGCAGGACGTAGAAGATCCATAATAAAATAATATGTAAAGCCTCTTTTCTTTACTCAAAGGAATAAAATATGTATGCATAATATAAATAATAAAAGTGGTCAGACACCATTGGAGTAACCACGGTCCAGTTATAAGAAAAGAGTAATTATGGGCCATGTTCAATGGTCTAGTCTTTCTTTAATAAGCATAAACAAATCACAGTGATGCTAATGGCTGATATGCGTGCTCTCTAGGAAAAAAAAATTGCACCCAAAAGCCATCATTAGCCAAATAAACATTAACATCTGCTTTAAACAAAACTCCTTTTTCCCTCAGAATTGATTCAAGTGTTTAATATTCTGTCACTAATATCGCCACTGCCCCTGCTGTGCAGATATGATACAATATACATATGCTAAAGATAAATCGATTTGCTCGAGCAGGCCCAGTAACGTCTCCATTGGAGACTTTGTTGTTACTGTGTCTGGCATATCGAATACTC
>JAOXYA010000008.1:4702818-4710318 GCA_028565675.1 Sorex palustris
TGGCTCTGCGCTCAGGAATTACCCCTGGCGGTGCTCAGGGGACCATATGGGATGCTGGGAATCAAACCCGGGTTGGCTGTGTGCAAGGCAAACGCCCTACCCGCTGTGCTATTGCTCCAGCCTCATGAATAGTTTATTTTGAAGCAATGTCCTTTTTGTATAGATACAGGAAGACAGTTAAAATTATGCTTTTGTAACTTAGGATTTAATTGGTTTGAATATTATTCACTCCCGGGCATCTGGTTCCTCAAACTTAAGCCTCAGCTGCCCTTAGTTCCTAGCACCCCAAAAGCAGGGTCCCGACGAGGGACTGAATGGACCCACGGCAAGCTGTGAGCTACCCTGGCATTGAAATGGGCAAGGCCAAAGTGCCACGGTACTCAACTATAAGTTGAGAACTTGGTTATGGACAAATGCTGTCATGATCTAAAAAGTAACGACGAGATTAGGACCCTGCTAGGGAAAAAAAAAAAGACTAAATCTTGCCTGAGCACTGTAGTCTAGATCAAGATGGTCCCAGGAGAGCAATTCTATAAGCTTAATGTATCTCTTACTGTGTCCATGCAAAATGATTAATATTATGAATGTTTATATGTTTTTTGGACAAGGAGAGAAGAAACACACCCATGGGATTCCACTCTTGGGTGGGTCATCTTGCTGTAGGAGAATCTGTCCTAGAAGCAGCTTCCCCTGAGGGAGAGACTTTACCCCTATTGATTGTGACCTCACCTCTGCATAAGTCCCAACCCCTCATGCTTTGGGATTTAACTAGGCTGTAAGAGGGGGCTTAGGGATCCAGAGCCAGAGGGAGAATGAGAAAGGAGGCCGGAGAATGAAGTGGGTTCTAGAAAGAGTATGCAGTATTATGGGGGAGGAAGATGCGGGAGGAGAATCAGAGGAGAATGGAGAGGAGATTGGAATGAACCGCAACTGACACCAACCAGCCTGGCCCTCATTCCTTCTTTAGCCTGCCCATCGCCACTGGCCTCCCTGGGGTGGGAGAGCGGCTTGAGACTATTGAACAAGAACGTGGGCAGCGAGAGATCGAGTGCTGCTGCCCCTTTGTGATTAAACAACACCCATCGGTGCTCAGGACTTACTCCTGCCTTTGCACTCAGGGACCATAGAGGGTGCTGCTGGAGATTATTATGTCAATAACCTGGGTTATTGACATGAGGACTTGCATCTGAGTGTTAACTTGTGACTCAATGGGACAGTCTAAAAAAGAGACTTTAGTGGATGCTGAAGTGAAGAGAAAATCTTGCTTAGATATTATTAATTACTGCTTTCAGTTAACGCTAGCAAATATCACATTCTACAAAATGTATCAAGTCTTCATAATTAATGTCATCAACCCCCTACTAAACCACCTTTTGCTAGTTTGATATTTGAAAGAACTAACAATACACTATACCAACTGTTGATATAGTTAGAGGCTACAGGCATCTGCTTAAAATGATGGGAAACAAACATCAGGGTCCATAAATAAATGGGAGATTCCTATCCTTAAAAAGATGAATTCTGTAGAAGGACTCACCATATGTTTCATAGACCAAAAAACTGAGCTCGACTTCCTCGAGGACTTGAGCAGATGGTGTTACCTGAACCCAAACTTGAAGGGGAGTGCCTTAGGCAAGACACTTGGCTTCTGCCCCAGTTGCTTATTTGCCTTGTCCAAGGCTATAGTGCACAGAAGCAAACTTGCTCTTAGCAGTGGATGAAGCTAATACTTCATCAAAAGCTAGAAAGTATTTCCAAATGTGTTTTCTGCTCATACGGTTAGCAATGGAATACAAATCTATGATAAATATCATGATCATCATCATCATCTTTAAAGAAGCACTGGTGAGGCTCACAGAGGTTAGAATGTTCTAGTCAGAACTAGTTAAAATGATGAGAGGTAAAGCTACTTATGGATGGTCATCGATAACTGGACCTAAGTAACATGACCTTCTCCTTTGTTCTCTATACAATTCCATGGCAAAATCCTAGCAATATACCTATTGGCTTCTTTTCTCCTTCAAATTTCATACAAAGGGAATCGACTTGACTCTTATAAAACTAGAGCCAGGAAGAAGTGGGGTTACATCATAAGTAGAGAAAGTAGCATAGGGGCGCTAGAGTGATAGCACAGTGGGGAGGGCATTTGCCTTGCATCCGACTGACCTGGGATCAGTCCCTGGCATCCCATATGGTCCCCCGAGCACTGTCAGGAGTAATTTCTAAGTGCAGACCAAGAGTAATCCCTGAGCACTGCCAGGTGGAACCCCCCCAACACCACCACCAAAAAAAAGGCAAAAAGAAAGAAAAGAAAGTAGCATAGAACAGTAGTTACAGGGGAGGATTCTGTGGGTTCAGATTACTCAACACTTGTATTTCCTTAGGCCAATTGCCTACCAGGTGCTCTCTTCGTGGCCTTTGGTCCTTTACGGCATAATTCTGGTCATGCTCATGTACATTGCTCTTGGTCATTTAAAATCACTAAGAAACAAAAAATGTCTTGTCTATTTTTTTCTTTCATGATTCTCTAACTGATATGTTTGTGATGTATTTTGAATATCAAAATATTTAACAGATTCATTAATTTGGTTTTTTAAAAAGCAGGGGCCAGAACCATAGTACAGCCAGTAGGGTGTTTTCCCTTGCAGGTGTCCAACCCAGATTTGGTCCCTTGCATCCCATATGGTTCCCTGGTCCTTCTAGGTGTAGAGTCAGGAGAAAGCCCTGAACACCACCCAGAGTGATGCCAAAACAAAATCAAAGAAAAAATTATCTACAGTTTCACTTCCTGGATGTCGTAGATTTCATCTGAGAAATCGGAAATGTAAAAACAGCATTTTTACTACTTTGAAAAATAACAAATTATTTTTCCTAGCAATTGCTTTAACTTTTAATTATCACTTGTATAGTATTTAGTATAATCATAGTCACAGCTCTATGTCCAGGAGTTTAGGTCATATTGTTTAAAAAAAATGGCTTTGGGGCCAGACCCAGCAATGCTCAGGGATTACTCTTGGCTCTGAGATCAGGGATCACTCCTGGCAGTGCTCAAGGAACCATATGGGATGCCGGGGATTGAACCCTGGGGGGCCATGAGCATGGCAAATGCCATCCCTACTGTACTGTAGCTCCAGCCCCAAACAGCATTTTTCTAATGATCTTATTTGGGCAATGTACTCTACTAGCAGGAATAATCAACTTAGAGATGGAAAACCAAGGTGAAGGTTCAACCTTACAAAACCTAAACATGTGTATCTACTTTCTTCAATTAGGATATTCTCAGTACTACCTCCCTGGGTTCTTGAAAGACACTCATCAAGAAAGAGGACACATAAAGGAGAAGGGGCATTTCTATCCTAACAAAAGCTGTGGTCTGTATGTCACACAAATAAAAGCTGCAAAGGTAATCAAACTCTGCTTGCATTTTCTGCTGACACCTCACAGAGTCAGAGCACATTTCACTATTTCTAAGCTACAGAATAAATCAGGAAGGACCTATAATAAATCAGGCAAACTGCACAGAAGAATTTGTCAAATTCTTTAACAATACCACAACCTCCATCTTGTTTTCTTTTTAAAGTTTTAAAAGCAGACTGTCACCTTCGGTGTTTTGAATCAGTAGGAGAAAATTGATTATTTTTCTAGATCAGAACTTCTGCCCACAACACTGCAGCCAATTTGCCTTCCCTCCAGCTGGGCTGAACCAGGCCAGAAGTCACTAAACCAAGCCTCAGTCTCTAGGAAGTCATGCCAGCGCTGATGTGTGAAAGAAATTGTATCACAGAAATACCACAGCATTTTCTTCTGTTGAATTATGTTTTGGGGCACTAGCAAAACTTACCGTAGAGTGGTTAAGTGAGAATATTTTATCAAGCATAATTAAGGTAGTTATATAACATTATGGTGAGGAAAACTACACGGAAATGTATGGGGAATGCTGTAGTAAAAGTTAGATGAAATTACAAAACGCAATTATCTCTTCAGAAAAAAAATGAGGCGACCAGAGCAATAGTACAGCCTGTAGCATACAGGCTTTGTAGGAGGTTAAGCCCCAGCTAACTCATATGGTCCTCTGAGCCACGCCGCAAGTGTTCCCTGAGTGCAGAGTCAGGAGTAACCCTGAACACAAAGGAGTGTAGACCCCAAAACAAAAAGTAAAATAAAATTGAAATAGAAAAGAAACAGAAAAGAAAAATGAACAAGGAACATGGAACAGTGTATATACAAAAGATTACCTCCAAAAGTAAAGATATTTATTAATAATTACCTCCAAATATAAAGATATAAATTGAGAGAGTAAAAGCAAAACTTGTGCATAGGTATGGCAAATTCCAACCATGTATTTTGAGGTCTTAAGCCAAGAATATTCCAACTAGAGAAGTCAACCCTTCTCCCACTTTTTGTGGTTGATACTCAACATTGGGGATGCCCTAAGTTCTCTGGCTGATCATAAAGTCGTTTGTTTCAGAACTGAAAAAATAATTTTAAATGTAAATTTTATCATTTTTGTTCTTACATTTGAATAACAATACCATTTTCATCTTTGAGCACTGAAGAAGTAATAGAACAAAGAAGCCTGAGTACCTACATTTGCTGACTTGATTCTACAGGAGGCAATAATATTTTGAAGCCACTTCAATTTTCTAAAGTTCTCTATTGCCCTAAAGCACAATGGTAGGAATGAAGTGGTATGTCCATAAAAGAAAATGTGCACCTCTTTGCTAATTGCCTATAACAGTGTGTTATGGGAATGATGGGGCTGCCTTTGCTATTGGCGAGTGGACCTCATCCAGATAGGAATCAACTCATTTTAACACATAAAGAGTATTTACATAAGGGTATTTTACCCTTCTCCTCATTCACCTCATTGTGTCTTCAAAATGTTTAGTGCTAAAACTTTTCCAAATGTAATTAAAGGCTGAGCTACTCTAATTAGGTTGATACAACTTCCAGTAGGGAATTAATTCTCCCTAGCATTTCAGTTCATTTTTCCCTCAAGAATCCTTCCTTTAGTTTCATCCGAAGAAACTTTAATAGGCGATATTCTAGATTGTCTCACACAGTCAGCATCTCAAGTCAAACCGCTCAAATACGTGGTTAAAAGCAACTTTCAAATAAAGGATTCTAGGTAGTTTTATGGGATACGGACTTTTCCTCCCTCTTTGGCTTCATCTTGCTATTAACAAATGATGTTAAATAATCTCTGCTCTGCAGGAGGGAAATAGGTGCTTCAAAGCATTCTGGAGACAGGAAGAGACTGAGAAATGCATCCTAGCAGGAATAGATTGTGAGGGAAGATTAATGACAGAGTCGCACAGCCTGTCTTCATAAGCCATTTACTACAAAAGTGCTCATGGTCAAAATATTGGCATAGAAACACAAAGAAGTGAGATTTTTCATCTTCCTTTGAAGATTAGAAAATATTTATCTCTAATGAGCACCTTGGGAATCAGCTGTGATACTTTTATACAGAAAAATGCTCTCCAAGTAGTCTACGGTGAATGTCAAGGCTGAAGGAGTCCTAAATAGACGCCACACATGACACTTGGCATGATTTTCTATTGAAGTGTCCTCAATTTTCTGTCCTGTAGCAGCAGGCATTCCAAAAATGCTTGCTAGAAAACTTGCATTCCAAATTAATTAATTTTCAGCAACAAACATTTCCATTATTCAGGGGACCGGACCAAAAGTACAGCAAGTACTGTTTCCAAATGCAATTAAGGTGCTTCTCCTGTACATAGACAACCCAAATTCAATCCCCAGAGCCAAAGACAGTGTCCCAAGTCCCACCAGGAGTGACTCTGGAGTGCAGAGGCAGGAGTAAGCCCTTAACACTGCTGACAGTTGCCCAAAACCCAAACAAAAGCAAAAAAAAAAAAAAGAAACATTTTGGTTTTCACTTAGAGTCATCAAAAATGCAAAGAATATTGACTAATGTTTTAATCAAGCATGATGAGTGATATCTTCGTAAAAATCATATTTAAAGCACTTCAGTAAGAATTGTGTCACACCTGGCTGAGCTCAGGTTTACTCTTGGCTCTGTGCTCAGGGATCACTAGTGATAGTGATAGTGAAAATGGGATGTCATGTACCTTGAATGTCATTGTTTACAATGAAAATGTCAGGCATTCAAACAGCCAAGTATCTCAAGCCGAGAGGATTATTTTTTAATTCTGCTATTGCTTAAATCGTCCTTAGGAGGATCAAGTGACTTCTCTAGATTTCTCTCCCCATTGCCAAAATAAGGAGGTCTGACCTGCATGACTTCCTGGATCCCATCTGATCCAATACTCCAAAATTTCTTCTATGACTTTAGATGTTATTAGTATCTCTCCCAGGACTGTTCATCCAAAGAGTGATTACATATTAGATTGAAAGAAAATGTCATGTCATCTAGGAAACCATAATTAAAGTCTGATATATGCAAATTACTATAACTAAAAACCGCCCCCAACTAGAGTGAACGGACATGGACTTGGTGTTAAGGAAAATGCAGTGAAAATGAGCTTGGCTGCATTCCTCTCTTTTCAGGAACTCTACAAAACTTACCAATCTGAACAAGGTGATTTAATGTAAAATACTACAAAAGAGCTACAATTGCATATTGGTAGCAGAAGTTCCAGGTTTCTAAATAGAAAATAATTCAGACATAGGTGGATTATGCAGAGAATGGATCTGAAGAGGTTTAGACAGTTCCCTCAAGCAGAGATCCAGAGCAAAGTTTCCCAGACTAAATTGGTCTGACACCCTTTACAAAACAAATCACTCAGCACCTTGAGAAGTCTAGCTACTTTAAGTATATGAAAGAATAGGTGTCCCTGATTGCATGCAATTCTATTATCATCCAGGAAGATGGTATGGACTGCTCTGAGAAACAACTTTCTGACCGACCAGAATGAAATAAAGTGCCAGAGAGTAGCTGTTTAAAAAAAAAAAAAAAGCAGTGGCGCTTGCTCAGTATTCATGTATTACATAAATAAATAGGTCGATAAACTCACAGACTGTGGAAGAGAAAGTCGTGGAAAGCGTGCTAGCAAAATTAAGACTGAAGTCAGATCTCCCTCAACCTCTAACAACCATATGAACAAATCCTGGCTTTTCCCAGCTAAGCAGCCCTCATTTAAATGTCACACTCTCCCCATCTGACTTCTTCCTAAAGCACTTTCAGAAGTTGAGCTACCACTTAAAAAAGAGAAGGCTTCCATAATGTATCAACTAGTCATTAACATTTTAAACCAGGATGATGTTAAGTTGAAGCATGACCTACTCTGAAACCTGTTTTCTGGTGGAGGAGACCAACCGCAGACTCACACAGCACCAGCCATGGAGAACTCCCAGAGGACCACAAAGTTCAGCTGAATTCGGGGGTTCACAGCAGAAATTCTCATGACTTTTCAAGATCTTCCCAAAGGCCACTTTGGCTAAACTCTACATTTTGAGATTCCTGGGCTCCTTTTCCTTTTTCCCACTGCACTAGGACTTTTCCACAGGGAAAGCGAG
>JAOXYA010000008.1:4715318-4716933 GCA_028565675.1 Sorex palustris
ATGTGCATGCTTCCAAATGACCACCATGGAAACTATAATTAGAAAATCAAACAAACCAAAAACAATAAACACAACAAAATCACACACATCACAGGAAGAGCAAGTCCTAGGGATATCCTCACGGACCTCTGAGAAACTCACAGATCCCTCTCTCAGAACAACCTTTGGGCCCCAGAACTTTCTAGAAATGCCCCTGCTCAAGTACGGCAGGAAGTTTCATCTGATAAGAAAGAAAAGCTACTCTGGAAGCAACTCTGAGGAACCCGACATGACGTCGTTAGGATTCGCAAGTCCCCCCCACACAGCTGTGGTGAAAACAAAGCCAGTTACTCTCTTATCCACTGCGCTGTTACCTGACGCAGGTTCCTGGTGACTTTCACATCATGCCAGGCATTATCATTAAACTTTCCATTCACAGGCTCCACTAGTGCTTCAAAGGCCCCTGATCCCAAATTAATGACCAGAGAGACAGCTCCATTTTTCAGGGCAAGATTGACATAATCGGCTGATTTTCCAGTATGAAGCATCAGTCCATTCCTCTGAAGAGTTTTAAAGGACAGAGTTATTTCATCACTGCTGCTTTGAATGGGGTTCTGAGACAAGTCGTAGCAGAAGTATTCAGATCCCTTGAAAGTGGCAATGTATTCTTCTTTTCCTAGAGGGAAAAAGACACAGACTTGCATAAGTAAAGAGGCACAGTCTGTAAATCTGTAGCACTTAACAAAAACAATAACTGCATCACGTCCCAAATGAACTCCATATAATTAACATCCAGAACACGAATCATGTCAGAACCTAACAGAACTGTAGGTGGCACTAGATTTTTAATAAAATCGCGCAGCTATTGGGCTATCCACTGTAGCAGTGAACGCTGACATTCTTGAAAATTCAATTAATTTTTAAGTAGTACCGCAAGATCTCTGATCAGAGAAAGTGGCTCTGTGATATCTCCAGGGCAAGAATCAGGGGCCATAAATGCATATTGGATGGTTCTACTCTGCTGCTAACAATGATTCCAATGTCTTTGATACATTCTCTCTAAACAACTGAGGCGTTATTTTAATTTCCAGTGTGATATTTATACTCAATTCTCTTCTTATACAAGAGTCAAATAAATTCACCACTCAGAAACTAGAACAAAATTTTTGATGAGGGGAAAGAAAATATATACATATATATTTTTTTGATTGTGAGTAAATCATTCTCTCACATGCTTGTGCATTTCTGTTCTCCCCAGATGGAAGAAATGGTATAAGAAAGCATAGTGGGATGTACTGGACGGTGGATTCAATCACTAATCTCACCACACAGCATGTGGGGCTGGCTTTAATGGGACTGGTGAGGCTTCTAGCAACATCATTATGGGAACAGCATGAAAATAAAGTCTCAGCATTTTTCATATGTCTCTTTACAGTTAGGAGTAACCATGAAGAGAGGAGATGTTAGATCTATCAAATAATCAAATAGAAATATGGCTATTTGAAAATAGCAAACTTTTAAAAAAATCTTATTAGTGAAACACCATGAGTTATAGTTACAGACTTACAAATTTTTGTGCTTGGGTTTCAATTATACAATGTTCGAGTACCCATCCCTCCACCAGTGCCCATTTTCC
>JAOXYA010000008.1:4765420-4779908 GCA_028565675.1 Sorex palustris
ACAAAACTGTTTGCATCATTCTCTTTCCCAGATTGTAGCTAATTTCATGTTTCTTAGGATCTTCCAGACCCTTGTTACAAGTGTCCTTTTCTCGTGGCCTTTGTAAGGAACTATCAAAACTCGACAGACCTCTAGCTATCAGCTCTCTGCACAGAGACCAGAGATACCCACATTCCATTTAGCTCAATAAATTATTTACAACAAATACTGAAGTCTATGGAAAGTGAAAGCTTGATCAGCTTATAATGATTTCCTTTTGTTGAGAATATCTTTGGATAAAGCAGGATTCTTCCTCCCCACCCCCAACCACCAACATATAAAAACAATTGCTTATTTCTGTACTTAATGGCTCCTCTGGACTTAGCAGAGAGAGAGAGAGAGAGAGAGAGAGAGAGAGAGAGAGAGAGAGAGAGTATGGAAACAGGATAGGTTAAATCTAATTCCATCTTCCAAAACCTGAAAATGTGAAAGGAAGAAAGAGGGAACCCTAGAAATGGATCACAGAAACAATGGAATCAGCACTGTAGCACTGTTCTCCCATTGTTCACCGATTTGCTCAAGGGGGCCCAGTTATGTGCCCGCTGTGAGACTTGTTGTTACTGCGTTTGGCATATCAAATATGCCACCGGGAGCTTGCCAGGCTCTGCAAATCAGCAAATATTACAATCAATTCTCAGTCATAGAAGTCAGAAAGGTTTGTATTATCTGCGACCTGGAGAATTTTACTGTCCCCTATCATCTATCCATCAATCTATCTATTAGAAACATATATTATATGTTTATATGTATTACATACATATGTATATGTATTAGAAGCAGATGTGTGTGGTGAAGAATCACGTAGCATTTATATTTTTTGCTTCTCGGCCACACCCAGCTGTTCTCAGGGCTTATTCCTGGCTTTGCATTTGAGAATCACTCCTGGTAGGGCTCAGGGAACCATCTGGAGTGTCAAGGATTAAACCCCAGTTGGCCACATTCAAGGCAAGAGCCTTACACACTATACTATGCTCCAGTCTGAGAATCACCTAAGATTTTAAGATCAATTCTAAATATGATCCATTCCAAGCAGATTTTTTAAAAACAACTTCTATTTTTTTTACCCATTCTCACATTTGGGCCAACATTTTAGTCTTAAAATGCTAAAATAATTTTACAGATTGTATACAGAAGTGATGTCTGACTTTTTGTTATGAAGCAAATAGTCAGTTTGCTTTATAAACCAGATTTTATATTTCCCTAGAGCAGAAGAGTCAAAGCCATTTCCTGGGTAATATTTAAAGCGCTGGTGCAAAGAGAAACAGCCCCCTGAGCAAAGTTTGATTATTCACAGAGTAATAACGAGAGGCAAGCACGAAAAACAGCTAAAATTGGGAATGTCCCGGAAAATATAATAGGTTTCCAAGTCTACATAGTAAAATGTTACCAAGTTTTGGAGGTAGGGAAAACATAATGAAAATCTCAATTTAGGAATACATGACATAACAGATCCCGGAGTTGGGTGCTAAAAGACAACTCAGCTAAAGGCTGATCTAGGATGATGGTTTACTAAGGCAAAGAAGGAATGCCGGATGTGAAGGAAAGTAAAACAAAAATAGTCTACAGAATTTAGAATCTGATAGTGGCCAAGGGAATTGGAAAAATCTAAAGTAACTTAGTTCATGAAATAATTACTTCTTGTTAGAGAGGTAGAAATCTTCAATAAGTTTGGGAAGACAATGAAATAAAATGATAGAATGAAAAGCCAAGGGTGAAGGTCAGTACAAGGTCATCCAACAACACGTTTTGAATATGGATTCGATGTTTCTGTTTTTTCCACTATATTAAATATAGCAGGGGGTTCACAGATACAGTAAGAAAGCAGAAGGATATTTATAGAAGATAAATAACATCAAAGTTAAATTTCATTCTCAATAAGAGAGGTAAGAAAATGTCAAGGCAAGCTATATACTGGGACAAATATTGACATTTTTAAAAATATCTTTCAAAGGATTTGTACTCAGGCTATACATAGAAGTTCCAAATTTCCACGTTGGTTAAAAGCTACAAATTTATAAGTGGACAATAGAGGGCAGAGAGATAGATACACTCAATGGTTTCGGGTGTATGTTTTATACACCAGAGACCAAAGCCAAGTCATAGCACAAGACGGTTTCATAGCAAAGAACAAGGAGTATTTCCTGAGCTAGTGGCCCCAAAACAAGCAAGCAAAAATAAGTAACCAAATACTGAACAGGGACCTCACCAAAGGGACTATGTAGAGGTATGTGTTTTTCCTATCAAAAATCCAAAGAAATCACTAGGGTTTCACTAAGATCTTTATTTTCAGTGAACAATATAACCTCAGACAAACCCCAGAGAGCTTAAAATTCAAAGCTGCTTTTAAATGGGGTATCTTTTATTCTTTAGAATCACCATCCCAATGATTTTTGTAATTCAAACAGGTCTCATAAACCACAACTGACTTCAAAGAAGTAACCTTATATATCACCTTTTTCAAACCATTTAAACCTCAGAGTATAAATGGTTATAAATGTTTAAGTGGTTATAAGGGTAATAAAGTGAAAGATGTAATAATATGATATAAATAAAAATCTAATTATCTCCAAAACATAAAATGGTATTTAGGCAAACAAAAAACCCTTAATAGAAATTTATGTTTAACCTTTACTTTCAATTTCTTAAGCATTTCAGTTTCTGTTTTTCCCCTTGTTTTTCCAACAGTAAATAAAATATTACATTTAAAAATTTTGATATTTATTTAGGGAATTCTACCATTGGTTTTAAAAGACAGTTTGAATATTATTTGTAAAGTTAATCCTAGTAGATTAATCTTACCCTGTGACTTAAAAAATGCAAATGTTTCCAATAATAATGATAATTGACATGCTAGCAGATGACATTTGCTTTGAGAATATTAAAGTTCTCGAAGGAAATACGAGTCTAAACATTCAAAATTAAACTTTGGATAATTAATTATATTAATCCTGAGTGAATAATAAATCTTTTGAAATAAAAATAAGCTTTAACGGCAGGGAAATCAACATAATCACATTCATTTATGCTGACCAAGTATCTACGCTGTGCTCAGTTACACTGACAAGGAGGCTAACATCTGAAACTCCAGTAATAATCGCATGAGCCTCATCAGGTAGCATCTGGGCTCTCTTCTTCATGAAATATGTTACTCCTTTTCTCACCAGCAGAATTGTTTGGAGCAACGAATATGAGATTTCTAAAACTCAGTATTTTAGTCTTAGAAAATAGGTCAATACTAGACACATTACCTCTGTGATAGATTCTCAAAATAAGTGAAGATAGATATTTCCTTTTATTCCAACCTGCAAATGTGAAAACAGTTATTGAAAAATCCTTAAATAGAATATCTGGTCTAGCTTGGAAAATTAATAAACAAAAGAAGCTCTTTTTGAATTGAGTTACGCAGAATAATGGAGTAGCGGGTTTTTTTCTATTTTTAACTTATTAATCTATATTTAATTGAAATTCCATTTCATTATAACAGTAAGTTTCAGGTGTACTTTATTAAAAACCACCCTGTGTAGGTGACTGGGGGCTGGCAATGCAGATTAATGTTGTTACATCAGCACCAGTCAGATGATGACCTGAAATTCACTGAGATATAAAAATGCAGGTAATGAGTCCAGAAGCCTGGATCCCTGAGCAGAAAAGTTCCCACAGAAAGAAAAGGTCATGCATGAAAAGGGTTTGAAAAAAAGACCACAAAATAGTAGGCCTTTAACCACATCCTAACTGTAGACTCTTAATTACACAGAAAGTTACAAGTGGGCCAGATGAGAAATAGTCCTATAAAACTAACTTTTTTTTTAAACTGAATCACTGTGAGCTACACTTACAAAGCTTTCATGTTTGAGTTTCAGTCATATAATGATCGAACACCCACCCCTCCACCAGTGCACATTTTCTACAACCAATGTTCCTAGTATCCCTTCTCTGCCTCACGTCCCAACCCACCCCAAAACTAATTTTTCAAAGCATAGTATTTCCCATCTTGGGATTTCCCTTGTATTTCAACTTCTCAATTTGGGATGTGTCCCTTTTTCTCACTACCCTCTAGAAATATCCACTCTCTCTTACTGCTTTTAAATTCCTGTATAAAGATCTTTGCTTTACCACTTGTCTCCTTGCTGAAATTCTTGCCTGCCAGGTCACTGACCTTGGAACCTGGGAACCTAGTAGAAGGTCAGGAATGACGTGACTTTTCCTGCAAAGAGCAATTTTGGCTCCATCCTGAGGTCATGCTCCTTGAGAAGTTAGGTGGTGGGGACCAAGAAGAGCAAGTAGACATTGGTGGAGCTTAATTCTTGCCCAGTCGGGCTGGTGGAATGCCAGCATGCACACCTGGCAGATGCTCTTGGCTGACTCCCAGTCTGATTGTTTTTAGGAAAGTGAAGTGACCAATTAGGAAGGCAGCAGCAGTCACTTCAGAGGTTACTTCCTCCTTCACTCTCCACCTCACCTAGGCCACTTCCAACGTTAGAAGAGAGAGCCATGTGTCAGATGACCAGCAATCCAGGTACTAAATGATATTTACCACTCAAAGTCCAATGACATCTGCCATGTTCTTGTTAACCTTCTGTGGTCTTTTATAACCTTGATCTAAACTACAAATCTGAAGATTCTTGTTTCTAAAATTTAGCATTATATAGGTTTGAGTTACTAATAACGATGACTGAAAATTATGTTTTTAAATAGACATTTCTTGGAGTATCGATTAGTTTATGAAAAAATTAAAGCAGAACTAAAATAAGTAATCTGGACCATGATTCACAATCAAAATCATTGGTTTCCTGGGGGTTTGACCCTAAAACCATCAACTCCAAGATAACCCTGATGATTCCATTCTCTTACCTGGTCTGTGCTAGGTGCAAAGCTATCTACCCCCTTTCCCTTTGTATTGTCAAGGAAAAACAGGATGCCTCCTACATAATAGGTGTTAATTTTTTGTAACTGTCAAATGACACAACAAGCAATTTATAAGAGCACTAAGAAACAACAGAGTTATAGAAACTTGGTTATCTAGGCATGGTCAAAGTAAGAATCCAACTAAATAGTCTAGAACATCTTGTTTTAAAAAATCACATAACGAATACAGAGAGATTCAAGGCCCTGGTAGTGTATACTGGGAGCAAAACAGTTTGGAACCGAAAGCAGCCCTAAGGCAGGAAGGCTGCTGAGAGGAAGCATCTGTCAGTGGAGCCGGGAAACCACTGAGATGCAGAATTCCAGCACTAGAGGAAGCTGAAAGCCCGGGAGGAGAGAATCCACTGCTCAAACTAAGGCCACATTAATAACACAAAAGAAGACCATCAACAACTCCAAACTCACCCCCTAAGTAAACACTCCAGCAATAGATTTTGGGGCAAACTCTATATAAAGTGGAATTTGCTTGCATCTCTTTTGAGGTACTTTATTATCTTATGGCACATTTTGCCTACGTCATTAAATGGATGTATAGTTCATATCATTTTATTTTTTGTTTTACTCTGGAAAAATCTTTGTACTATGTTGAGTATGTACCCTCTTTTCCTCCCTTTATTTCCCAAATCAACTTTTTTTATATCACTTTTCTCGATGCGTGACAATTTGCCTCACTATTTGTATTCTATATAAAGACTATCCTCCTGAAATTCTTTGCTGGGAGGGAAGGGTACAGGCCTGAAAAAGCTTGTGTGGGATTTAGGACTGATTATCCTTTCCTACAAAGAACAATTCCTTGCTCAGCCTGGGTGCGAAGGCTCCCTGATAAATCCAGTGGCAGGGATCATTTCCCAGGCCTGGCAGAACGACTGGGACCCAAGTGAGGTTTGACAACTGCCACCTGCGGCTGAGAAGCTTACGGTCTGCACCGTGCTGATGCTCAGAGTAGATTGACATTAGTTCTAGATGCTCCCAGGCACTTCCCTGGGTGACCAAGGTGGTTTGAGAGGAACAGGCTGCAGAATCTCTCCTCCCCATTTGACAGAAGCCACCAGGGAACTTTCTGGTGGGAGTCACCTTCCCCCCGGGAAAAGTTACCTTTAAAATATGAGTGACACAGAGTCTGAATAGATAATATCCAACAATAGCAAATCTTTAGACTCTGACAGCAGAAATTGCTAAGGAGAAACTGGGTGGGGGGGTCAAAGGAAAGGGTCATTTGGACACTTTGAGAAAGGCCTTGGTGCCTTAGTGCCTTGGCGAAACTTTATACATCAAAAAGAAAACAAAAAGAATTTTATACTCTTCTATCCTCTCGTAATCAGTGACATCTCTAGGATGAAATTAAAGTTTTTTAAAAGACGTGTAAAAAATAAATACAAGAAAAATCCATTTTTTCTTTCATTTTTATTCTTATTTGGGGGCGGCTTCTCCGGTGGCGCTCAGTGGCTACTTCCAGAGTGCCGTTGGTGCTGGGGGTCATTTCTGGCAATGCTTGAGGGACTATGCCATGCCCAAAACTGATCTTAGGCTTCCTTCATACAAACTGTGTCCATTCCTCTCACCTGTTCCTTTTCTGATCTGGGCCAGTTCATCACTCCTTAGGAAATCTGTGGGTCCCCTGCTCCCAAGGGATAGCCATACTCATGCCAAACTTGTCTACTTCTCGGACTTGCCTGATCCGGAAATTAATCTGTTAAAAAACTCAGGTATGCAGGTTTTGTGACCGAAATCTCGAGATTTTACCTCATCATCCTCTACTTCCCAACCCCCCACAAGCATGACCTTGAACCATCTCCAGCACCATGCCAGTTCATTCACCAGACACTCATAAATAAATCTCGAAAGAGAACAACAAGTGTCAGAGATTCTCTGAGACCCCTCAATAGGCTGAATACAGAAGCAGGAGGAGGTGGGCAGGGGGAGGGGCAGATCCCATACAGCCAAAAACCTCCACACTCCACAAGTGCCACCATGCTCTCGGCCAGACTCTGCTACTGGGATGAGCCGCATGCAGAAATTTATCTGTTGAAAAACTCAGGTATGTGGGTTTTGTGACTGAAATGCCCAGGCTTTCATGGAGTCAAGGATTAGCTATGCTCCTCCCTTTCTACTCACAGAAGCCCTTGCAGACAAGCACATACCCCGAAGCTACTATCCTGTTAAAAATTTAACTGCAGCTGTACCACTTAAAACTTTTAAGAACTGAAGCATCCTTGCAGCATCTCAAACTCTACAACATAGAAAAAACAGTTAATCACTGGGTAACCCACACACCAGATTGGATGAGATGCAATTTTGGTGGCAACAAATCTCAATTAACAAAATACTAACACAGAAGATATAACAACATCTTAGTAATCTCTTATACAAAGGCAAATGGCTCCATGAAAAAAGCTTCATGATATTTCTTCTAAGGAAATATTTTTTGGTCATTCTTTTAGCAAATTATCTTATAACAAGCAATATAAAATAAATTATTGAGGGCCTGCTTTGGGGGCAGGCTTAAGGGTTGGTTGGTAAAATTGGAAATAATGGTAGTGAGAAGACGTGACCGTAGTGGTATTGTGTGTGTGTCTGTACCTAAAATGATGACTTAATAAAGTTATAAAATTACAAACAAAACAAAATCAAACAAAACAGTGAGGGTGCCCAATTGACACAGCCCACTACACCCAGAACTCCTGGACTCAAATGATCCTTTGGCCTCAACCTCCTGAGCAGTTAGGACTAGAGGTGCCCACCTTGGTGCCTTTGAAATATCTCACTGGGGTAAGAGAGATCATTTTAAAAATGGAACCCAGGTGCTGGAGCAATAGTGCAGCAGGTAGGTACTTGACTTGCAAGTGGCCAGCCTTGCTTTGATCCCGGACACACATACACTCCCCCAAGCTCCACCGGGAATGATCCCTGAGAACAGAACTGGGAGTAAGCTCTGAGCACCACTGGATGTGGTCCCAAAACAAAAACAGGAAAAAAATGAAATCCAAATCTAATGTCTTAGATTAGGGCAGCAATGATCTGTGTGTGAAGTGTGGTATGTAACTCTGAGATACGTACAGGTATGCAAACTTTTGTTTTTGTACAAACAAAAGTTAACCTTCCATCTTGTTGAAGTCAACTTTCTTTATAGAAGATGGACAAACATGAATTTTAATTTATAGCACAACTAAAGGATTTGTGTCAAAAATTTAAAAAACATTTAATATGATGGTCAGCACAATAGTGAATAAACAACTCATCTGATAGCTATTATAAATCCATTAAAGCACAATTTACAGAATGCAGTTTTCTCCAACTTCTTGATGTCATTATCATAAGAAACAATATAATTACTTTTCTAGACTTTAGATATTTTTTTTGCTCTTTGGGTCACACCCGGCAATGCACAGGGGTTACTCCTGGCTCTGCACTCAGGAATGACCCCTTACGGTGCTCAGGGACCATATGGGATGCCGGGAATTGAACTTGGGTCAGCAGCATGCAAGGCAAACACCCTACATGCTATGCTATTGCTCCAGCCCCTAGATATTTTTCAAGGCATAGAGAGATTTGTTTCCTCTGTAATTCTTACCTTACTTCTTTTATACTGTACCAGAATTAATAATACCTTCTTTTCCTTAGTTTGTAAATATTTATTTTTTTACATAAAAATTCAGTTCCTTCAGCACTTAAATTCTTGTTGTTCCCAACACAATCATCATCAGAAATCCTGATTTTACCTTTGTCATTGTACAAGTAATGCATATTGTAATAATCTAATAATGTATTTGAAGAATTAATTTAAGGTAATACTTAACTCCTTTTTCAATCATCTAGTACTTCCCATTTTTAATGCTAAAAAAGTGTTCCTTTTTTTCTTCTCATATAAAGGGTCTTATCAAAATATGAAAAACTTCACCTTTACTTATTTGATTACTCAACATATGATACTAATCTAACAGGAATCTTGCTGTGAGCACGTTCTTCACTGAATTGAAAGATTTCTGCCCCAATAAAAAGCTCCCTCCCAACACAGAGCTCCCTCGCCAAGAAAAGCATTTTCTAAAAAAAAAAGGTATCTATGTGCAAAGTAGAAGCCATCCATCATCTGACCAGCATCATGGACTTCGAGGCCAGCAGGGAGCAGAGGATGCGGAGTGTGCAGAACACAACTCACTAAAGATTTTCAAATAGAGAAGATCGAAAATTAGGGGCAGAATAAATTCACCTGCAAAACTAAACACATTTGTGTGTTTTATCTGTGTAATGTAATTGTTAGGATGACAGTTTTATTCAAGTCCACAGATACATAATTATCAATTATCAAGAGTGAAAAGCCCAGTCCAATGGTCAGAGATACAGAATAGGAAATCAGACACTTGCCTTGCTTGGAGCTGGGGTGCGCTTTACTATCCTTTGAGTCCCTCCCATATTACTGCGTGGAATCCCATGACCACTGCCAGGGTCACTCATGAGCACAGAGCCGAATGGGACCAATGTCCTGCCACAGGTGGCCCAAGGCTCTGCCCAACCCAAATCTCAATCAAAACTTATAGATACTTGGGCCAATATTTTGCTCTTACTATACTCTGGAAGTTAGTATTGAAAACATTTGAAATCATGTAAAATCGTATTTTCTCTTTGTTGCTAGGAGACTAGTAATTTTCATGATATATTTACATTTATATGACTTCAACATATTATTATTTATTTAGGTATTATTATATTTGGTTCTAAATACAAAACTTTGCCTTAATCATACATAAATTTTTAAAATAATGCAATAGTTGATATGGTATATTACACTAATACAATGAAATCACTGGTCAATGCAACTGTATTATAAATCACAATTTATCATATACAATATGCATAGTAAAATACTGAATTTTTTAATTCACTGTGTCTCTAAATAATAGCACTGCACTGTCACTGTAGCACTGTCCTCCCTTTATTCATCAATTTGCTCAAGCGGGCACCAGTAACGTCTCACAAAAAATTGTGAGACTTGTTGTTAACAGTTTTTGACATATCGAATACATCATGGGTAGCTTGCCAGGCTTTGCAGTGCAGGCGAGAAACTCTTGGTAGCTTGCTGGGCTCTCCGAGAGGGACAGATGAATCGAACCTGGGTCGGCCACCTTGTATCGCTCCAGCCCAGAGATGAAGGTACCCTGTCTTTCCAATGTCTTTTCCATCTCAAACACCTGTAAAACTGAGCTGTCAGTGTCACTGTATTCTAGCATAACTAGAGACCATTATTTGGTCAACCTAGAGCACACATCACTGGGGCTGGAGCAACAGTGTAGAGGGGAGGGCATTTGCCTTGCATGCAGCCCACCCAGGTTTGATTCCCGGCACCCCGTGTAGTCCCCTGAGCCCTCCAAGTGTAATTCCTGAGTGTGGAGTCAGGAGTAACCTGTGAGTACTGTCAGAAGTAATCTGTGAGCGCCTCTAGGAGTGGCCCACAAAACCAAAAACTAAATAACTTTAAAAATAAAACACACCTCACTAAGGGGGCTGGAGTGATTGTACAGTGGGCAAGGCATTTGTCTTGCACAAGGCTGACCTGGGCTAGATCCCCAGCTGCCGTGTGGTCCCTGGAGCTCACTAACGGGAATCTCTGAGCACTGCTGAATGTGGCCCAAGAACAAAAAGAAACCGCAAAACCACCATACTCTAAATTATAGGAACTATAAATTATAGGAACTACAAAAAGATAAAACACATATATATGTACATATGTACATTTAAATATGTGTGTATCTACAAATATACACGGTATTTTGCTAGAGAATGAATTTGTTCTATTCAACTCAAATTTTGACAGCCACATTTGAATCAACACAGCAAAGTTTATAACTTGGTATCAACAGTAGAACAATTTCTTATCACAGACACTTAACCAAATATTACAGGGAAATAGAATTGGAATGGCATTTTGAATATTTATAGCTAAGTTTTTTAAATTAAATAGCTGCTCTTAAAATAATTTTATCTTTAACAAATTAAAATAATTTTCAAGATGCCTTTTATCTGAGGTAAGACAGTCACTTTAATGCTTGGCCAAGGCACTAGGATTCCTTTTACTTTTTGTAAAAATTTAGTTATTTCATATAAGTATTCAATAAAAGCTTTCATATTTCCAAAGATGTATAAAAGAATCCTATTTCATATTTTCAACAGAATTTTACTTAGTTTCATGCTGATAATGATTTTATTCAAAACTAAAATTGAGTCAAAATTTTATTTTTCCAAATATGTAATATTTTACAAAGCACTTTCTTATGTATGTTAAATTAATAAACTAAAAATTAAAATAATGATAATAAAATTATACTAGGAACAAGCATACTACAGAAACTAGTAATTCTTTTCAGTCTTACAAACAATTATTGGCATGTTTGTTCTTAGAAATAATCCTTACAAATCAAGAAATGCACACTATGAAGTCATCTATGCCTCCAAATCAAATACTTCAACTCAAATGGTTTTATTTTTTAATTTACTATTAATGTTGATCTTTATACTTACAATGAAAATTATACTTTATAAAGATAAGCTCAGTTTGGCTATTTGAAGGGTAGGTGTCCTCTCAGGAGGTTTTCAGGATCTCTACCAGGGATTCTCAGCTAACAAGGGTTACTGGTTGCCTCCAAAAGCTCACCCTGCAGAACTGGGGGACACAGGTGTAGGAGACTGAATAAGAAGGTTCATTTTATAATGCAAACACCTTAATTGCACTCTCCCAGTCCCAAAGATAGACTCATTCTTTGAATTCTTCTTCAATTTCTGTTGCTAATCAAAAACTGTGTTTCATTCCATAAGCTTCTGATTAAGCAAAAGAAAAGGAAGGAATCCAAACAGTATATTAAATAAGGAAGATTCGAGGAACAATGATATCAAGAACTAAATTATCATTTTGCCTTGTCATATGTTAGTTATATGTTCAGATGTTCTGCAAATATGTTTTGGATGGGTACTGAATATGTACTGATCAGAAATGTGTTTCGGTAGCATTGAGAAAGTGATATTTTAGTTTTAAAAAAACCAAACATTATTTTAAGTCTTAAAAGAATGCTTGTTTGGATGTTTTTTGCAGCCCACAAGTGTGCAATTAATTCTGAGTAAGGGCTAAGATAGACAGCACTGTCAGAAAGACCATTCTTCTGTGGTTTACATGATTCTCAGCTTGACACTGTTTTCTATTTCCTTACACTAGAGGGACGAGGCTGGAGACGCAGGAGAGGGCTAAGGTGCTTGCCTGCATGTGGCTGACCCTGGTTCGATCCCTCCACCCTGTTTCCCAAATTATGCACCAATCCTGAGCACACAACCAGGAGTAGCCTTTTGGCACTGCAGAGTGTGACCCTAACTCTTTCTGTCTTCATTTTTTTTCTTTTCCTTTTCCTTTTTTTTTTTTTTGATATCAGATATTCTCTCTACAAGACCACAAGACAGAAAATGGGAGGTCTCTAGTCATGGCAAACCCTGGGCCCTGGATTACAGAAATGAAAATATATGGAAGTACAAGAGGAAGCCTCAGTTTACCCTGGCCAGCTGCTGTGAGCAGTCCCGTTTTTGGCTGCCCTTTCTACATTTTGGCTCCCTGCAAATTCCTGGGCTTCTCTCATTAAGAGGGAGTTAAAATTGTTCATCATAAAGTTCTGCCCAGAGCTTATGCTCACAGGGAGGCTAAGATAATGCACAGTGCCTGAGGCAGCCCAACCACCCTGTTGATTTCCTGCATTCGCTGACATGCTTTTTGATTGATAAGAAATGCAAAGGACGAAACTTTTTAAATTCAGTCCTATACCAAGTTCCTTCCCAGTTGAGAAGCTCCTTTCCTTCTCCCTTCTACTTTCCAATAAACTTTTCTACTTTCCAACTCTGAGACTGAGCATCTTTATTATTCAATATTTTCATTCTTGAAAGTATTGAAGAACCCAAGACTCGCGAATGAACAGAGACCCACCGCTGCTTCTGCCTCAGGAGAAAGGAAGTGGAAGGTGAGGAATGAGGTATGTGCCAATAAATGAGGGCATTGGACAAGGGTCTTGGATATTTCAGTGATGCTGAGGCAAGGTGCCTATGCACATCAAAACCCATGTCATCCCTAGCAGAGGGATGGGACCCGAATTAGAATAAGGAAAATTACAAAACAAATACAAAATGAGTTTCCTCAGGAGGCAGGCTAGGGACAAAGAAAGACAGTGGTCACAGGATCTGGTGGTGCTGGTGGCGGGTTTGGAGTTGGAACTCAGAATCCATCAAATTGTCATCAACAGCACATAAATCACAGTGAAATCATAAGCAAAATTTTCGCCAGAATTTCATTCTATATAAGGGAAAGAGTAATAAAGCCAGAAATTCAGAATCTCTGGTAAGAGGATTCTGGGGATGACATTTTTCTATTAGCAGCATGCCTCAACATAAAGAGAAAATGAACAGGCCTTTCTAGAGGCGCTTGGTGAGTTAGCTATACCCAATGGACACTTTAACTCAGCAGCTTCTGTGACAGCTTTCTAAGTCTCACTGGCATGTCTCAAAAGTGCTAATGAATTTGCACAACTTCTTTGACTACATATCTTCTGGAGCTACAATACAAACTCAGAATAAAACTGATTTGAATGATGTTTAAAAGCATTATTTAGGAGAAAAAGAGCAAAAACGCAAATGTTATTTATCCTAACAGCTGGAAAAAATTGAATATTACAGTGTCCCTTTCTCCGGTGGCTTGCATAGGTTTTATATCTAAGGAAGAACTTTGTTCCAGTACTGAAGAATAATATCAAGATGATTTCCAAAGTGTTTTCAATAACACAAAGGAAAGCTGTGTACAGAGGTGGGTGCAAAGGAAAATTATATAATATTGAGATGAATCAGTAATATTTTTTGCATAAACTAAGAAAAAATTGTAATCCTGTAAAAGAGAAAATTGTAAGATATTATTGTAATTTTATTATGTTAACAATCCTTGCATTTTTGGTCTCCTATGATTATTGCCTGAGTAAAAAAAGCTAATCTCAAATTTAACTTAATTATAAAGGGAGCAGAGAACAAATAGCTGACAGAAATAATTACTTAATCTTACAAAACATCTTTTTCATTACCTTCTAAAAATTCCCTTGTTCTCTATAAATCTTAAAATCTGTTCTTTTTTGGGGGGGGGTGGCAAGTGTGATTTTGTGTCATATCTGAAGATGCTCAGAGCTTTTCCTGGTAATGTGATCACTCCTAGTATGTTCAGGGAAATCACTAAAATCCATCCTTCAGCTTCCAATTGCATTTCCTTTGAACATTCTCCATGAAATTACTTAAAATTATACTCATGGAGAGAACAAAAGGGAATGCCCTGCCACAGTGGTGGGGTGGACAAGGGGAGGGGGAGGTAAGGGGGTGAGAAGGATGCTGGGAGCACTGGAGGTGGAGAACAGGCACTGGTGGAGGGATGGGTACTCAATCATTGTATAATTGAAACCCAAGCACAAAAATTTGGAAGTCTACAACTGTACCTCATGGTGTTTCAGTAATAAAATTTTTTTTA
>JAOXYA010000008.1:4802792-4813565 GCA_028565675.1 Sorex palustris
GTGGCTTCCTATTTTCATCTGTAAGCCTACAGACAAAAATAAATCCAGCTACAGCATCTCTCTGACATGATGCACGTGACAATGGAGAGCAGAGTGTATCAGGAAGCCTGTAAAAATCAGTTTTTGCTACACATTCACAATAACCTATTCAAAACAATGTGATTATTACAATAGCTTCTGAAAAATACCTTAAACAAGCAAGCTGTTTTTTAAAATATTTTCACGCCTATCCTAATGCCTTGTGTATTATTTCTAACTCTCATTCATCCATACATTCTCTTTTAAGTGGGCTTTGCACTTATCAGTGAAGACTGCACTTCAAGAAGAAAGAATTAGGAAATAAGAGTAGAACAAAGTTCAACATTAATTTTAAAAAAGACCAGGCACACTCTCTAATGTCTTAGAAATGTGATTCAAAGGACTGTTTTTCTAAGATAAAAGTAGCTTTTACAATACATAGCATTAAAAGACACCTGTGAAATAAAAGCTTTTTATTAATACTGTTCTAAAAACTTCGGTTTGAGTAAAACATCCTATTATAAATGCTTTCCCATGTAATGCCTGCTCTAGAATTTCTGATATTATAATCCAACAAATCAACTTCTTTATATCACAAGTGGCTGAAAATGTAAAGTCTGGATCAAGAATATGTATATGTGAATGATATGTCTCTATCTAAAATCCTAAAACTTAGTTTAGTGGACCAGGGATGTTAGCTAGAGGTTGCCTCCATGTGTGAATTCACACATTTGTTTTTGTGTGTTAGGCCCCAGGAATATAAATACATAAATGAAGAAAGGAAAAAAATTACTCCATTTTCATATGCCACCCAATGAATCCAGAGAGAGAGAGAAAAGAGACAGTGAAAACATACCTCAGTTATATATTATTCACGAAGGTCTTTTTTACAAGATATTCCGCACTTGTAACATAAAGTGTTAACACTGAAATCCAGAGGATGGACCCATAACACAGTGGGCAGGGCACTTGCCTTGCACGTGCCAACCCAGGGTCAGATTTGTGAGCTCCAATATCAAATATGGTCCCTGAGCAGTGTCAGGTGTGAACTCAAATCAGAAAGACAGTAGGAAAGAATTTAAAAACAAAATCTTCAAATCTCTTTTTGAAGGCATCACTACAAAAGCAAACTCTCTCATCTCTTCGCACATGGTAGGCATATGTGGAAAATGTTTTAAAAGTGTTTTAAATGTTTTAAATGCAATGAATCTGAGAGCTCTAAAATAAGATTACAGTTTATTAAAAAAAAACCTCACTACAGACAAAATGCTACCTATTCTGAAAATAAACTCTTGGTTAGACCACAAAGAAATCTGGGAGAAGCCCATGGGAAGCAAGGATAAGATATAATAAAAAGCAGGAAGTTAATGTGGTGAAAAAAAAGAGAGAGAGTATGTCCTGCCTCTCAATTCATTCTGTATTTGGCATATTTATCAAGGAGTAACAGTCTGATATCTTACTATAGGTTTTCAAATGTTTTCAAGCAGTGTTACAACTATCCTTGTTTTTGTATAAGCATGGAACAAGAATAGTTTATGGAGTTAGTTAAAAAGACAACAAATGAACTCTCAAGACAGATGGATGGGTAAGATGTAAGTAAACGCAACTAAATTACTTTGGAATTTACTTTCAAGTCTACAGTTAGATCTTACAACAGACTACAGTATGACTTCACAGAATAACAATTTTCTTAAGATCAAAATATACAAAATAGCATAAAAAACAAACAAAAGATGCTCAAATGTAAAGGAATTACAAAAAATCAGCAATGAAAAACATCACTAACAGAAAAGTATTCACCTGCATCAGAACGTTTGGGGGGCCAGAATTGTTAAGGGGAGTTGGTTTGCATGCAACCAACCCAGGTATGACCCCCAGAATCCCATAGGATCTTCCAGGTCTCACCAGGAGTAATTCCTGGGACCAAAGCCATGAGTAACTCCCAAGCACTGCCAGCTATGATCCAAAAACAAACAAAGAAAGGAGTTTTTAACTCATGAAAATCATTATCCTAGGACATAATATTTGGATATTCATAACTTACAAGGAAACTAACCACTGAATATCTAGATTGAAAGAGGCCTTAGGCAATGAATATAATCCCTTTACTTTGGTGAATAAGAATGGAAGTCCAAATGCCGGAGGCCTGTGACATCATAGGTGGTCCAGTTTTCCACCCAACATACTACACTGCCCCTAAGAATTTTCATCATATTAAAAATAAAGCATTAACTTGCTTCCTTGTCTTCAATTTAACCCCGAGAGTTGTTTCTTCGCTATTTTCACTGTCAGTTCGCCATATCTTTCCTTCATTAGTCAATGGCTAAAATCTTCCTTTAGAAAGATTTCATTGAAGCTGATTTCTCCAACTTGACATGATTCATTTGGTTGCTCATGTCATTATGTCATTATGCAAATCCGCTGTCAGCCCCTTTACACACAGCCAACACATCCATAGTATAAAATATTAGTCATTCTTGATAAATGCTATATAAATAACATTCTAGGGTATTTAGATTCCACATAAGTCTGCTCCACAGACCAACTTAGGATACACGCTAAGCTCTCAACATGCTGTTTACCATAAATTCTTCACAATGAAAATTGTATATAAAACACCATTCTCCAACTTTTTCCATTCACTGCAAAGAGGAACGAAACATGATTATGTTTCAAAGGGAAGCCCAGCAACTTACAAGATTTTTGTAAAGATAAATATGTATATGCATATATTCTATATCCTATATATTCTGTATACTATCTGTGACATATATATATAATAGATACAACTAACAAAACCTAAAACATAAGTTTGAAACTTTGTTTATCATGTTCTTTGTTGGTGCCAGACACAGCTCTAAACACTTCATCATTCAGTGCTTCTTTTCAAAATAGGCAGTGTCAATGTCTCTATTCAAAGGTGAGAATACTGAGGCTGAAAGTGGTTAAGTAAGCTGCTCTCTGCTGAAGAGTGAGCCAAGCTGTCTGATTTTAGAGTCTACAAGACTAAGTGAAAGTTTTCACTAATAAACAAGTGCACCCGCACTACATTTAATCAATGTTAGTGAGGCCTATGTTGGTTGCATTTCAGACTTTGTTCTGCAAATAATTCTCTAGCTATAAGAAAGTAAATAGGGCCAGAGCAATAGTACAATGAATAGGATGCTTGCGTAGCATGCGGTGGTTCAATTCCTGACACCACATCTGGTCCCCCAAGCCCTCCAGGAGTGGTCCCTGAGCTCAAAGCCAGGAATAATCCCTGAGCATTGCCAGGTGTAGCCCCAAAACAAACAAATGAAAAAAGGAAGTACAGTCTGAAATATGAGAAAAACTTACATTGAAATATGCCAAGAAAACTTGATCAACCAGTTAAAATGATTTAGGTTTATACTGATCCCTGGATAATTCTACATTTGATCAAAATTTTATTCTCTGGGGGAAAAATAGCCAGTCAAAGCAGAAAGTTAAAATCAAAAATCCAAGTAAGTAATTTTATAGCAAAACAATCCTCTGCTTTATGTCTACAACTGTACCTCATGGTGTTTCACTAATAAAAAATTCTTTAAAAAAAAGAATATTTTAAACTACCTTTTCCATAGGAGAATTACTTATTTAGATAGGGTTACCTACAAGAGAATGTATTAGCTCTATGAATGGGTCCAGGAAATGTCCAATGAATAGTAACAAATAAAAGTTATAAATAATATAAATTATACATGTAACACACATTTGATTTTTAAAATAACATAAACTCAAAATAGGGTTTTAAAATATGCACAAAACAACTATCACAAAATTAAACCCATGAAAGCAATACCAAGCACAGAATACAACATAATCTGACCCTTACTTGGTAATCAAATATGAACATTGATGCAGTTATATTGGTTTTCTCATTATTTTTCTTTGAAATTCATTCTCAATATGATTTCAATTTTAAATAGTAAGTCACTCAAGCTTGAAGAAGTCTGTGCACTCAGTTCAAGAGAAATACTCTAAAAATTGTGAATATGAAAGATCATTTTAGAAAGTGTATCAAAGGGAGCATTTATACTGAGGCCTCAACTATCAGTCTATATGTAGAGGATTATTGATTTAGGAGAGGATCTCATTGCTTGATGGACTAATGAAAGAGTCTAAGGAGAAAAATTAAGAGTGGTCAAACTGAAAGGTGTATTTGCTGAGCACTTTGCTCCACATTTTATTTTTAACAGGAGGAGATGAGACAGAAAGAAAAGTGATTATCAGCACAATGATACACCGCTGATTAGCGTCAGGGAAAACACAGGGACAGAGAGGGGAGCGAGCAGGGGTCAGAGACCTGCACTGGTATAAGGCAGAACTTTTTAAGAGTCAGTACATTTTAAATCAGGGTACTACCTGACCAGCCATTCACCTGTGGTCAACTACAGCCAAACCTTGGGCCTTCAAAACCTGCACACTTCAAGTTTCATATCATCACTCTGGTACAGAAATGGAACTCTCAATAAAGGAATAGAACTTTATTTTAAAAATTAAGATGGTTTTAATTTGTGATGAGCATTGGTGGAGGTAGTGGTAAGTTGTTCAATTCTTATTTTTGTAGCACAGTTCTGCAAATGTGCATGGAGAATATTTTCTTGAAGAAAATTATCATCTTACATCATATTCTAGGCTAGCATCTCTAGAAATGGAGGAACAGAGATGAAGTAAGAGAATGTGGGCTCACAACCCTGGCAAGACACACTCGATCGTTTTGAGTAAGCAGAAAATTAATTTACACTAGTTTAACATATGTATACATTGAGTCTGCATGCACAGATGTGTTATTTTATATACTGAATTGTTGACAAAGGCACAAACGATAATAGAAAGGAGTACTAGGATAAAAAGGGGTAACATTCCAGATCTGCTTCATGTCAACTGCTTCAGGACTACTGAGTTCGAAAAAAACTTGCAATCAGGCAGCACAATCCCTCATTCCATAGAGTAGGACACTGCACTAAGATTGTTTGAGGTCCACAGAACTCTGCAGCTAGTTGGAACCACTGTGACCTCTTTCTATATCACTGTGACCTCTTTCCATATCATTCTCCTACTACAGGAGTTTGAAGGTTAAAACCAACTTTCACAAATGTTCTCTCTTTTTTTTTCTTTTTGAGTCACACCCAGCGATGCACAGGGGTTACTCCTGGCTTTGCACTCAGGAATTACTCCTGGCAGTGCTCAGGGGAGCATATGGGAATTGAACTCGGGTCGGCTGCAAGCAAATGCTCTACCTGCTGTACTATCGCTCCAGCCCCAACAAGTGTTCTTGACATCAGAATTTTTAATATGGCCATGTTTTAGTAAGTTTCATAAAGGTAGGAACATAACAAATGGACTTGTATGGGGGGCGTTTGTCAGTCTTCATTATAATTAATCTTCTAGGGTGCATTTAAAGAAGGATCACATTGATGAAAATCAATCTCTTGGCAATACACCTGGGGTTGCTGAGTGACTATTTCAGGCTCTGTGCTCAGTGTCACTTATGGTTCTGGTGATCATCTGGTAGGAATCAAACTAGGGCCTCCTGCAAGCAAAGCTCAATCAAGCCTTTGAGCAAACTCCCAATCCCGGAAAGAGATCAATAAGGCTGTGCACAGAAATGAAAATAAAGAGTTTTCTACTGTGGACACAAAATGTCTTTAAAAAAATTTTAGCTGTTTTTAATAAATGAACAACAAAATTTTCCCAAGAATGTATCTTTAATTTTAAATATGTAAAGGAAAAATATATTTTATCTATAAAATGTAAATAGTATTTAGATAAATATACTTTCTTAAGTTATGTATTTCTTATACACTTAAATGGATTTATATTTTAAAGTACCATGAAGAGTTTTAAATTTCTATGAGAAATCCAAAGGGCGGGTCAAAAGCAAAGCTTGGAGGTAGTGTGGCAGCCTTTAAACAGAAATATAAGTTCACAGTACCCAAAGTTGTTTATGGTAAATCCAAGGAATCTTCTCAGATTCCTTTTAAATTTTTGTATGTTACCAAACCCCCTTCTAACCCTTAAGTATAATGTGAGCATTTAAAGTGAGGCATTCAGTCCAAAATCCTCAAAATAATCTTATTGTACAGTCAAGTAATGATATGCTAAAAACTATATTACTCAGCAACACACACTATACTCACACATACGTGGACACAAGAAAAGACTAAAACCAGACACATTTCAGTTCTATTCAAACATCCTTTCTCCAGAAGAAAGACTTTCTCTGCCCTCTGGAATGTCACAGCAAATAGAGGTTACAGGAATTATCTTAAAATTCAAAGAAAATCTTCACATTCAAACTCTCTTTCAGATGAATGGGTAAAGTGCATGAAGATTTTTCATAAAATGTCTTGCATTTGTTTGTTCACAAATAGTACTGCTTTAATATGATTGATAATAGAGATAATGGTCTCACTCCCCATTACCATATTTTATTTAATAGATCTTCAAAATGGAACTTTGGCTGGAAGCAGAAGAGATAAATACTATTAAGTATATGGCAGCATAATGGTATACATGTAGAGTACTTGAAATATTCCTGGCAAATATTTAAATGTCCATTAAAAACTATTAATGATATGACTAAAAAATAAATCTACAGCAAAGTGTTACTGATGACAGAATTGTACTGGATTGTACTGAATTGTACTGAATTGGGCTGGAGCGACAGCACAGAGGATAGGGTGTTTGCCTTGCACGAGGGCGACCCGGATTCGATTCCTCCGTCCCTCTCAGAGAGCCCGGGAAGCTACCGAAAGTATCCCACCCACACAGCAAAGCCTGACAAGCTCCCCATAGTGTATTTGATATACCAAAAATATTAACAAGTCTCATGATGGATACATTACTGGTGTCCACTCGAGCAAATCAATGAACAACTGGACGACAGTGCTACAGTGCATCCTGTACCTAAATCTTTGGTGCCTTTTGTGTTTTTAAAAGATTTTGTATAATCCATGGAGTGAATACAATGTGAACCCTTTAAAAATTATTTTCCATAGGACAGTAACAAGTTTGTAAGTATTTGCAGAATTATTCTTTGAAAATGAATGAAAATATAGTTACTCGGTATTAGAAACACTTCCTCAAATAGATTAAGTGCGAATAAGTAGATACAAAAATGTGTCTGTAACAATAAGAACTTCACAAAAAGTAAAAAATAAAATTAACTACAATATGCAGTATCTTGTCTGTTTGCTTTTGTTTAGGTAATATATCTGGGGGATTTCAGGGCTTACTTCTGGATCTGTGCTCAGTGGTCGTTCCTGGTGATGGCCAGGAGAACATACATGTGTGGTGATAGGGCTCTCTCCAGGGTCAGTCACATGTAAGCAAGTGTCTTGACCCCTCTATTACTCTTGAGCATCACTATCAAGTATCTTGTTGAAAACATAATTTTCCCCAAAAATATGCAGTGTTAAATTAATTACAGAGTAAGTATTCAAATGTATTGACCTGAAGACTGAACAATTCTTCAGGCATATCTGTTGATTACTCCTTAGAGCAATTAGTTATTTGGTATGCAAGAGGTGAAGAAGGAAGGTGACCAGGATTACCAGGATATTACCAGGATTAGTAGCTACTCTGTTACATCATCTTTTTAGAACCACTGTAATTATATATGCAGCTTCATATATATATGCATATATTCAAACCATATATGCAACTTCATTTTTGAATTCTTACTACAGTCCCAAACGTGCAAGATATTTAATTTATAAAGAAAGATCACTGGAAATGATGGCACATTAATGAACTGGATTAGGATGGAGTGAAGAGTTTAAACAGCCCAGTTTTTTGCACACATCTTCCCGGGAATGATCCCACCCGTTATGCAGACACTGAAGTCAAATAATTTGAAGCCCTCCCCAATATACCTCTCTTTTATTCCTACCTGATCATTAACACCATCAGCAAACACTGTGACCTCTGCTTCCAGAGTAAGACTGACATCAGTCGATTCTTCCTACCCCCTCTGCTACAACTGTCTGGTAGAAGTCTCTGCTTCCTCTTAGGCTTTGAGAATCTGTTCTCTGCACAGTGGCTGAGATCTCATCTGAAATCACATCTCCCCTTTCTCCTTTCAATAGTGTTCGGTTAAATTTAAAGAAAACTTTAAGCTCACATGGTTGCCTTTTACGTGTGAGGTAATCTAGCTCCCAGTTAAACGACAATAATTCTCAAGCTCTGCTTTGCTTCCTCGGGTCAAATCACTCCAACGTCTGAGCTTTCCCTTGAACACGGAAACACATGCCGCCTCAGGCCTGTCATACCTGCACAGAGCATTCCACCCCTGAAACTACTTGCTTCTTTCTTTGTTTCAGTCAGATCCCACCTTCTCCAAGAAGCCCATGTGCCACCCACTTTCTCTGTGACCTTAATCTGTGTATCTTGGAGGACTTGCCCATTCACTGAGGCTGCACCAGACTACACTGCTCCTGTCCCCAGGCCCACTGGTTTCTTTCTTTACCACCCTTCTCCCCACCAAACATGGGGCTCTCCATTCTGACCTAAAAAGAGTCCTCAGCCTATGCCAAGGTCTTAGAGAGCATTTGGGAAGAGTTTTCCCAGTCGTGGTCTTGGCCCGCATCCTGTGGTGTGGCAGTGCTGAGCAGACATGGCAGGCATGAAACTCGGGATCTCATGCATGCAAGACACTAGCCCCATCTCTCCCTGGCCCCTGAAAATATTTTTTAAAAATAATAAATCGTTTTATTCAAACCACACATTCTCTAACATTTCTAATAGCACTATTGTTTTCCAGAAAACAATGCCCAGAAGATACAAAATGATGATGCAAGCATTTTTGGAAATAAATGAGCAGATGCAGGATGTGCAGGTCTCTGAAGATTAGATGCCCCGTATAGAGCTGAAACAAATTTGAAGGAAGCAGACACAACAGGGGCATGGCATCCCTTTAACTTTTCTTAATTTCTTTCATTTCAATATCACAAATATCACTTTAGAAAAATTGTTACTTGATTCTGTAAACTCAAAACTCTAATTTCAAGCAGAAAAAGGAAATACTATGACCAGTGACCATCAATTATAAAAGATGATAAATAAGCAAAATACAGAGTAGCAACTAGATAATTATACTTTCATTGTTAGTTTTCATATCAGACACAGACCTCACTTGTATATACAGACATTAGACCAGGCACACATAATTACTGGAAAGTAGGATGTGAAGCAATGGAGTTAGAACATGCAAAGGTACAATAGTTTGGAGCCTAAAGAAAAGGAAAAAGTGTGATGAGGACCAAAGAGGATTGTAATATCTTTCCCAATTTGGTGGATGAGTAAGTTTTGTGTTTTGTTTTGACACATCTTCAGGGATGAATGAACTCTTTGTGTACTATGCAAGGTAAAGCTCAAATAAAATTTAATGTCTCCATATGCTTCAGACCTCATCTCCACAATGGTTGGTTCACTGAAAACAGAACAACGCAAAAACAAAGAAGGCTAAGTGTCATTTTCCTAGAAAAGGCAACTGTGTTGCTAGAACTTTAATGAGCAAGAGTTCACATACAAGCCAGAACAAAACAATTAAATGTAGACCATCACTTGTTGGTTTCTTTCCATAATAGCAATTTCATATAATAGCATCTGCAAGTCTTCTATCTGCAAATATCAATTCATTCTTGGACTATACTGTACTTAAAAGTAAAAAAAAAAACGAAGTTGCACATTTATTAAAATTGTAATGAATGAATCACTTAGGCTTTGATCTCATACAACAGTTTCAGTGATCTTCCCCTAAAGGGACATCAATTAGCCCAAACATTTTTTTCCCAAATAATATTCTCAATACATTTGTACTCCATTAAAATTCACACATAGCAAATATTCTGAAAACATTACTCTCCCTCATTAATTTTATTTACTCTAAGAAGCACTCATTTCATTCTAGATATTAAAAATATACCTAAATTATATTTCTTAATATTATATGACTCAATACACTAAGGAAAAAACTTATGCTACAACCAGAAACACTATCAAAATGTAGTGTTTCTCGGAAAGTATGCTTTTCATCAAGTGGCATGCCTTCTTAGAAAAATGTGTAAGAAACGAGTTAATGCACAGAGGAATTTGTGATATTAGACTAAAAGTTGGGGTTTTGTTGTTGTTGTTTTAAATTTGGAGGCCACTCCCAGCAGAAATAAGTACTTCTTCTGGGCTCTGCACTCAGGGTTAACTTCAGGCATGCCAATGGAGACTACACAAGCCAGGTCTGTCCCATGAAAGCCCTACCTGCTTAATGTCTCCATCCTCAACACTGACAATCTTTTAAATGTACCTAGGAAAACAATTAGCCAGTCAGGTTAGACAGGGCAAGAATTCACCCGTTGTTCCACCCACTAATTGATTATAGGCTCTACCCTAAATGATCTACAACTTGAACATTTTTAAGATACTTTCATTTCTTAGCGTTGAAGGAAATGGTGGATTTCATTACAGCAAAATTTAAAGAAGAGAAAATGTTTCTATTCAGCTCAGCATCTCCTATTATGCTACAGTCCTAGGATAAAGCAAACACAACAAGGGTAGAGGTCTTGAAAGAACTATGCAGTCCTAAAGAACTGGGATTTAACAAAGTGAAATTACTGTCATTCGCTAATAGTCCAACAAAGATACACCACCAAAATAATGCAGAACTTACGCTTAACTGACTGCCTTTATTCTTTAACATAAAATAGATATATATAAAAAACTAAAAATATATGAAACACT
>JAOXYA010000008.1:4877867-4889229 GCA_028565675.1 Sorex palustris
ATTTTGGGTATGTTATAATCCAATAGGTTGAAACTAGAATACTATGTAATACTTCTAGGAAAGCTGCATTTATCTTAATGATACAGAATCATGCATCTTTACTAGCAATTTTCATTTTTTTTTCTGGAATTCCAGCTAAATGTATAAAGATAGGTGAATAGCACCCACGTCTCATTACATGCTAGAGAAAATAAATGTATATTTACCCTTGGAAAAGTTCTGCCTGTAGTGTTAAATACATTGAATACACAACGGTTTATTATCTTGAACAGAATATGTTATCTCATATAAGTTAAGTCCATATTTGTTGAATATGCTTGTGCTATAATTACCCTAGCATTGCAGATAAAGTAATATGGAATCAAAATTACCTGCCAATTTCTGATCACAGCCAGAATGGCATGTGTCACAAGATAAAAAGTAGTCAAAAAGCATAAAAGTATTTTATTGCCATAAGATAAAATATTTCACCTTCGAACTGTTTCACCTATATGTTAATTAAAATTTTCTTTAAAATGTAACAAATGTTCATGAGATGTCACACATGAAAGTCACAAAGACTTCCTAATGTGGAAAGAAATCTAAATTACTTTTTGACTTGGCAATACTTCTTTAGCTGTTGATAAAGTTACTATTAAATCTAGGAACAAAGGTTTCTCTCCTCAATACATTTTTATTACGCGATCTTTATTAAATGGGAACACTTATTGTAGAGAATTTTAATTATTTTTAGCATATCACACAATTTACAAACTTGTAACATCAACAAGGCCAAATAGAATATGAAAATGCTAAAGATTTGAGTAACAGTTGTTGAATGTAGAAAAAAAAAAGTGTACTAGGAAAGTAAAATTGGAATTTTCAATTTTCCTTTGCTCAATTCCTAAACCACTAGCCAGAAATGCAAGATTTAAATAGGATGGTGTAATTGTCAATTTTTATGATTTTATATGGTCATTTAGATACTGTGAATTACATGTAATTATTTTAAATAAGCTTGCATTTAAGTTTTAAAACTCTAGCCCAAAACCTCTTGGGGATGCATCAAATCCCCAGCCCATCCTGATCTGTATTTTTTACAACTATGCATATTGAGCAATTTTATTTGTCACCCACCTCTCTTCTTTCTGAGCCGGATTTCTCTTCAATACCTTTGTGATTAGGGTCTGTGATGAATAAACTGGATAGTGATTAAGCCAAACTCAACAGCTTCTCAAGAATGTACCTGAAATTAGAATTCTACCTTCTAATAAATTTCAGTTTATGAAATTAACAAAGTTGATAAGTGGTATTAACTAGTAATATTCTTTTAGAAAGCCAGAAGTAAGCTCTGAACACTACTGCGTGTGGCCCAAACCTTTTCACACCACTTAAAAAAAATCCTTTATCACTTCTTATCAGGGATATGCAAATACAATGATAATGAAATATCATCTCCTACTGGGGTGGGAATGTGACAAATACCAAGGATAGGCAAAAGTCTGTGTTGGTAGACATTGTTGGAAAAGGAAATCGTTGTAACTGATGGCTCTGCGTGGAGATCCATTTCTGGCAGGGATCAGGGGACCACATGACACATGGGGTGCCAGCGATTGAATATGGATTGGCTGCATGCTATCTCTCTGGACCTCATGAATGATGTCTTCAAAGTAGACTTGGAATCTCAGGTTACCAGCGCATGTGTGCTTTGTGATCACAGACAGGAATGTAGTCACCAGTACTGCTACATGTACTGAGTGTGGTCCTGATGGTGCAGTTGCTGAAGCCTCCCCTCCCCAACATCTTGTGTGCACATCCAGTGCGTGTGAGCCCTGAAGTAAACCACGTGGGACCCCGTTGAGGACCTCAGATAAAGTTGAGGAACACCCCTGGCGAGCTTATGTGTGAGCCCGGAGAGCCACAATGTCCTTGAGCAACACAAAGACATGAATGTGACTCCTTGGTGAGCACATGTATAAGCACTGCATCCAAAAGGCATGACTTGGGGCAGAGAGACTAGACAGTGAGTGGGGTGCTTGCCTGGCATGCAGGCAACCTGGCTGGAATTCCCAGCACCCACATGATCCCCTGAGTCTTGTCAGGAGCAATCCCAGAGTGCAGAGGCAAGAGGAAGCCCTGCATTGCCAGCTTTGAACAGCCCCCTCCCCTCTCCCCCTCACACACATTTAAGAATAATTAAAATGCATCTTTCCTATTGAGCACCATGGCTGAGCCCTAGTAGCACATATGCAAGCAAGCATGTATGACCATGGTTAACACAATGGTCATTTGGCTAACACAAAAGAGGAGGGATTGGGGAAATAATAAATGGGGAACTTGATTAGTTTTATAAACATTAAAAAAAAACCAAATATCGTGTCAGTGTATGAGTGAAATTCAATAAATTCTAAAATTTGCACTCTACTTTTGATTTCTGTATATCCAGATATACTCCTGCAGCTGCATGAAAAAACTGTTATGCTTATTTTTGTTTGATTGTTTTTTTATTATGGTTACTGGGTTTCAAGTTTCAAAATTACTATCTTCTCCTCACAATGCTAGTTCACTGGCAGAAAGCAGTGTGCTGAGATCTTTCCACAGTCAGCACTTGACAACTTCTCCCTATGTTTCCCTCCTTTGCTGTTCCATTGGCGGCATTTTAGACTGTCTGCTGGAGATGATCTAATCCATTTTTTTAATTTATTATAATACAAAATGAGTAGAACCATTTGTTTGGGGTTTACGTGGAAAACACAACTCTAACAGCCATCATCATGATTCAGAAATCAATACAAAATCTTTAATAGCTTCATATAAGCAGTAAGAGTCCATTTTCCTGATTGGCTTATAGATTTTCTTTAATTCCTCTTCCCTTTCTTCTTTGCAAAAAAAATCATTGAATTTTAAAAAAAAATGTCTCATACTTTTTTTGCCCATAGCAACACTTATCATCAGTCTCTTGGCAATGGAACATGAATTATCAATTTTGGTTTGGTTAGCTTGCATTCGTATTTACTTTATCTTCTATAAAACAAGTTGTTTCTAAGCTTTACAATTAATAGACTATATTAAGAGAGGCACAAGGACCTAATTTGAAACCCAGCGGATTTTGGCAGAGATGTGAATGGACTATGCATTGAGCTATGGTGTCATGCCCCCCGCCGGGAGGGAAAGGGTTTCATCTCTTCTGCCTTTCCAACCTTCCCCCCATCCCCCACCTCCGGCGGCATGGTGGCTGCCGCCTCAGAGCTTATTGGACAACTAGGTATGAGCCAACAGTGATGGGGCAACTGTTGCCTCCTGGGATGGGGGGCGGAACCGGCACATCCTTCTTGTCCTGCTGAGACCATGCGTTGCCCCCCACGAGTGGCTCTCTGGCACGGCCATGAAACCTGACATGTGCTCAACCATAATAGAGTTTTAAAATGTGATGCAATGTAATTTTCCATTGCAGGCTCAAACAGAAGGCTTCCCCTTGGCAAACACTCTGCTTTACTCCTTAACATTATCCATAGGCCCAGTGTAAAGTATATCTACTTTTTGAAAGAAGCTTAAAACTATTCAATTTTCTTATAATTTAACAATTTTTATGGAGGTATCATAGTTTACAATGGCACTGATATTGCTATTAAATGCCCATCACCAGAAGGACTGGATTTCCACCATTATTCCAGTATCCCTCTGCAGCCTCACGTTCCCATGTTTCTAATGCAGCGCACAAACATGATGGCCAGAGAATAGGCTAAAGGAAACATTATTCTCCCTACATCTGCTATTTGCCTGATAAAGTTTCACTGTATGTATCGATTGCAACATTTTCAAAACCATGTCATGTCACCTGAGAGGAATGTTTATACTCTTTCGTAGATGAGAAAACTGAGGCTCTGGATGATTAAATAACTTCTCCAGGGCTCCACCAGAAAGGTTTCAGAACCCAGCAGAACTGGGTTTCATAACCAGAAGTGCCCAGTTGTAAAGTTTTGTGTTTTATTCCCATATTCCATTTTAAATCTTCCTTCATCTAGAAAGTATCCTAGACTTCTGAGAAATGTATCCTTATTTTATCCATTATTACATTTGGTCTAAAATGTCTTGAGTGTTCATGATTTGGCAAGCAGAAAACTGCTGTTACAAATGCCAACCCCCATTTCACAAGATATTTGCAGATTTGGTAAATGGCAAAATTTAGCTTTTTAGCACATCTAAAAGGGAACTTAGTATCATAGTCTATCTTCTGACATTCGAACAAAAATAGGAAAGTGTATTTTTAGAATATAAACGTGTCTTTGCAATATGTTGCCAACACAATCTAAGTGAATTAGATTTTTCCAAAACCGCATTGAAATTTCTAAATTGCCTTAAGAACTAGTGGTATAAAGACAAAACTCAAACTTAATGACTATGCTAAGTAGCAATGGCATATTATCAATGGACAATGGAGTATTTAATTCTTTTTAGTACCTGCCCATAAAATGGGATTTACTTTTCCGAAGCTACAAGGATTAAGTTGGACCCTTTATCACGTATAAACATGTCACTAGTTTAGTCAGTGCTCTGTCCACAGCTAAGATTTTCTTTTCATTATTAACAGCCATATTTACAACAAAACAACAAAATAACAAAACCTATTACTTCTGTCTGGATGCATGGTGAGATCAAGTCAAAGGTGACCAGGAAACCATTATTTTGCAAGAGAGCAACTGAAGATCCAAACAATGAAATATACTGCCAAATCTATAAAAGTATTTGTCTGGATGTTTTAAAAAAGAAAAGCAATGATAAGTTACACGGAAAATGTAGGAAAATCCGTTATCAAACCTATCTGTGCTCACACAGACCTCCCATCTAAACACTAAATATTTCAAACTGCATTTTGACCTTTCCTGCACCTTTCACATAGGTTCCTGTTCTTTTACAAAATGCTACAAAGAGTGGAAGTGTTGTCAATTAAGTAAAAAGGGTGTTTGCATCAACCTTTTCATGTGTGGAATTTAATGACATTTTAAGGTTAAAGTAAAAGTCAAACATTGATTTTCTTTTTTAGTGTCTTCCCCTAATGCAGCTAATGAATAGAGATTCCAATAAGAACCTTTTAATCCATTTAAACCTTCCACTATCAAAAGACTTCTTTTCTTTTCTTTCCTTTCAATACCAAACTTTTACTCCCACTGATAAATATTCACTACATAAAAAAAAATCCACCAAGTCAAGATGAGCTAGAGGTTTTAAATTCAGAAAATCTTGACAAGGGTGTGTTTTCAGAAAAATTAATTATATAACTCACCAACAAGCATGCCTTTTAAAGAAATGAGAGAGGGGGGAAATTCGAGTTCTGAGAACAATAGCTTGGGTGTTGCTACTTGATGACTTAAAATATGCTTAAATCTCTTTGACTTAATCTTCAAAGTATGGTATGGATGTTATTTTTTTCTAATACTCTGCACCATAAAAATAAGGAAGCTTTACAGAAAAAGGTGTGTAAGGAGGGTATATTGATTGATAAACAAAAACATGACACTTTACATCAGGAAAAACAATTCAGCTGATGCAATACCACAACTTCATCCTTCCCAGCTAGTTTGTATGCATAGGCGATTTAGCAAGAGTTTCTGAACAAATTGAGAATATATCAGTCCTGACTCTCTAGCACTCGATTAGAAACCTAAAACTATATCATCTTTCTCAGGTTAGTGATATGGATTCATATTTCTTGCCTGTAATATAACATCATTTTGCTCAGAAAATTAAATTTATATTTAATTGTAAGCTATTTGGACTATCATGTAAAGTGGAATTCTTCATAAATATTGGGCATGTATAAAAATCATTGGTCTTTTTAAGTTAAGGTCAAATGCAATGCCAGCTAAATCTCTTTCACACTATTATTTTACATGATTGTTGATTCTGTGTTTAGAATCAAAGACAAAATTGGTTTCTAAATGAGCACTCACACCTGCCTTGTTATGACTTTCAATAAAACACTTCACCGTTCTCTATCCTATTTTTTTCTATTTAGATATGTTCATTTTGACAGCTAACTTTGGTTTCTTGTTCTTAAATCACACCGCCTTTATTTTAATTAAATGCCAGAAAGGCTAAGACTGAGTGGGTACAGAGCTGGAGGACTGAAATAATTCATTCTGTTTTGAATACCAGAGCATAAGGGAAAACATTGTAACAAATAACATTCATGTATTAAAAACAAAGTTCTTGAGTGGTTTAGAATGCATGCTTTAGAAGAACAGGAGAAATCATCCACTTTACATAAAAGTCCAAAAAACTTATAACAATTAAGCATAAATGTAATTCTCTGAACAAAATTGAAGTTATATTACAGATAAGAAATATGAATCCATATCACTCGCCTGAAAAAGATGATATAGTTTTAGATTTCTAACTGAGTGTTAGTTAGGACAGATGACTGGAGAATTATCAAAGGTACTAAGTAAAAAATAGCTTTGTCAGATGGCATTTTTGAAAATGGTAGTTTAGGGAAGTAGACAGATCGGGTCCGCAAAGCAATACTTGAAGGAGAGAGAGTACTTCAGAGACAAGGGCAAGTATTCGAAGATGATTAGCTGATGATCTAAATCAAAGGCTTTTCAAAGTTTTGTGCTGGACAGCAGCATAAGATCACCTAGATGTCTATGAGAAATTAAAATTTGTAGCCACCCACCCATAGGCATATGAAATCAAAAAATGGAGGTGGGATCTACAATTCTGCATTTTAACAAGCCCACCTGATGCTTATGTAAGTAAAAGTTGAGGAACCACTGACACCCAACTAAGACAACCACAATCAGTTTAGAGGAAACCAACAGATTTGAAATCATTAAACTGTAAGAACTTAATAGGAAATACAATGATTAAAAGAGAAAAAAAGGATCAAGAATAATTTACTTATGTGTTCTGGCCTAAATCACTTAGGGAGTGAGCCATTATTTGCCATTTGTCAAGTTATCTGGTTCTTTTTTGTTTTATTTTTTTTTTTTTTGGTTTGGGGTGCCATACCCAGAGGTGCTCAGGATTTATTTCTGACTCTGTGTCAGAGATTGCTCCTGGAGGTGCTCAGGGCATCCTATTGGGTGCTGGGGATTGAACCCGGGTGAGTGGTTTGCAAAATCAACACCCTACTCCTGTGCTATCTCTTTGATCCCTGAAGATCTAGTTCTAATACCATAATAAAGAACGTTAAAGTGATTCCACTTTAGTAATTTTTTTGTTACTGTGTTTGGCATATTGAATACATCACGGGTAGCTTGTCAGGCTCTGGTGTGCGGTCGAGATACTCTCAGTAGCTTGCCGGACTCTCAGAGAGGGGCGGAGGAATCAAACTCAGGTCAGCCATGTTGGCTGCGTGCAAGGCAAACGCTCTACCGCTGTGCTATCACTCCAGCTCCAGTAACAACAAAAGTCTCCAATGGAGACATTGCTGGGCCCGCTCAAGCAAATCGATGAACAACGGGAGGACAGTGAACAGTGAATTTATAAAGTAGTTCACAATATTTGATTAAATTTAATATTCGAACTACCGAGAGTATCTCGCCCGCATGGCAAAGCCTGGCAAGCTCTCCGTGATGTATTCAATATGCCAAACACAGAAACAACAAGTGTCACCATGGAGATGTTATTGGGCCCGCTCGAGCAAATTGATGAACAATGGGAGGACAGTGCTAGTCATATTTGATCACCAAGCCCACTACCATTGCACCTTCCCACCACCATATTTTGAATGTTTCCATCTTGAAGCCAACCCCTGCCCCCAAAGCTAACCAAAATAATTTATTTTGTACTGTTTGTTATGAAAAAACCGCTGAAAATTCTCCAAAAAAACTTTTCTTAGAGGAGTTAGGTGGTTATTTTTTGTCCTTTGTGTTGTATAATTTGGATAAACATGCAGTGTTATGTATCTAGTCCTACAGAATGTTCTCACCTCCATAAAAATCTTCCTTTCCCACCTATTGATTTCACTTCCTTCATGCCGTCCCCTTTGGCAAAAATGATCTTTTTAAATTATCATCGGAATTTTTCTTTTCCAGAAAGTCATATAGTGAGAATCACATAGTTCAAACTTATGCAGTCTTTTCCAAGATGAAATTCTTTGCTCAGTAATAAATAATTAAATTTTCTTTCCATCTTCTGTTGGGTTCACAGTTCATTTCTCCTGAGTGCTGAAAAATATTACATGATTACATTGTACCACAATGCATTTATCTATCCAACAGCCAAAGTATATATGGATTGATTTGAAGTTTTGGCAACTGTAAATAAAGTTGCACTGTTTCATGTAAAGATGTAAGTTTGCAATTTCCTAAATAAATACCAAGCAGCATGATTATTAGATTGTATTACCTATGAGTGTTCTTGTGTGTTTAAGAAACTACAAAACTAAGTGGCTATGTCATTTTGTTTTTCACACAATAAATGAGTTTCCGTTGCCCATTTTTCTTGCTAACTACTGGTATTTTCAGCCTTCTAGATGTTTACTATTCTGACAGCAGTATGTTGATATCCCATTGTTGTTTTAAGTTGTATTTCCATGATGACAAGTGATTCTATGTCTTATGTACCGAACTTTATCCATAAATTTCTTAGATGAAGAAATGTAAGGTTTTTGACATATTTAAATTTCCAAGTTGGTATATTGGCTTCCTTACAGTTGAATTTACAGCTGTTTCAGGCAGGGAGCTAGAGGTTTTGGCAATGTGGGTTGGGGAAGTACGATTATTTCTTGCATGGGTAGGAGACAAACCAGAGAAAATAAAATTCTGGGCAGAAGGCAGGATTGATTGACTTTTCCTGCAGAGAGCAAAGTCTGCATTCCAGCCTGAAGTCACAGGTCTGGAAGAAATCAGGCTGTGGGTATTATTTCCTCCATCACGATGATCTGATGAAGCCCAGTGACTGGAGCTGGTGAGAAGCATGCCTGGCCTGCAGTGGGTGCTCTTGGAAGACTTCATTAGTCTTTTCAACCCCCAGGCACTTTCCTGAGGACAGAGGTAGGTGAAGAGGCAGTTGGAGATTTTCCTCTGGAGACTGCCCTTCTCTCGATATAAGTCACCTAAAATAAAGTGTTTGTTGACTAATTTGGATGTATGGTCAGTTTTTAGAAGTATCTTTAACAAACGTTTTCTGAGTCTGCAATGGTTTTTAATTATAATGAAATTCTAGTTTATAAATTATTTGTTTATAATTTTAGATTCTTAAAGTTAATGTTTCAGGGAAAAAGCAAAAGGAATGTTAAAATGTGACAATGTCAAATATGTGACTATCATATTACAAGAAGAAAGGAGAGGAAACAATAGAAAATTTAATTTACAAAGGAAAGGGCCACCAAGAAGTTTTTTAAGCAAAGGAGAAAAGCAAACTTGATTCAAAACAATAAATAGCAAGCCCTTATCACTTACACTTCTGTAGGATTATTATGGGCCAGTTCCTGTTTTGTGAGCTTTGGGCCAATTCTGATATAACAGTTGAGAAAATGAAGTTTTAGATGTTAGAGTAAGTGAAAACTTATATGATAGGTAACCTTGCATTATCACTACTAAAAATGTGAATTAAATCCACCACATCTTAGGAAAAAACTTGAAATCAAGTTATGAAAATATGGTTATTAAAAATGTTTAAAAGTAGAGAGATGAAAACAATTCTAGATATATAGTAACAAAACAACAGGTTTGGGGGAGTCATAAGAAATAACATTAGGAAAAGTTTAGTGGAAACACAACATATCATTTGGATGTACGTTTTTAAGAAACTTTTTCAATCCCTGTAATCAACACTAGGATCACCACATTTTATAAAGCTTACCATGAAAAGATGTAAAAAATGATAATTTATAATTAAGTTTCAAAAGAAATGTTTCCCCATGCCTCCAATGACATTTACTTTGAAGCAATAGTCTTTTTGTCTTTAACACAAAGTAACAGTAAAAAAGAAATTATTCTTTCAAAATATTCTATCAGTCTTTGTAGTATTAGTTTGCATCTAATTAGTTTTTATAATTATGTGGAAGTGTATGTCTCAGTGGTGCTTAAGCCATTGTGTGAGCTTTTTCTTTGTTATACTCATTGAGCATTATATTTTTTGCACCTATTTTCTTGTGAAAAATTCTGTGGTCTTGCATGTATTTCTTCAAACAAGGTTTTTTTTTTTTTATCTCTTTCTCTATTCTTCTGGAATCACTGTGTTGAACACCAATCCTCTTGATGTTGTTTCAATGTTAAACTGTTTTTAAAATTTTCAATTCTTTTTACTTTTTTTCTGATGTATTTTTCTCTTCTCTGTTTCAGCTGCTAAGTATATAAACCTGCTTCTCCTATTGCTGGTCCGCTCTAATTTTCATCTGTTGTTCTTTAACTCTGAAGCTATCTGATGTTCATGTATTGATGTTAAAGTTTTCTTTCTTTAACTAATCCTTTTGAGTCTATGTTACTAGGACTATAGTTTTCAACTCTTCCTCACATCGGGTCTCTGTGTTCACAGTTGGCAAATTCCTCAATGTTTCTTGAATGAAAATATTGCGTAATGAAGATGCTCAGACTCACAGACTCAGAAAATAAAGTACAAGAGATAGACAGTGCCCAGAAGGAGAAGAGCTTTGTACAGGACTAAGTTAAGTATGGCCTATTATGTGAAGGTTTCTGGGTCTTTGTGTCACCTGTCACATGTTGGAGACAATGTCCAGATTTATATGGTCTGGCTGATTTCGATCTTTTGGGTTCTCTACCTGATCATTTTGGTTTGATATTGTCCATTATCTCTTTGTCTCTGGTGACCTGAGCTCTGGGACAGAATTTAAGATCTTGGGAAATTGGTAGTTTCTTTTCCTCAGAAAGAGACTAAAATTTCTCAGGATTGTTCAGAGTGGAAGGGAATAAGCTAAAATAGACCTGCTCACAGCAGCTGCCAAAAGAAACTGAGGAGTCTTCTTTCACCTGGTTTTTAAATTATACCCTTGCTAGGATTTATATTGCTTTGTCATTTGTGGTCTATTCCTGACTCTTCATTTTATTTGAAATTTTGTGTAATTTCTATGAGTTGAGCTAAAGTGCCACCCCCCCCCATAAATTGGTGTCCAACTGTGTATAGTATAAAGGAGTAATTCTCAATGGTTTATCAATGGTTTATTAACATTACAGCGTCGAGAACCATTATTTGTGCCTTCATATATTATTTCAGATTCTGAAAGGAGCAACACTTAAACATTCAAGTAAGTTTTTCTCTATGAGATACTTATTATAATAGTAGCAGTTGTAATTATATGGCAGCTACATTTACATAGCAATTACTGTGGACAAAGTAATTTTATACATTATACATCTATTGAATCACCTAATACTCATAATAACCTTAGGTAGTAGATATATTATCATTCCAATAT
>JAOXYA010000008.1:5043330-5058894 GCA_028565675.1 Sorex palustris
CAAAGTCTCCAATGGAGACGTTACTGGGCCCGCTCGAGCTAATCGATGATCAACGGGAGGGCCTTTACCTTTACCTTCACTAATAAAAATTTAAATAAATAAATAATCAAATCATTAAGGAAAATGCAGAAAGATTAGAATATACTCTATCTTCTTGTTATTTTGGTATAATAATAAAATTATCTACATGTGTGCATTTTTCATATAGTAACTGAAAATAAAATTTCAGTATTGGATCCTTTATGATATATGTTGGGTCAGAGTGGCCAGTAAGAAGGAGCTTCTCACTATTCCATTATAATATAATAGCTTGACAGCACAAATTGCTGGCATAAATTTTGCCAAACTGGCACATCAGGCTTTTTTCTATTGATCCCTAAATTTAGAGTCCATGACCTCATCTGTAGTATGCTTTTAAATAATTCACTCCATGTAAAGGGCCCATTAAAATGTCAGAACCATCATAATCTTGTAAACACTTAGTTACCTCCAATGTCTTCAAAATAATAGTGCATTATTGATGAAATCTTGGTTCATGATCACGTTGTTCCCCAAAACCAGCATCGCAGCTGCTTTTTCAATGCCCCACCATATGGTCCTTCCTGTTCATCAACAGGCTTTGTTCTTGCTCTCCTGCAGTTCCTCCCAAGGAGGTCAGCAGGAGACACCACCTAAAGTCTAAGTGACCGTGCCTGTGCTGCCAATTGCAGGCCTTGGAGGGACAGTTCCCCTCACCACCTTGGAGACACAAGGTCCACAGGCATGCATGGTGAGCATTATAGAATGGAGGGAAGAAGTACACCGAAGGGGATATTCAGTAAAATTACTTATCTGAGTGCAATGCCAGTTGACCCACACCTGCCCCTCCTGTGGCCTGAAATGAGTTTGCCACAAAGAAGGCAGTCCCGTGTCCTGAAGGCAAGCTGGGGAAAACCTGGCAATCACAAAGCTTGTTTCTGCAAAAGAATGGGGATCCCAGCCTTCTTTGCATGGATTTGAAACCATGTGAGAAACACGAAAGATCTGCTGTGGGAATTCTGATTTGATAGCAAAAATTTTAACGAGGTACCCAACACTTGACAAACAGTTTTTATTTTGTTTTGTTTCTTCATAGCCATTACTCAAATGTGTGGCTCAGTGTGGCCATTGTTTCCGAAGGTTTTGTGGTCAAATTGGTGTGTCCCACCCCACTCCCTCCAATTCCTGGGACCAGTCTTTAGTGGAGCTGAGAGTTCTGAAGCTTCCCATGCCTCTGGAGCCTGGAAAGAAGTCGTAAATATCTCATAGCTCCCATGACTACCAATATTAAAAGTCATTCTGCTTTTGCTATATTCCCTTCATCTCTATTTTCTGTCCTACGCCTATATTTTACTTAGATTTCCATTCTCCTAATAAAATAACATCACGATTTTATGATCTTCTTTATGCAAAAAGCTTTAAACTATCCCAACCCACCCCCTAAAGGCATAAAAAGTAAACCTGAAGCCATATGGTTCTGGAATTAACGTCAGCATTTTGTTGCGTTGTGCGATTCACCATCATTATAAATGATTTCTCAGTGATGTTATGGTATTAACTCACTCTGGTGTGCAGTGATTCATGAGAGGCTCTAAATGTTCTGCTGCGGCCCAGGCGGCTGTCTCTCCAATTGAGATGGGTTGAATTTAGCTCCGCAGATGGTTCTGTTGTCAGCACTATTCTCCAGCCCACAGCAACCTCCTGGAAGAAGCCTGAAGTGGTTCAACCTCAGGACTTCTGGCTTAGCAGAGAACGCTGCAACTCTCTAACTGGAAGATTCCAACATCACTGATGAACTGATCCAGTCCATCCATCGCCCGAGACACCTAACCTTGTCACTAAAATTACACTGAAACATTTGAGTCAGTGGCTCAGGCTCCTAATTTGTTCCTTTGCCGTCTTGATTTTGTAGAAGATTTACAAGAAGTTGTGGAATAACATTCTGAAGAGGATGTAAATGTATTTCCCTTCCTTTTTAGGAGAGAACTTAGAATGTAATATATATGTCAACAGATAATTTTCAATGAGGCCATCTTGATGTACGTATGAAGTAAGTCATATATGCTCATATAAATATGTATTTGTCACCTCGATGTCTCCAGTCTTATATCCTGTAACAAAGTCAAGTATAATGATTTAAAGAAGCACATTACTAGAAAAAAGAAGAGCAGCCCCTTTTACCTGGTATCTGGTCTGACATACACAGCTAGTCTTGGTTTCTTTTGAACATACACAAGTTCCTAAACATCAATTATAGGACAAGACTGCCCTGTTGTCATGTGGATTCAGGCGACAGATCAGAGTGCTCTTTGCATGTGTGAACACAGATAAGACACTTGAATGGCACAATCCACAAAGCAGTGAACTATCCCCCTACTGGATACACAGGTCCTCACAGCTTCCTCACAAGTTACAACTTCAGTCTCTATAGGTACAGTCGTGAACCCAATCCCTGGATTACCCCCATTTCCTGACACATCTGAGGAAAATCCCTGTCACAAAATCTCCCAAATTCCACCACACAAACACAGGAACTCATAAATCCTTCTGAAAAGTCTCTTGCTGAAATGTCCCACAGGTAACATTCTTGGTCAGCTACACCCACATTCCAGGTGGCCTTTGATTAAAGAACATTGACACCACCATTTGTCAGTTCTTGTCCTTGACACCATTTCAAACATTATCTTTCCTTTGTACTTTTGAGGGAAATTATCCACATTGGGTTAGCTGGGCTTCCTCGGCTTCCTCTGTCCCTCCTAACCTTCCAGCAACCATAGCCCTCTCTTGTCCACTGTAAGTGATCCAAGGGCCTAGACACTTGTGCTCGTGGAAAGAGGGTGGAAGAATGGCTGTGGTGATGATAATCATTTTATGGACATCATTTTTCTTTCTTGAGTGCCCTATGAATAGATCACAGAGTAGCTGGGATAAAGTTGAGGGGGAAGGAAAAGCAAGGAAGACAGAATTTCCATGAAAACATTTCAAGAAGATAATTAAAAATTTAAAAGCAAAACAAAAATGTTCTTCCTGGGTGATGTTGTGTTCTGTTCCTCTAGAGTGATGGTGTTCAAAGTTTCCTGGTAGAGAAACTCAACAAAAAATAAAATTCACATTGCCACCAATATATACAAAGAAACCAAAAGGATACAAAAGAGATTGATGTAAAGAGATCTCCTGCCCTTCTTAAAACACTCCATGTTTACATTTTTTTAATTGTACTGAAGTGATAGCACAGTGGGTAGGACATTTGCCTTGCATGCAGCCAACCTGGGTTTGATTCCTCTGTCCCTCTCAGAGAGACTGGCAAGCTCCAAGAGTGTCCCACCCTCACAGCAGAGCCTAGCAAGCTCCCCATGACATATTTGATATGCCAAAAACAGTAAAAAGTCTCACACAGAGACATTACTGGTGCCCTCTCGAGCAAATCAATGAACAAGGGGAGGACAGTGCTACAGTGCTACTCCATTATTATGAAAAGTACAACCTGTTGCATGGATTTTATGATCAATTAATTGTTCTCAATCAGAAGTTCAAATGGACATTCCTAAAGCGAACATTTAAAATAAAATAATTTCTCGGCTGCTGCTGGCAGAGAGATAGGTCTCATACTGATAAACATGCATAGCTACCTGAGTCATTGTTTGGCAAAAAAAAAAAGCAAGTTCCTGAGAGAGAGACAGAGAGACAAAGAGAGACAGAGAGACAGAGACAGAGAGCAAGACCAAAAGTAAGAACAAGACCAAGATTGAGACCAAGACAGAGACAGAGATGGAAGGAAGCCAGCAGCCTCTTCTGCCGTCTAGTTTCCTAAGCATCACAGGCTGCCAGGACTGTGGGGAGGCTGGAGCTAGAGCATGAATTCACATGGGGACCCATTCGTGTGGGCGATTCCTTTCAGGTGGAGGGAACTGAAATGCAATCAAATGTGGAAATCAAAACCAAGGGACAGATCCGAGATGTCTCAGAATGTGACTGTAATGATTTCCAAAAAAATCAAAGCTACAGTGCCCCAAGAAATACATAGAAATGAGACATGGGAGGCTATAGTTAGACAAAATAATTAATGAGGTCACACCACCCTACAGAGTAGATCTGAGGGAGTCAGTGTTGACATAAAGGAGGTAGTTGATAAAAATAGAGAGAAGATTAAACCCATTACCAGGAACCAGCTAAAGAAAAAGGCTTGAAGCTTATGCTGATTAAGTGGGAGCTCCTATAACCTCAATTATGGTGTCTCTGGATAATAAATATGGCTTATTTAAGATACCAGCACACCTCCCAACCAGTCATTAGCCCTTCCTTAAGCCAAAAAAAAATCACTTGTTAATTTGAAGACTCCAATGCTCTTACATGGTACAGCTCCATTTCAGTAGAGGCAAAAGATAAAGTATGATGTATTAAACCATATTTAATAGTGATTATGATAATAATGATAGGATTGTTTTTAGCCAGAATATGAGAGTGCATTCCATTTTGGTAAGCTACTTTTCATCATCTTTAGCCTAAGATGAACATCTTTCCAAACAAAGATTTGAGGTATGCATTGATTAACTCTCCTTGAAAAGTTAAATTTATTTTCACTGGTTTTGAAGCTCTCAAGGCAGATTTGCTGTTATGTTTACACTGTGGTGTTTATTTTCAGAGGTAGAAATGGCAATAAATGAAAAAACTTTACCTTCAGTAGAAAGGGAAATATTACATTTAGATATTTATAAGTTTGACTTATTTTTTAAAAACATGAAGTCAAAATAATTATTATACATTGCTGGCAATAATTTTGGATGTTTCTGGTATAAAGACTAAAAGCAATATTCATAACATGAAGTATACTTCAAACTGAATATAAAATAAAATAGATTTAAATAACTAAAGCAAACTGTATATATGAGTAGTACATGCAAATCACTGTTTTATGTTAGCATTACCGTGATGGGGAGTCATCATAATAAAAGTAATAAAAGTAATAAAGCTACTATTTGTTGAGAGCCTATTTTATTCCAAGTACTGTGATAGATATTTTACATGCATTCTCTAACTTAATACAAAAATATAAAGTATTATTAACCCTATTTTGTAGGTAAGGAAACAAACGTGCAGACAGAAGAAGTAATCTTCAAGGTTACACAGACAGCAAGTAGCTGTACAGAACTGAATCCTATATCACCTAGCACAAATCTAAATTAGTTTAATGGTTTCACATTGATTCCTCCATCTCCAGCTTTGGAGGGTTAATGTGCAAGTATTTCTGGGTGTGAGCTTTTGCCAGTTAAACACCAACCTCTTTGGAAGTATCAGACGGTACAAAACAAAAACTTTAAAGAATTATGTTCTGTTGCCAAGAGTTAATCCATTTCTGCAGAAAGGGAGCTAAACTTTTGCCTTACAAAGGATTTCTTTCAAGAGTTATGATCTCAGTTGGAGCCCTCTTCAGCCCTGAACTTGTTGGTTGTCTGTTTAGATGGCTTCAAATGTTTCTAGACAACAATGGATGAGGCAGAGCTTGGTCACCCACTGAAAACGCATAACACTTCAGAATGTTTTACACCTCTAACCCTTAATTCTGGTAATTTACTCTTCCTTGTCCCCCTTCCAGATTTCCTTAGAATTAAAAATATCTTTTCCCTCAAGTTCTTCAAGGAATCTTCCTGCATTCAAACAAATACATGCTCAAATATATGCATACATGTAGAGGACAAGTGTGAGTTTGTTTCTATTCTCCCTATCCTGGGAAGAGATGGAGGTGGGGGGGGAGGAGTTCCTCCATCATATTCCACACAAATTCCTAGGCAGCAATCAGGCATTCCTTTGTAAGGAAGCAAAATGGATTACTAAATTTGGTCATAAGTGCTAAATCATTTGACAAGGAAGACATTTTTTTTTGGTATAGCAAAGCCCTTTGGGATTTTTGCTCATTTGCTTTAGTACTGAACTCCAACTTTATTGAGATTGCAATTCATGTTTCCTTCAGATTTTGAACCTACATGCACACAGAACACACACACACATACAGAGAGAACTAGAGAGAGACAGAGAGAAGAGAGAGAGATTGTTCTTTTACTGGAAATAGCTGTCTCTAACTTTTTAGCTGTATTACGTGATATGTGAACTAATCATAATTTATTGGACTGGTGGTAAGAGAACAAAAATTTAATGGGAGAAGAGAAGAAGCAAAAAAAAATACTAACATCTAAATTTAACATAAATGCAACAATAAACAGTCATGAAGGGAATTATGATGATAGAATAACTTTTATTAGCTTGATACACTGAGAAAAAGAAATAGCATGCATTTTTTAAAAGTGAATTTTAAGGAAGAATAATTTGTTTGCATAAAATATGATTACTTACCTTCATAAATGTTTATTTAAATTTATTACACTATAACCAAAGACAACTGCATCAGCCACAGCCAGGAGAATTCCTTCTGAATTGCAAACGAACCTGAGGTGTGACTGGAGTGAGCACACCAGCACCTGATGCTGACTTAGGGAATTTTAGGCCATTAAAATTGGGCTGATTTTCTAAGATTAAAAACTTCTAATGATCCCAAGTGCTTTAAAAATGTGGGATGCAGAGAAGCTACAACTCAGATGGGGCCCTCCCCATCTAAACAGTACAATATCCAGAAGAAACTGTTGGGCATTTTTCACAGATTTGCTTAACTTTCAACCCCCTCACTGCACTAGAGTTTATCAACTGCTAAGTCAAGGCAGAATCCAGCTGCAGATACTTTTATGGACTTGTTCTGTCTCCCTACACTCCCAAAAGAAGTTCCATTCTCCTGCTCTTACCAAGATGAAAACTCAACGCTTTTCAATGACACAGACTCATTGAAAAGAGTTATCTCTATCCAGAAGATGAGGGTGCAAAAATAGAGAAATAACTCATCCCAACAGCATATTTACACTCATTTCTTCACTTGAAGCTGGCCAAGATACCACAGGAAGACAGAGGTTGAGGCAGCCTCCAGATGTCTTGACAATTTCCTAGAGCCCAGTCTTTCCAAAAGGAGCATCACTACACCGCTCCTGACTGATGGGATGTGCTGGGAGTTTGCTCTGATGAAGGACACAGACAAATTAAAATGTCATGCTGAATCATAGGCAATGGCTCAGGGGCACCTTGAAATCAGGCAACTGTGCACAAAGAAACATTATAGTGCTATTTTTAAAGTAACTATCATCCACAATTGGATAACTTACTTTACATATCTTATCAAAGAAAATCTCTTTAACATTATGATTATTGGGCTGATGAGATAGCACAGTGAGTAGGGCGTTTGCCTTGCACATGGCCCACTCAGGCGATCCAGGTTCGATTCCTCTACCCTTCTTGCAGAGTCAGCAAGCTACTGGGAGTATCTTGCCCATATGGCAAAGTCTGGAAAGCTACCTGTGACATATTTGATATGCCAAAAACAGTAACAAGTCTCACAATGGAGACGTTACTGGTGCCCACTTGAGCAAATCAATGAACAAGAGGAGGACAGTGGTACATTATGATTATTTTTCTATGTTATCTTGTAGTTCCTATTATTTAGTCCATCACACTAAATGAGAGAGAAATATTAAACTTAGCAATGTGCCAGGTTCTGGACTTGTGAATTATCCAGTGGCATATCATAAAATTCTCTGTTTTCTTCATTTTAGAAATCACAAAACAAGCTGGCCCTAAGGTTAATGGGAATTAACAGACACCTGGGCGAAGATCACAGAACACCTTTGCTCTTAGACCCAAAGAGGTAGTTGCTGCCCTATACTTGATCTTTTAGAACTGTGGGCCAATAGCATTTAGATTATGCTTTTTGTTTTGGGTTATATTGCTTTAGTTGGATTCTGGTTTTTAAGGATGAGCCAGAAATACAACGTACTTATCCTGGCAATGCATTTACCTTTTCATTTAGCAATTTTCATTTCCTCCTCATACACCTGGCTAAGGCCTTAATGTTCCACAGTATACTGAATAGCTATCATTTTTAGTCAACTTCCTGCTCTGCTTTGTCTAGAACACAGCTGCAGAAAGCAGAATGGGCAGATATCAGTATAAATGTCACCGCATAAGAGACACTTACCGGAAATATAGCCTCAAAGAGATTTTTTCAATCTCCACCGAAGGCTGTTTCAGTTCTATTATTCACGCTTGGCTCTAGGGAAGCCCGATATTGCTGAACACTCTCCGCCTTCTCTTGTAGAGAGCTCTTCACCCAGCAGTTCACTTCTCCATCCAGTGCAAGAGCAAATCTCTCCCATAAAATCCAATGGCTGCTTCAAGACGAGTGAGAGGCCCTATTCAGTAGCCTCGCAACAGGTTGAACACCTCACACTGTGTGTCAATAGGAGGATTAACAACAACAACAAAATCCCAGATATTTTATTTCCACATCATTTCCTCAGGGCCCCTTGCTGTCCAGACCTTTCTGGTCTTTGAAACCACAGGTAACTTCTGGCAAAGTTTGAGACAGATAGCAATGTGGCATTCTTGGCAACCAAGACAAATGTCCACAATATCAGGCATCCACCTTAGAGCTGCACTGGCTCATGGGGCCCTTCTCCTTCCTGAGGCCACAAGAAGGGGGCCTCGCTCTAAAATAATGTGCTGGTTAACAAGAAACCAATGCAGCATTTCAAGCCTGGGTGTTTGAGAAGCACCCCTGAGAAATCCACACTACGCATTTTAATCTAAATTTACAAGTTCCATTTCTCAATAGAATGAACTGTGTATAACATGTTTCACAATATGAAATTAAAAACCCTTGATACAGTTCATCTACTGGAAAGTTTTACCTCGAAATCCAGAACAAATAAAGGAAAATAAATTCAGCAGGACTCTAACTTAGCTTTTGTTAGTTTGGCCATGGAATTAGGGAAGACTTGGAGAGCAGGGAAGTGGAGGAAGCAGTAAAGGAATTTCAAGACACACTAGGAATTCTCAATCTCATTTCCAGTCAGCATCTTGTCATTGAGTATTAGAGTGTGTAAGAAGCATCCTAAATCCCTCTTGGTCATTTTGCCACATTTGCTGCAAATCAATTCTCTTGAAATCAGCTCGAATTTCAAACAACATTTGAGGGGCTTTTTACCCCTGCAGAATGTAAATGGAGATTTTAGATCCATTTGAAAACTTGGAGACAATAGACATTTTCTATTTGTTTGTGTTCAAATCCACAAGGTTTTATAGAAATCCAGGAACGGGTTCCTTAATTTTTTTTTCAATAAAAGCTTTGTCCAGGTAAGAACATACATTTATCCCAACATCTTATCAAAGAGTAAGATTCATAGCATTTCATTTATTTGACTCTAATCACATAGCATGCAGAGGAATTGGCTTCAAACATATCTACAGAAGGTACACAACAGATAGTTTTCATTTGCTGTCCATCTGAGAACACCTAATGAAGTGGGAAATACAGATGGTGCTTGATGGCTCTCTAGAAGGCCAAGGCCTTTTCCTCCTACCCTTAGATGGGGACAGGGGACTCTGGCCTGAGGGCCCTATATTGTCTTAGTGAATCCATGTTCTGGCCCTGGTACTACGTATGACTTGTATTTTGTGTACCATTTATCATAGGAAAACTGGTCTTTGTGTTTCTCATCAAGTGACAAGATTGTTATAAGATTTAAGGATTCCTTTTGAGGAATTGGCTATTTTGGGACTCTTGTGGTACTAGATAAGACAAACGTCCTGTATAATTTATATTCTGACTTAAGTTAGTGAGGCTGTCTTTATTTGATACGTTTAGTTCTTTAACCATCTGCCCTTGTGTTGTCTATGATCTTAGTCTCCAGTTAGCCCAAGGCCTGGGTGATAGTATACTTCCTCAGTCAGACCAAGCCCAGGAATTTGTAGAATATTTGAAATGTAGGCTGAGAACAGCAAAAAAATAATGAGTAATTCTGTGGAACAGATAAGGGGAAATTGAAACTTCCTCTTTCATAGTAGTCATCCTCCCAAATCCAATGGCAATGGCTCTTCACTTCTTGAGGTCTTCCCAACCACTCAAAGCCATACTAAATTTATATAAAACACAAAGAGTCCCAGGAGTAAGCCCTTAGGACAGCCAGGTGTGACCCCAAAGTTCCTGAAGGAGTGAATGAGTAAGGAGAAAAAGAGAGAGAGACAGAGAGAGAGAGAGAGAGAGAGAGAAACTGACACTCTGAGGTAGACTAGAGTTTACTCCTGAGAGATATTTACATATCCATATACATATTTGCATACTATTTCTTTACATATTTAGTGTCTAGGACTTCTCCGAAAGCCCTAGGCATTAACAAAACTATTTAAAGATGTCTAAGACTACAAGTATAGATTGCTCAGTGTTATTAGATCTCTTTTATGTGTAGAAGTTGCATACATGTTACTAATAAACCTCTTTTTCTCTATTCAATCTGCATGACCCTTTTTATTGTTCAGTCTCTGAAGGCCCCAGATGGCAGGAAATTTTATAACTCTGAAGTTCCAGTTCCAGCTTCACTGCCACTCTAGGGCCAGTCAACAGTGAGACACAGAAACAATGCAAAAGAGTTATATTTACAACAGCAGGCAGATGGAAGAAACCATTTTGTCTGAAAGTTCTTTGGTTTTGTTTTGATTTGATTTTCTGTGTGTTTGGGGATGGGGAGGGGTAGATTTGGGGCCACACTTGGAAGTATTTAGGAGGATTGTCTCCTGACTCTGTGCTCCGGGATCACTCCTTTTGGTGCTCAGAGAACCAAGTGCAGTGCTGGGCAGTGAACCTGCCACTTGCATACAAGACAAACACCCTACCTTGCTGACTACTTTGTCACTCCAGGTCACAAGCAGAGAAGCACAGTTTTAGGAAGGGTGGGTTACACTGGTGGGCACCAGCTGATAAATCAATTCTCTCATGGACCTATCTCCTGAAGCACACTTCCCATTTAATGGCAAATAAAGATTTCTCATCAAGGTTTTGCCTTCTAACCCTTTAGGACAAGGTAAGGAACATTCTCAACATCTTAAGTCATTCTTGTCCTGATATTTTCAAATATTGAGTTCAGCTCTTCATTTTTTAGGCTGGTTTCCTTTGCACTCACAACTGACATTTCCAAATCATGTGCACTCATGAACAGGAACAGTGATCCAGGGCTCTGTCCGGGAGAATTGGGGCATGTATCATCAAAGTAAGGCACAGGGGGAGTTTCTAAAACCAGGCAGGACAAAGTTGGCAAAACCCTCCATGAAATTAAATCTAATGGTATCTTCAAAGATATCACACCATTGGCCAAGCAAGTGAAAATAGAGGTAGACAAATGGGAATATCTTAAACTAAGAAGCTTCTGCACCTCAAAAGAAACAGTGACCAAAATACAAAGACAGTCTACAGAATGGGAAAGGATATTCGCCGAATACACACCTGACAAGCGGTTGATATCAAGGATGTATAAAGTACTTGTTGAACTCCACAAGAAAAAAACATCCAACCCCATAAAAAATGGGGCAATGATATGGGCTTTTTTTAAACCTCACAGGAGCAAGGTCTCAAAAGTTTGGTTGAAATCGTTCCTGTTTATGGAAATCTTTAGTAAAAGGCAAAAAGATTTATGCAATCTGAGGAGTAACTAGAGTTTTAACAATGGACTTTTTAATAGAAAACTGTTACTGCCCTGAGATAGTTTTCTTCTGCACCTATTTTATTGAGTTTTTTTAAATCATAAATGGGTATCAGACAATGTCAAAGACTTTCTATGCAAAAATTGATAAGATTATATGATTTTTTAAAATATTTTACTAAAGTTACTTCTTAATGTGCCATTTTCCTTTTGTGTTTATTTTGTTTGTTTCTTGTTTGGGGTGAGTCTATTAGTCTTCCAACCTACTGAACTATCTCTCCAGTCTCCTAAAACGCTATTTACATATTTTTAATTTTGTCATAGGCATAGTACTGCTTAATCCAGTTGGTTCTACTCCAGTTAGTAAACATGATTCTGAATAATTCTACAAAGAACACATATGACAAAACAGAATCAACATGAACATAATATATGACTGTAGAAAAAGTTATATGTGGGAAAATCTTTTTAATACTAAAATAGTCACAATTTAATAATATAAAAATGAATATATTTGTTATAAAACGTCCCAGTACAAGATTATGAGCCCTATTGAATGCTTTTAAATTGCCCCAAGAATTCTGGAACATGCTGGAATTTTATCACTTGTCATCAGCTTTCTTAGTTTTTAAAGTTGTATACAGGAATTAAATGACAAAATTGATTGTAGGTGTTGAAGAAATCAGGAGCATATACTTTAGTAACCTCACATTGGATTTTTGTTTTTATTGTTGCAGAGCAGTACACATCAACTAAAAGAGAAAAGAATATGTAAAAACATGCCTGTTTTAAAAAAATTTAGTCACTGTGGTTTATAAAAATGTTAATGGTAGAGGTTGGAGCAACAGCACAGAGGGTAGGGTTTTTGCTGTGCATGCGGCCAACTGGGGTTCTATTCCCAGCATCGCATATAGTCCCCCGAGTGCCACAGGAGTAATTCCTGAGAGCAGAGCCAGAAGTAACCCCTCTGCATTGCCAGATGTGACCCAAAAAAGTAAAAAAAAAAGGCAAGATAGGGCAATGGAGAAAATTATCCATGACATCTACTTGAATCTCTTCGACTGCAGCTGAATCTCACGAATACAATGTTTATGAGACAGTCTTGTTCCTTACATTCCATTCTCTCTCAATGGAACAAACATCTCCAAATGCAACAGTGAAGTGTACCTAGGTTGAGACATCAACATGATGAATGACCTGGCACCTGAGTTGTGCAGGAGGAAGAGAGCTGCTTGGATTGCCTTCAAGAGTGTTGAAGAAACAGCCAAGAGGATGAAGAACCTCTGGCTCTGGGCACATCTCTTCGATTCCACTGTTCTTCCTGCATTCACATATGCCTCAGAGACCTGGGCCCTTTGAAATCAGGATGAGAATGCTATTTGGTCTCCCAACGAGCAATCGAAAGAGCTATGCTTGGAGTATCACGCTTCACTCAAGCAAGAGAAAGAATCAGGATATCCAACCTCCATCGAAGGTCAAGATTCAGGGATGCTGTCTCATTTGCCAAGGCGTCAAAAATTAGATGGTCTGGACATGTAATGAGATTTGGAGACTTTACCGACTGGATTCCACGTTAGCTCAAAATGTTGTGTGGCTGCCCACCTAAGAGATGGTCAGACTTTTCCCATCAAGACCCTGAACGATCGGTTTGAGGCTCTTCGTGTTCCTAGAACAAGCAGATGCCATTGGGCTACACTAGCATGCGACAAGGATGAATAGAGATGTTACTGGTGCCCGCTTGAGCAAATCAATGAGTAACGGGATGCCAAGTAATCAAGTGATAGGGTATCATGCACAAAATATTCCAACACCATACCCTTCAACCAGGGTCTGCTTCCCTACGCCATTGCCACGGTAAGCACAGTACCCCTCCCCCACGTGCTTTTGTCCTTTAATTGTCAGTTTCCTGCTAAAGACTAGTATTATTGCAATTACTAAAACTTTCAAATTTCAAATTACTAAAACTTTCAAACAGATAGTCAAATAAATTTCCTTTTTATGTTTAGCATTTGGTAATGTATGTGAAACCTTTACATGTGAAAAGGACACATAATTTCTGTTGTGCTAAAATAAATGAGTTTTTGGTTTTTGCTTGGTAAATACTAGCAGTATTTAGAGGCTTACTTCTGATTCACCATTCAGGGATCACTCTTGGAGAGATTTGGTGGACCCTACGGGGTACCAGTGATTGAATCCAGGGGATAGGCAAGGCAGCCCTACTCTCTTTACTGTCATTCCAATGCCAAATTAGTGTTTTAATGAGAAGTGTGTCTGCAATTTGAGCATTCGTTTACTATTCAAATCATTGTGTGGGGCCAGAGCTATTCTATAGTGTGTAGGGTTTTTGCCTTGCCTGAGGTAGACCTGGCCTCAATGCCCAGCATCACTTACAGTTTTCTGAGCACTGCCAGGGATGATTCCTGAGTTCAAATTCAGCATTAACTGCTGAGCTCCACCTGTTGTGGCCCAAAAATAAATCAGATATTTTTAATTGTGCATGTTACACAGTGGGTAGGGCGTTTGCCTTGCACGCAACTAACATGGCCGACCTGAGTTCGATTCCTCCACCCCTCTCGGAGAACCTGGCAAGCTACAGAGAGTATCTCACCTGCACTCTCTGGCAAGCTCCCCATGACGTATTAGATATGCCAAACACAGTAACAACAAGTCTCAAGATGGAGACGTTACTGGGCCCGCTCGAGCAAATCGATGAACAACGGGAGGACAGTGACAGTGACCTGTTACATAAGAAATGTATTAAATGTATTAAATGTCAGTTGACAGAGCAATATAGTTAAATTTAATGTCTTGTTTATTTAACAACTGAATTTCAATATTATCTATATAAAATATTTTTATAAGGAGGTGGGCATATATAGTATGACTGAGGCCATCTAATAGGTTACTGAGGTCAAAGAGACTAATCAAAGAGATCTTGTTCATAGGAAGTAGAAGTTTCGTCAATTATTTAGAGTGAATTTTGTAGCTATAAGAATTATCCAAATTAAATGCTTGGCTGTGCTTTTCTATCGGTTTGTTTTTATTGAGACAGTGGTAAAATATAGAACAACCTGGCACTGAGTCTTAAGAGACAGAATCAAAAAGTCATTTGTATTCAGACAAATTCCTAAGTTTTGAAAATCTGTGATAAGGATTTCACATTTAGTCTCCTGCCCTGCATAGAGTGGTCTATTAGTGTCAAAGAATTTGTTGTTTTCATAGCTGACAGAAAGACGAAACAAACTGAGTTAATCATTGGGAAGCAGTGCTTCATCTGGACTCCAATTCCTCTTTGACATTTGTTAACTTACTTTTAATATTTCAACAGTTACAAACAATACTAATGAACCTCAATCACATTTACTTTTGTCATGATTTATGTATATCTATGAATTCATAATCCTATCTAAGGATCTAAAGAGATAAACCCGGCATTAAGCTACTTTTCTTCCTTAATCTCTTCTTTATGTGACTCCCCTTTGAGTAACCATCATGCTTTAAAGAGTTTAAATAAGATCCAAACTACAATATGTGTATGCTTTCTAAAGTTTGTAAAGATTAGAAAAGTTCTATTAAACTACATTTTTACTAACATTTCCATCTTAGATGATTATTTTTAGTTTATCAATCTTTATGTACACAGAGTAATGATGCATTACAGATATTTTATACAGATATTTGTGATGAGAATGATTGTTACATTTGAAAAAATTGCCATCACTGTTGCTATAAATATGCTCTCATGGTGTAAATTTCAAAGCAGAAATATTCATGTATTTGTTTTATCTTAGAAAGGCATTTATTTTAGAATGAATGCTCAATAAATTCTGTTGTTGAGGGAGAAAAGAACAAAAAAAATTTGGATGTGATTCCTAAATATACCTGTGCAAGAGATTTTCTATTACATAAAGGTAAAGGTAAAGGCCCTCCCGTTGATCGTCGATTTGCTCGAGCGGGCCCAGTAACGTCTCCATTGGAG
>JAOXYA010000008.1:5083207-5097836 GCA_028565675.1 Sorex palustris
GAGGAATCGAACTCGCGTCGGCCATGTTGGCTGCGTGCAAGGCAAACGCCCTACCGCTGTGCTATCGCAGCCGGCCAGAAGTGCCATTACAGACTATAAATATGTGTACAGATGTTTCTCACGCGTGAATGAAAATATAAATCACCTCCTAATCGTGATAAAATGCAGACCCTGACTCACGGTTCAGGATGAAACCAAAGATCTTATTTTCTAACTCTTCCCGAGGCGATGCCCATGCTGCAGCCTCACTGACTATATATGACAAACAGGGAGGGGACCTGGGATAACATTCCCAGTGGTAGTACTGGGCAGTGGTTGTTTAAAAACACAGAACAAAAAATATCTGTAACGTAAGAAAATTGATATGCTCTGGAAAAGCGGTTAACTCAAAAATAACACACACTGAACAACAACAACAAAATGTGTATCATGTTTATATAAACTGTTCCATGACATGTGAGCAGGAAAAGGGGCAGTATTACCCATGAACATCAACAATCACTTTCAGTAAGTGATGGATATATACGTTAAGGTATTAAAAAGTGCTCAGACCCTTATCTCTACTGTCCTTAGGTGTTAGTCTCCTATTGTGTTACTTCATATTCCACAAATGAGTGCAGTCATTCTATGTCTGTCCCTCGCTGCTAATTTCACTTGGCATGATACTTTCCATGTCCATTTACTTATATGCAAATTTCATGACTTCATCTTTTCTAACAGCTGCATAGTATTCCACTGTATAGATGTACCAAAGCTTCTTTAACCAGTCTTTTGTTATCAGGTACTTGGGTTTTTTTCCAGAAAGAGATAGACATAGAATGACTGTACTCATTTATGGAATATAAGGTAACATAATAGGAGACCAACACCTAAGGATAGTAGAGATAAGGGCCAGGAGGATTGCTCAATGGCTTGGAAGCCGACCTCACATGCTGGGGGAAAAGGCAGCTGGGATAGTGACGGGACCATTAAGTATATGATGGTTGGAGGGCTTGCTTGGGATGGGAGATATGTGCTGAAAGTAGACTATGGACCAAATATGATGGCCTCTTAATACCTGTGTTGCAAACCGTAAGACCCCAAAAGAGAGAGAGAACAAGAGGGAGTGTGCCTGCCACAGAGGCAGGGGGTGGGAGAGGGTGGGGGTTGCAGGAGGGATTCAGGGGACACTGTTAGTGGAGAATGGGCACTGGTGGAGGGATGGGTGCTCCATCAGTGTATGACTGAAACTTAATCACGAAAGTTTGTAAGTCTGTAACTGTATCTCAGGGTGATTCAATAAATAGCACTGTAGCACTATCCTCCCAGTGTTCATTGATTTGCTAAAGTGGGCACCAGTAATGTCTCCATTGTGAGACCTGTAGTTACTGTTTTTGGCATATCAAATGTGTCACGGGGAGCTTGCCAGGCTTTGCCGAGCAGGCGGGATCCTCTTGGTAGCTTGCTGGGCTCTCCAAGAGGGGCGGAGCAATCGAACCTGGGTAGGCCACGTGCAAGGAAAATGCCCTACCTGCTGTGCTATCGCTCCAGCCCGATTCAATAAATAAATAAATAAAATATTACAGTAAGACAAGCTACCTGTGATGTATTCGATATACCAAACACAGTAACAACAAAGTCTCACAATGGAGACGTTACTGGGCCTGCTCAAGCAAACTGATGAACAAATGGAGGACAGTGAGAGTGACAGTAAGAGATAGAAAATCTAAGAGTCTTCTAAAACATAAACAAGCTAAACAATTGTCCAGGAAATGGTCTTTATAAGTGGATATAATGAAGCTACGTGGGAAATGCCTTTCGGGAGCAATCATTAATCTTAAATAAAGCAAAATTTTGCCTTACAAAACATAAAAAAAAAAAGTTCTCTGAGTCCTCCTAAAAACATATGTTATTAAGTTACTTACTCAAAACAGTATTTCTATTCTTTGATGATTCCTTATATTCAAGGATATTAAGAATTTTATTAGGGAATAATAAGACCAGTTCTTTTTTCTAAGAAACCAACCTTAGGGTCTGTATGTAAAACTGAACCTTGTAAATAAAAAAACAAAAAGTGTGTGTGGGGGGAGTACTAAAAAACCTTAACCGCTCACAAGACCCAATGAGTAATTTTTTTGTTTTTCAAGAGAAATCAAGATTCTACATGACATTCCTGATGTTTTTTTGACATTCCTAATTTTTATCCCTGCAGTTGGCAAATGATTCAAATTTAAAAATGACCACTATTGGGACCAGAGTGATAGTACAGCAGGTAGTGCATTTGCATTGCACATGGCTGACCTGGGTTTGATCCCGTGCATCCCATATGGTCCCCTATGGTCCTCCAAACCAGGGTAATTCCTGAGTGTAGAGCCAGGAGTAACCCCTGAGCACTGCCGGGTGTGACCCAAAGAGCCAAAAGCAAAAAAAAAAAAAAAAAAAAAAAAAAAGACCTTTAGCAAACTGTCCCTGAGGCGTGTGGTCTGTGCTGTAAAGCAAGACAAAACAGAGCATTTCCCATCTTGGGGTCATTATCTAACATGTTGGAAACTGCCAAATGAACAGACATCGCAGCCTCTGTAGGACTGCTGATAAACTCTCACCTTCTCAAAGGTCCAGTGCTTGGAGCCCCGAATGAGGCCAGCCATGATCTCCGCCACACAGCGCTGGGTGCTCTCATGCGAGTCTGCGACCAGGCGCTCGAGGTGAGGCCTCAGAACCGGCAGGAAGGCGTCGTCGAAGTTCCTGAATAGACCCTGCCAAGACAGGGGTGCTCGGGCATCCGAACCTCTCACCTGCTGCCAGCGGTAAGCCAGGGCACAGCTTGCTAACAAGCCTGGGGGACCCGGCCGCTTTGGTGTCGGATAAAGTAAAACGTCCAGTATAATGTCACTTTACACATATTAAAGAACAAAGGAAAGGGAAGAAACAATCCAACCAAAAGAATAAAAACAGTAACAATTCACACATCAAAAACACCACACCCCAACGCACACGCACAGCCTCGTGTGTAGAGTTCTGGTTGTTATGAAGAGAAGTATACCCACAAGCGTCAGAAATCACCCAGGAGCCCAGAGGGGTCCACCGGCCAGCCCAGCCACCCGCCCTTGAGCCCACCCCGAGCCCGAGAAACACGAGCTCTACAGCTTTCCCAGCCTTTTCAGAAGGCGCTGAGGCTGGCTCGGCTCAGACTTAGACCTGACTCTTCAGCAAGCCAAGACCAGAGCCACAGAACTCAGCCGGTAAGGCGGGCGCCCCGTCTGATCCTTGACAAGGCCACGGTGTCCCCTCCCCCAGATTGCAAGTACCAAGCTGCAAACAGTATGGAAATGGCATAGTTACCTTAAAGAGGCAAAAACGTCGAGGATTAAATTTATCTTTTCCTTTTCTGTCTTCTAAAGATAGAAAAGTAATTAACTGTTCAACAAATTTTGGATCAGAAAAATGATCAAATATAATCTGTTCTGCCTATAAAGTTAAAGAGAATAAGAACAACATTAAGGGCTTTATGTCTGCTCAAATACGTGTTGAAAAGTTCAAATTCAACCATCAAATTCTGATATTCAATCACATGCTCTATTTTTGTTTGAAAAACCCTTGAGCCGTTGCGCTGAGCACACAGTCCCCCCCACCTGGCCCGACCTGGCTCTACCCCAGCACCACACACGCACCCCAACACTGCCAGGACTGACCCCTCAGCACAGCTGGCCTCTTCCCTCCCCCATAGCCAAACCCCTCGGGGTGCAGGGCCAGGGGGAACTCAGGGCCTCTGGGCAGGAAGTGTCCCCCAGCCCTGAAAAAGCCTTGCCGTTGCCACAGAGGCACACTGCAGCCCACATGAAGTCTTTCTAAAATGTGAAATCCGTCAGAATATCTGAAAGTTCACCTCCTGGCTAAAAGTCGCCCTAGCTGAAAGTTCAGGTTTGGATTCCACTCTCCAATGGAAAAGAGAGACCAACAAATCCCGTGTTCTGTGGGAGATGTGGAAACCAAATGCTATTAGGCCAACTGGTGAGCAATTTTGGGAAAACCCCTTCTGAATGAAAAGCGAACCCTAGCAAATCAGTCCAAAAACATCAAAAGTTAAGAAGAAAACTCGGATCAAAATCAGAAAACCAAAGTTGTGTTGATGCCACGGGCAGTACAGCGGGTCGGGCCTGACGGTCTCCCCAACTTCCCACAGTGATCCCTGGGTGCAGAGCCAGGAGTCCTGAGCTCTGCTGGGGGCGCTCCAACACCAAAAGATGAAAGGAAAAAAATCATTAAAAAATAAATGAAAAGCTTTTTAGGACAAAAACTCAGGTGCTCTTTCTCAACTTTCAAAACGATTCCAGTCCAAGAATAAGGAGTGTCAATTTAAATCTAGAAACATCTATTTACTGAATATGCGATAAAAAGCCAGCAGTTGTTTCCCATGCCTTCAGGAAGTGTGTTAAAAGACAGAACTTGGTGGTGGAAAATCATTACTAGGGATGGGAGGGGTGTTTGATTATTGTATGAGCGAGACTTAATCCTGAAAGCTTTGCAACTTTTCCCATGATGATTCAATAAATAAACTATATATATATATATAAAAAGACAGAACTAATATAAAAACACTAAGAAACACCAGACACTTCTAAACTGAGGAAAAGTGAGTAAGTGGTCCTGTCCAGTCACACAAACGAGTGGGTAACTGGACAAACAGCACTCAGGTAAGTAGGCCCATGCCCTGACATAACCTTCGTGATAAGTACTCAGCCAACTGGTAGCACCCATGTGTCTGTCAGGAAGGACATACACCCCCAATATGGCCTCAGTGCTCTGCTGAAGCAACAGGGGCGGGTAACCCCTCAAGACTGGAGTGAGCTCAAAGCTGCATCTGACCTGAAAGTGCTCGTGCTAGTGCAAGCGGTATCCTTACCTCGGTCAAGTCCTCCCTGCTCCTGCCAAGCTTGGGCTGCTCCTCCACACCAGCATAAACAACCATATTCCTAGGAGGAAGAATTCACAATGGCAAGACAGTGAGGCGACGATTTCGCGTACAGAAAACAACGGAAGGCACTTAGTTTGCTTGCTTGTTTTTGGTCACACCCAGCTGTGCTCGGGAGACTGTAATGGAATGCCAGGATCGAACCTGGGTCAACTGGGTGCAAGGCAATGAGTATCCTATCGCTCCAGCCCCTACAGGAGACTTTTAATGAGCATTGATAAATTTAGGGATGTGAAGATATTATTCAGGGTCTCATATACAAAAATCAGATGACAATGCCTTCATGACAAATTCTAAATTAACAAACAATTCTCTGGGCTGAGTGACCACCTTCATACTGACAGTACTATGAACAACGGGTACTCAGAATCTCCTTAATGAATAATGATTAGGGAGGAAGAAAGTCAAAGATAATCTGGAAAAAGAAAAAACAGGATTGAGGCACGGGGTTAATGGAAGCAGAAGGGAAAAGGGAGGAGGACTGCACATCTGGGGGAGGAAGGCTTTCAGAGATCCATAAGCACCTTTGAGCCTTCTTCAAAATCTAAAGATGACAAAACTGATCCAAGACAGGCTGTATGCTCCTAGACGCCCAGAAGGGGCCAGAGCGACAGCACAGCAGGTAGGGTGCTGGCTTTGCATTAGCCCAGCTGGGTTTGGTTCCGGAGAGCCCAGCATCCGCTGAGCCCGCCAGGGCTGATCCCCGAGTGCAGAGCCAGGAGTAACTCTGGGTGTGACCCCAAACCAAACAAGACACAGAGCCAAGTGAGACTTACTGTGGCCAAGTGTAGTATCCCCAGTGTGTTTTCTCCACAAAGCAACTTGACTCCCATTCCTTTTTAGTCCTTGGGATATTTTTGCTATCATAATGCAACCAGTGATTATCAGGTCTGTCCCCAGCAAGGATCTGAATGGGTTTTGGATGTCCACCTAAGGAGAAAGGATTATTAGTTTAGGACTTCAAAAACGCCTATGCAGTTCATTATTCTCAACTTTAAACGATGCTGGTATAGTTATTGGGGAAGAAAAAAAATCAAGTATGTTTCACATTTCATTTATCTAAAATTAAAAGGATTAATTGGGATAAAGCTTTTAGGTTTGAATTCTAGGTAACAGAGTCCATGCCCCCACACTTAAGCTGAAGACCACCGGGCCTGTCCTGGTACTCCGCTTCCCCCACCTCAGCTACCCTCCAGTACAGCAGTCTCCATGCCGCACAGTCAAGAACATTCTCTCACAAAGCCAAAACGCAACTCCTAAAATTAAAAAAAAAAAATGAACACTAACTCTTTGAATAAACAGACCTTATTAAAACTCTGTCAAACATCCCACTAACATTTTTTACGGCCAAGGAGAAAAGCTGTTGAAAGCATCATTTTGCAGATCCACAGGGAAACAGCACATTTCGTGTCAGCGCTTAGTCTTTAACCTGGAACAGCTCCTGAGAATGTTTCTTCATGTGTGTGTTTGGGGGCCATGTCCGGCGATGCTCGGGGGACTTTATGGGAGGCCAGGGATCAAACCAGGATTGGACACGTGTGAGGCCAGTGCCCTCCATGCTGCACTATTGCTCTGGCCCCCGAGAACGTCTCTCAGGCCTAGCAGGGCTTGGCCTTTCCTGCCCCTCAGGCTGGTTTACCTGGTGTGGATTATCTCAGAAGAGCGTTGGGAAGAAACAGGAGTGAGTGACGAGTGAGTGACACAGGATCTGTGCCCTGCAGCAGGACTGGAAGGGCAAGATGCCCGGCTTGCCGCCTCCTAATCCCTGTTCCAATGACTAACCAAATGGTAATTTTCCGGCTCTATTATTACCACTATGCTAGTTGTTATTCTACTATAAAAACAAAACCAGCTTTCGCATCTCTTTTTACTCATTTTTTTTTTAATTTATGTCAACAGGGAGCAACTTGTGGTGTTACTTTATTCTAAGAGTTGTAATCTACTAGTGCCATTTTTGTTTATGGAGATACATGAATTACACTAGAGTTACTGCAAATGTTGTAAGTATACAATTAATACCATTTAAAAAGTGTAATAGTGAAACTGTTCCAGATGTGTCTCCTGGAGTTTCAGGCAGGAGCCTTGAAATCAGTCATTTATCCAGGAAGCACTGGTTTCTTACATTGGAGACTGTTTATAAAGCAAAATCTAGGAATTAAGTTATCTGAGACAAAAATTTTGAAATGATTAGTAGGAATAAGAAAACCATTAGTGAAATTTAAATACCAAAGAAAGGGACACTTTTCTAAATGTGAAATATAAAATATAAAAGCATTTTTGCTTACAGACGATTCTTTTCTGATATACATACACAGTTTAAGGATGACAAACATAAAAATGTCACATTATGACAAGTGAAAAGCAAACGGGAAACAAAAAAAATCCTTACAACTTAGTAATTAAAACGTGGCTTAGAAAATGGTCAGCATTCATAAACTATCATTTAATGACCATTATGTTACAGAAACTAAGAAGATTCTACTCTGCCTATCTTTGAAGAAAATCTTCTCTACCTAAAACATTCATGGTAATGCCCGCAGCAGCGCCGCCCATGTGCCAGGAGCCAGAGAGGGCGTGGGCACCCCACCAGGGACTAACAGCTAGTACACAGCGAGGCGTTGCCCATGAGGCTGATGCAGATGCCAGCTCAGAATCTGCTTCAGAGTGCAGCCCAGCCTGGCCAGCCATAGCTGCCCGGAGGGTGTGTGGGTGCAAGTTTGTCTCAGTCATGAGACTCCTCTGGAGAAGCCCACTCTTTCAAGCACACTTCCTCTCCTACTTATCCATTTGTACTTCTGGTGGCTTCTGGCCCACACTGGCAGTGCTGGGGCTCACTCCTGGTTCTGCACTAAGAAGTTACACCTGGTGGGGCTCGGGAGCCATATTGGGTGCAGGGGATGAACCTTGTGTAAACTAAGTGCTCCACCTACTGTTCTAGCCCTCTGGATATGCTTCAAAGTGCACAGTTAATTAATCACATTTAAAATGATTTATAGGGGCTAGAGTGATAGCACAGTGGGTAGGGCATTTGCCCTGCACGCGGCCAACCCGGGTTCGAATCCCAACATTCCATATGGTCCCCTGAGCAGCGCCAGGAGTAATTCCTGAGTGCAGAGCTAGGAGTAACCCCTGAGCATCACCAGGTCACAACCCCAAAAAGCAAAAAAATTTAAAAAAATGATTTATAGCTAGTTCCCCTCCCCCCCTTAAATGTGGAGCGAGAAACTGAGAACAGCCGTCTCAACATCTTGGGAGTTTCCAGAGTTTTTTTTTTTCTTTAAATGGTATCCAGGGGGCTGGAGAGATAGCACAGCGGGTAGGGCGTTTGCCTTGCACGCAGCCAACATGGCTGACCCTGGTTCGATTCCCAGCATCCGACATGGTCCCCCGAGCACCACCAGGAGTAATTCCTGAGTGCATGAGCCGGGAGTAACCCCTGAGCATCACCGGGTGTGACCCCAAAAAAGCAAAAAATAAATAAATAAATGGTATCCAAAAGAATAAAAAGGACACTTTGCCAATAACATCAAATGGTTTCTTTGTAATTTTCCTGATTTTAAGCTGCAATGACATTGTTCTGTAATATAGTGATCGTTCTAAAGAGAAACAGTCTCTGAAAAGAAAATTAACTTTGCCTATAACCCTGCCACTCTCAGATGCTTAATCAGTGGCGAAAATTTGAGTCTGAATTACAATCTGATAGATTTCTGGCATGGTTAGTGAGGTAAGAAATGACAGGTCTGTCAGGTGTGCAGAAGATCTGTACACACGGAAGACAGAAAAAGTCCATCTATCTTTATCAAACTTCCTTACCACTGAAACAAGTGCTTTCCTTCATGCTAATACCTTGAAAAATCAAAACCCACAGATGAGGCTGAGGAGATGACTTAAGGGCTGAAGAACATGTCTTTTCTGGTTTGATTTTTGGGCCATGCCTGATAGTGCTCAGGGCTGACTAACAGCTCTGTACTCAGGTCACTCTTGCAGGCCCAGGGGACCATTAAATCAGGGGCGGCCATGTGCGAGGCAAGTGCCCAGCCCTTGTGCACTGTCGCTCTACCTGGAGCAGGCACTTTGCCTGAGGAAATCTCAGGTTAAATTCCTCGCACTGTGTGACCCAAAAAAGATCCCTAAACCAACACTGGTATCAAGAACTGTTTGACGGGGCAGAGCCACTGATGGTATCTGGTCAGTACTTACTGATTTCATAGGGGCAGATGGTCAGCTTTTTGTGAGTTCTTTTCAGTTGCTTGAGAATGCCAGCCACAGCTGAGATGGCCATCTAGAAAACAAAGCGGTCAGCACATGGACCAACACTTGATGGTCTCATGCAGAGCACTCTGCCCTGTGCAGGCAGACATGAAACGGACAGTCAGGTGAGGGCTCAGTACGGCTTGAGCCATTCATGCCTCCGGTCTTCAAGTTTCATCCTATTTTGGATTCTACTTTAAACAAATTCCACCCTTCAAATCTCAGCTAACTATTTATTTCTTTTTTCTTTTTGGGTCACACCCAGCGATGCTCAAGGGTTACTCCTGGCTCTGCACTCAGGAATTACTCTTGGCGGTGTTTGGGGGACAATATGGGATGCCATGGATCGAACCTGGGTCGGCCGCATGCAAGGCAAACACCCTCCCCTCTGTCCTTTCACTCCGGCCCATCAGCTAACCATTTCTTAAATTCCTTTATACAATGCATGAGACTCAGTCAGCTCTATTTCATGCTTTCATACTCTGAAACAAAATCAAAGCGTTGCTTCTTAAGATTTTTTTCTTATTATTTATTTTTTTGGCTTTTGAGTCACACCCGGCAATGCTCAGAAATCCCGATGGGGCTTGGAGGACCTAATGGGATGCCAGGGAGTGAACCTGGGTCGGCTGTGTGCAAAGCAAGTGCCTTACCCACTGCACAATGGCTCCAGATCTTTTCCCTTTCTGTAATGCCTCCCTCTCAAAATAATTTTTCAAAAACAATCTTTCCCATTAGACTAAAAACTTTTTATCCGATGTTTGTGCTCTTAATTGTCAAAATTAAATATAAGCACACGAATGTCTCCTGACTGACTTCCTCAGCAGGGAGTCAATGGAGGGTTTCAAAGCAACACATTCCGAGATGCCCAAACCCAGGACTGAAACTCCATGAAGATTTTACCTTCCGAACAACGATGGCGTCATGATTGAGATTCTCAACGAAAAACTGGATGGCACGAAGCGGCAAGACGCGGTCGTCTCGCAAGAGCAGGGACAGCAGCCCGATGCCAATGTGCTCGAACTTCCAAGGCCTTGGGAGAGAACAACACAGGAGATCTGAGTTTATCAACAGTTTCTCTCATTGAAGAAAAGTCTCAATATAGAAAAACCTATTTATATATACACACCTCCATGAGAATCACAATACATAAAACCTGTTTATAAAAACATACATATGAAACTGCATTCAAAACAGTTTTAAGTTTCCCAAGAATCCTAGCAGATAAAGTGAAGAACGGTCATGGTCACGGTCCTCCCGTTGTTCATTGATTTGCTCGAGTGGGCCCAGTAACGCCTCCATCGTGAGACTTGTTGTTGTTACTGTGTTTGGCTTATCGAATACATCATGGGTAGCTTGCCAGGCTCTGCCGTGTGGGAGAGATACTCTCGGTAGCTTGCCAGGCTCTCCGAGAGGGGCAGAGGGATCGAACTCGGGTCGGCCATGTTGGCTGCGTGCAAGGCAAACGCCTTACTCGCTGTGCTATGGCTCCAGCCCAAAGTGAAGAACAACACTCCTTATCCCTACCCCTCAAACTTCCTTGCTATTCTTCTAAAATCATGACTACCAATGTTCTGTTTGTGTTTGACAGAGGCATGATAGAAAACAAAAATATTTCCATGAAAGCTCAAAAGTCGAAAGATTTTCTCACTTACAAATTTCTCTGCTCCACACCATCTAGCAAAGCGTTTACCAATTTTTCATAGTTCCTAAAATGAAACAATAAAAAATAATTCAGATAGGTTAACAGACAAGGGGAGGAGGAGGGGAAGGGCAGCGCGTCCCCAATGCTCGTCTGTGGGCGTTACAGAGCAGCCAGTCAGTGAAGCTGAGGAGATGCTCCAAGGCAGAGCGCCTGTCTGCATGAGAGGCCAGACTTGATGGCGGCTGCCACTCAGCTCCTGAACCCCACTGGGGGGCCCCAAATGACTGGAAAAAAAAAAACAAAACTGGAATGATTGGTAAGACAGAAGTGGCCTATTTACACGTACTCCAGCTTTACCAAAGCGAGACACAAGACTGAATCATGTACACAAACATACTAGAAAAAAAAAATCAGCAAGCATATTCAAAAGACAAAAACAAAGTCAAATTAATATTTCTGCTTCACTTTACAATGAAAGCTAAGAGTAATTTGATATCTAGAATCTAAAGACAACCCACACCCCACGCAAGCACATCCTCTGGCCCTTTCCAGCACTGATGATCTCGGAGGGATCAACAGCTACAGAGCGTCACGGGTCCCCAGTGGAGAGCTCCAGGTTACTCAGGAGTGGGGGTGGCTGAATCCCCACCATCCTGGCTGTACCCACTGCCTCACAACTGAGCCTGAAGATGCCAAACTGCAGAAAATCCCACGTAGACCTGTCGCCAGGCTTAAAGGCCAGGTCTTCCCCACAGTCCCCTTTCGAGAGCCTGGCACAGAAAGGAACACAGAAGCCACAGAAGCTCAAAAAAACGCAAAAGGCTCAACTAACAACAGACAGCTTAATAAACATGCAGACAGCAACTTAATGGCTCCATGGTGAGCTACAACAATCTTCTTTTACTGGAGTATGTTTTTTGAAAGTTCTATTAGCCATTTAGTTGAAAAGCCATAAATTATTTTGTGCCGCTCAGGATGCAGGCTTGGAGAATGGCTGGGAAAATGGGGACAATGGCGGAGGGAAGGTCACTGGTGGTGGAACATGTGCTGGTACTGGAATACTGAATGGCTGAAACAAATGCATCATAAACAACTTGGGTAAAAATAAAACTACCTTCCTAGAAAAAACAGAAAATAAAATCTAAAAAGCTGAAATAAAATATAAAATAAAATCTAAGTGCTCTCATACCAAAACTGAATAAATCTGATTTTAAAATAACTATGGAAGAGCTCTGAAGAGATATATGTGTTAAACAGTGCTTTCCAAAAATCTTCACAATAATTATTTGCTAGGAATGTTTTAATTTTCCTAGAATCAACGAGTAAATTTCAACCCACTCCCTGCCAAGTTCTACAACAGTGCCCATCTGATAAGCAGGGCCTTCACGATTACCTTAGGGCATCAGCATTCTTTTCTTGTTGGCGTTTAAGTCCTTCTTTAATTTCTTCTGAGCTAAGAGTTATCTGATTGATAGAGGGGTGTTTTGATTGTTGGAGTAGTTCCGCTATTCCAATACACGATTTGGGAATCTTATTGAAAAGAGAGATAGGGAGAAGTCAAGGGTCGACACTTAGACAACACGAATGCATTTTGCAAACCCACTCCAAGGGCAACGCAGCACTCGGTGCGACCTCCGTGCTCCATCCTGCAAGGGCAGCCAGGAGACTGGGTTTCCAGGATCAGACACAATGGACCGTGAGGGTAACTGCTACTGAGTGGAAGCTTTCATTTTCAAAGTGATAAAACATCATCAGTGCCTCGTGAATCCATGCAACTGCCGAATCAGTGCGGCGTGTTCCAGGACATGTGCATCCTATCTAACAATGACTGACTTAGGGAAAGTGGCGTCACCACCCACGCACTTCAGCCTCCCTTCTGAGCAACGCTGACGGCACTGGGAGCCGCCTGGCCCTGGCCCTCTGGATGGTCCATCCACTATCACCCAAGCTTTCCGCAGTGTCAGTCTGTCATTTACAGTACCAGTGGGCAATTTTTTGTTTTATTTTTGCTTGGAGTTTGGCTAGTATAAATAACCTAAAATACCACAAAAGCCTGGACAGAGTCAGGAAAGCACTAGAAATGTAATAATCCTTTTGTTGCTTCCAGGTAGGAAACTAGCATTTTCCTGGTCATGCTCCAACTTTCTATCCTACCATGTCATTGAGAACAGGTGACCACAAGGGACAGGAGGAAAAAAAAAAAGTGTGGCCTGAAAGATAGTCCAACAGTTAAGACTCCATTTTCCGTGGCTGAACTGGGTGAGGTTTCCAGCACCACATACTGTGTCCAAGCACCATGAGGAGTGACTGATCCCTGAGCACTACTGGGTTTGGCCCCAACTCCCCACTCTTACCTCCCAAATAAATTCCCGCAGGGCCAGGTAGATAGCTCAATGGATTTGCATGGGGAGGTGTGCATGACCTGCATGGTATGCTGGTATCCCCCCAAAACAAGCAAACAAAACCGAGTGATAATTTTTTTAAAAATTAGAATAAAATATCAAGAATGTCATTGCCGAAAACATAAAAAGATACAAAAAATAAGAGGTACTTCAATCGAGGTACTATTTTCACTAAAATTTGGGAATAAAGATTTCCAGTAAGAAGTTTACTTACAGTGAAATCCAGGCCGATTGTTTCATACTGTCGATGAATCTTTTCCGCCAGATCATCGAAGAGTCTCACAATTGACGGCTTCTCCAGAGACATGGCTTTGCTCAGCCCCGAGGACACAATGGCCGGCCACGTCTGCACGATGCAGTCCCAGTCGTGAAGGTTGGCCAGGCACACGGCACTGTGGTTCCCAAGGAGACAGTACAAGGCGCCCTGCAGGGACACAGAGGTCACAACGAGAAGGGGAGCACCTGATCTGCAGCCCACTCACGTGTGCTTCCAAATAGAACCGTTTCCACATTCAACATATTATCTTTTAGAAGCTTGAATCTGACATTTGACATGGAGCAATTTCTCTAACTTAGTAGACTTAGTTCAAAAAGGTAATAACAGAAAAGGTAATAAGGTAAGTGTTAAAATGATGTTTCTGAGACTAAAGATTCCATTTTAGTCCTTTTTTACTAGCATCATTTTTAAAAAAAATAATATTTAAATATTTATGATTCTGGCCATGAAATGTGCCAGTGTTAGCTTTCAGGCATATTGCTCAGAATAATTCCCCAAACAGTGATGGTTTTGGCACCAAGTATTTTCCAGAGCATATGAAAATGAGATTTCTTAGTTATTCTCCATGTTTTATAACCATAAATGGTCAATTAACCGAAATAACAATAGCACAGCGGTAGGTGATATTAGAAATTCTTTTCTAAGGTCACTTGATCACTTCACATTCCATTAGTCATTGATTTGCTCTAGCGGACGCCAGTAATGCCTCCGTTTGACCCTGTTGTGAGCCAGTGTAGCCCAAGGGCGTCTGCTCATTCTAGGAACACAAAGAGCCTCAAACTGATTGTTTAGGGTCTTGACAAAGAAGTCTGACCATCTCGTAGGTGGACGGCCAAGTGATCTTTTGACGTCCTGTGGAATCCAGTTGATAATGGTTCTAGTCCAGTGGTTGTCTCCAATCACATTACGTGTCCAGCCCATCTGATTTTCGATGCCTTGGCAAACAAGACAGCGTCCCTGATTCTTGATCGTCTATGAAGGTCAGAACTCTGGATTCTTTCTCTCATTTGAGTGAAGCATGATACTCTTAAGCATAGCTCTTTCAATTCCTCTTTGGGAGACCCGAATAGCGTTCTCATCCTGTTTTCATAGGGCCCAGGTCTCTG
>JAOXYA010000008.1:5110645-5123312 GCA_028565675.1 Sorex palustris
TAACTGTACCTCATGGTGTTTCACTAATTAAAAAAAAAGAAGAAGAAAGTTTCCTGATAGAAAAGAGATATCAAGAGGGTCTAGTGAGTTCTTCTGTCTGAAGGGAAGTAAAGGTCTGAAGGTCATTATGAAATTGCAATTATAGAGAATATTGTTCTAGGTTTTCATAAAGGGAAAGAATTAGCCAGCATATAAGAATACTAAACAATACAGAATACAAGAGCAGGATATAATTAATGTCCTTACAATTCTCACAACAAATAGTTTTTAACCTAGACACTAAAATTTATTTGAAATGAATACTTTAACATTATTGTTCAATGTGGCACTGATCAGTGGATCCTTTGAGAAAAAATGTGTAGTTGTTGCCTACCATTTGGCTTTTAATTGAACAAAGTTCATCAAATTATAGAGGGCCAAAGTGATAGTACAGTGGGTAGGGTACGAGTCTTGCATGTGGCTGCCCCAGATTCTATCCCTGGTACTACATATGTTCCCCTGAGCAGTCAGGGGATTCCTAAGCACAGAGTCAGGAGTAAACCCTGAACACACTTGGGTGTATCCCCAAAATAGAAAAATAAAATTATAGTTTAAATGCCATGTGGTTAATTTTCAACTTTTGTATAAATAGACCCAACATGGAACATTTTTTATATGGATACAAATAGATTAATGATCTGTCTTAACAAGAAGAGTAAATACACTTTCTGTCAGTGAGTTGAGAGATGTAAGAGAATACTAACATCATCGTTGAACAGATAAGCTGTAGATAAACAAAACGGTGATGTCAAAAGAACTAATATAAAAGCCAATTTCTCTCTCCATTCATGTCCTCACTGTTTAACTAACAAACTGAAATACCAGGCGTCTTTTTTAATTACCTCTTCTTGGAAAGTTATTCTACATTTCAAATTTAATAGGCCTGAAATAGAACATTTCATCACCCTCCCCACCAATTACACCTATTTCCCCTAGCATTCTTTCCCATCTCGAAAGTCACTTCTCTTGGTCCAGGTACTCAAGTTTCCATCATCTAGAAGTTCCTCCCTACATCTAGAGATAAGCCATCAGCAAGCCTTGATGAATCTCTCTTTAAAACATAGTTCAAATTTTCTCAGTGCAGCAGCAATTGTCCTGCGTCCTTTCTTTCTCTTCCCTGATATGTTTTCCATTTCACCATCAGAAGGATCTTTTAAGAACACAAATTATATCCTCCTCATCCTTTTCCTTTAGATCTCTAAGTTACTGTTCATTGTTTGTAGGATAAATTCCTACATATTCCTCACCATGGTCTACGTGACTCTGTCTACTGAATTGACCTACTTTGTCTCCCATTGTTCATATTATAAAGAGGGGATTTAGAAAAAAAACATGTAACTCAGATCAAGGAGACAGAATGCTCTCTGAAAGTCAGTCTTTATTCCAAATAAATTTATAACTGTGGGATTATTAATGAATTATTTTACCTTAATTAATGTTCTCATCAATTGAAATCAGTATAAAATAAGAGTTGTTTCTATAGAACAGTGGAATGTCATAGAAAAACTTTCTATAAGGTCAGTTTCTAACTTTCAAAATGCTACTTAGGTGTGGAAAAGATTTTGGAAAAGGAGCAAATTTTTAAATCTTAAAGGATTTTTTTTATACCTTTGGTTTTAAACGTGTGTTTTCACCAAGTGTTAACAAACAGAGAGATGTGATTTGTGTAAGAAACACAAAGTGAAATTTCTGTGGACACTCAGAAAATGCCTTGACATTCATTCAGAGCTTTGGTGAATCAACTGGTTAAAATATCCAAGTGTGGCAGTCATAACACCCTATGATTCTTTGCTCTAACTTATTTGGTTCACTGACCAGTTAGGTCCCCATCATTCCTCAGAAGGGGTTGTTGCTTCTGTGCTAGTTCACAGAGCTGTGGTGAAGATGAGATCAGAACAGGTCTTGTTCAAGGATGATAAAGTAGGATGCAGCTATTCTGTAAAAGATTCCTCAATCCCCTGCCTCAGCACTCAGCTTCCAGACCCTTTTGTTTTGTTTTGTTATAAGTGTCTCAAGTCAAATGCCTCTTAGCATTTGCTTCGCAGCTTCCAAATTTGTTAATATATTTACTCCTTTTTTCTTATTTCTTTTTCTTAAGGATTAAAGTTCTTTTAATATTTTAGCTATTATACTGGAGTTTTGGTGGAGGATAAGCAGAAAACTATTTTGAATTTGTAATGTTCAACAGGGCATTGCGGCCTCCTTGTCACAGTCTACACTTATTCCCCTTGATATTTAATATTGATTTAATGTTTAGAATAGTTTGTGTGTGGGCCTATTACTTAAATTTCATCATTTTAACTAAAGATATGAAGTAGAAATAAGGATTTTTTAAAAAGAAATTTAAAAAGAATCCTACATTGAAGGATTGTTATAAAGAATAAATAACATGTAAAATGTTTACCACGGTGCTTGGTAGAGAGTAAATTTTTTAAAAAAAAAGTAGCTTTTCTATTTAATAGTATTTTTTGGAATAAAGTCAAGTTTGGACCCTGGGTGGAGGTCTTGTCTCTCCTCCTCCCTCCCCTCATTTCTCTATTCTTTTGTTGGTAAGTTTTGATATCAAGTTCATTATTGTAACCTAATACAATAACCAGATTCAAAATATATTCATTGATTACATCTTATTAAAGAATTTAATTTAAGCAAACTAACAAAGAACACAATGTGTGTCTGCAGTTTGGATAGTGTTTGGATAGAGAACAAAGTTTTAAGAGCAAGTATTTTTATACAACATAAAATATATTTGTTTGTCTGTAATTGCCATATTACATATGCAGAGAAGAATTAAGTATAAAAATATGCCTCAATATCAATTAAAAGTCATCTCGCAGTCATTCTGTTCCATCAGCCCACGAAATTACGTCTGGACTTTGGTATTTCAGCAATGTCATCTTGTGCTGACAGTGAAAGTGCCCTTTATGTCTGTACCACCACACAGTTTCCTGGCTGCCCGCCATGGTCAGCCCAGCATATGATGATGCTGCATCATATCTGAGTCCCTTTAATGATAAATGCTCCATCTTGGTTTTATATGATATCACTTTATAAATTAGACTGATCTGATTAATGAGCAAAAAATTTGATACTTAAGTATAACTTTGGATATTCACCGACTACTTGGTATTTCAACATTCTTCTGAATTACAGGTTTAAGCACAGTGGAAACAATACTCTTCTAAAATTAAAAAGTAATGAAGTAAGGTTTGTAATATTTCGTTTGCTCCAATATAATAATGATTTCTTGCTACAGTTATGTTCACTTTTCTATTTTCAATGTATTTTGAAAATCTGTACTATTATTTTTGTATTATAAATGATATTTAGAAAAAGATGGAAATCATCATAGAAAAATACTATTGCTTTTTAAAAGTGGAGTCTATCAAAAAGTCTTTCACAATTTCAAAGTAAAATCTTCTAAATTCCCACCTTTATGAGAGCAAGTTGCATGTTTGAATAAATCCAGGCTTTGTTGATAAAATATAAATGGCTAGATACCAACTTATTTGTTGCATACTTGTTTAGCAAATTCCAATTTTAATTAGATCAAGTTTCTAAGAAACGGCAAGTGGATTTCAAATATTCCTCATGGACTTTATTTTTTGTAAGCCTCTTACTTAAAAAGGATTTCTTTTCAAGTAATTTGGGACCAATTTAAATTCTTCAGTAGAATAACCACAAAGAAGTTGGGTATTTTCTTTGATGTTTTCCCACTTAGATTTTCTTCACTCTTACAAACTATTTACATAAATGAACATGGCAGTTATACCTAATTTTAATAGGTATACTGGTTGTGTAAGGACTTTCTCTCTATAAAAGCCCAGCTAATTTTTCCTCTCACTTTATTAGATTTTATGGAGATGAATTTTCAGGTACTGTTTTTGAGATCCTAGTGGATTCTAGATCATTTTGTACAAGATGCTTCATGGGTTTGGAGAGATAGTATAATAGTAAGGCACTGCTCTTGCATGCAGTCCACCTAGATTCCATCCTAGAACCTCCTATGATCCCCGAAGCACCGCCAGCAGTGATCCCTGAGCTCAGTCGGGCAGAAGCCCTGAGAACTGCTTTGGATAGCCCCCAAACAAACAAAAGAATTCATGGAACAATCTTAGAGTCTTCCTATGGGACCACAACAAAAATCAGAGCCCAAAGTGAATTAAATACAGAGTTCTATGTGGTCCCACTAAGGAAACACACTGGAGACTCCTGCCACTCTCTGGGGGGATACCCTGAGAGGAACAGGAAGGAGCAGCTCACTTGAGTAGGGGGTGGCACCTCCACAGCAGGGTGGACCAACTCAGGGACGGCTAAGGTCCAGAACAGGGAGGGGCAAGCCCAACACTGGCACCCCAGACTCGAACCTCTGCATAGAGAAGACGTGACCTAGAGGCAAGAACGAAATGAAGCAAAAGATACTCTGCAGCGCCATTTGCAGTGGGACTTGCAGCCGTAGTCCCCTTAGGACAGCTGGGTCTAAACCCTTCAGGAAGGGGGAGCAGTCGGCAGCACGTCTTGCCCTTCCAGATCAACCCCAGACCAAACAACGCTTCCCTCCTTCTAATCCACGTATGACTAAGTACACCTAGAAGCAGAAGGCTTTCAGGCAACAGACAGCCTGTTGCCCACATTGGGCCCCTTTCGAAGAGTTGAACACTTGGCTGGATCCCAGGCCCGGTGGCCAGGCCTCGGGTCAGACCAGAGGATGTTCCCAGACTGACTGAGTCAGGTGCCAGCAAGCACCTGACCAGTCTCCCTGACGGGCTCTGCCAGGTGCCCTGGACACGACCACCTTCTGCTTCTCAAGCCTGCCACCCTGATGACATCAACATTGCATTCAGAGAAGCGCCCAGAACTGCAAACAGGCTGCTTGTCCTTAGGAATACGGTTCATGTAGTCAGCCTGTGATGGCGAACCCCAAGGACTGCCCAGAGCCACACGAATTCAGCCCCCGGGTCTGGGTGAATGTCAGCTCGGATGGCCACTCAGGCCAGCACAGAACCGGACCTCACTCCTAGCAGTCACATCACAACAGACAATGAAGAGGAGGAATACGTTGCAGGAATAGATGAAGACCACAACGGATCCCAGCGCGCCAGGGCAGCCCCCGCTCTGCCCACCCCTGTGAGGGCCCGTCTCTGGCCCACGCTCGCCCATGTCTGGGGCTGCTCTGCTCCAGCTCCTCGCACGCTCCCTCCCCTGCTGGCAGCCCCCACCTTGCGCCCCCAGCAGTCCCTGGCCCTTTCCACCCCTCCCTGTCCCGCCAAGTAGCCATGGGCGGAACAGGCTGATTCTGTGGACATGCGCACATGGGTCTGACCGCTAGAACAGAGCTCTGCCCTTAGCAAGGTTCCTGGCATTGTGATCCCCGAGACGCTCTCCGCATTTCACTTACCAAAACAACAACTTAGTAAGGAAACTGACCACACAAAGTTTTCCGTGCAGTGGATAGTAAGGAAGTTGATAAGACTTCATTTTCCTTGCAGTAGGTGAAAGCATGAAATTGCTTCTCTGAATCTTCTTCCTGTGTGGCAAGTTTGCTGCCATCAGGAAGAGCGCTGGCAGTGCCAGGCAGTTTCTTGCTTGCCCCAAACCTCACTGCCATCCCAGGTGGCCACTGAACAACTGTCCCTGATGGTTGGTGACAGTCGCCCCTAGAGAAAACACTCTTCACAGGAAGAGAAGTCTTCATCAAGTCTACACAGATAAGCCCTTGAAGGTAATTTCCAGGAAAGCACCAGCCAAGTTAGACAATCTCTAAGTCTGTCTTTTGAGTAAAGACAAATTTAGTGGCAGGAGGCTCCTTTCCATATGGTAATCACAAGGCTTTTTGCTTTTGTTTTTGAAGGATCAATAGTGCTTGCTTGTTTGTCTCTTATTCGTTATTTTAGCTATGTGATTTGCAATACTGTTAATGATGGTCTTGTACATACAAGGCTCCAATATCACACCCTCCACCGGAATGTGTGTCACCCTTCCTCCCTCCCTCCTACCACTCCCCTCCCCCTCCCCCTTCGCAGTCTTCCCATAATAAATTCAAGGGCCATTGCTTGTTAAGCCTTTGCAGAGGAGGGTGGGAGATTGGTATAAAAACTAGTCAGGTGAGTTGAAATCCCACAAAGCCTACTTTTACTATAGACCAGTCTTTTTTTTTCCCCTTGGGGAGAGTGTGAAAGTTGGACCACACCTAGCATCTCTCATGAATTTTTGGGTTCTGCCCTTAGGCATTTCCCTGGCAGTGCTTAGGGAACCATATGGGATGCCCTACAGACTGTATTGTAGTTCTGGCTCTAGGATTTTCTTTTTTTTTTTTCTTGAAAAATGTCTCCTTGGATTGTTGCAAGCTTTGGTTAATTTCCAGAGTTCTGAAAAATTGTTTTTGTGACTTTTTTGACCAACATTTTCATTTTCATCACTTTTATGGAAGAACAGCCTTCCGGAGAGTCTTTCCCTGCCATACCCATTGAGGTCCTGCCCTTTTTATTTTTCATGCTATAAATATTCCCTCTCCATCTGCCATGTATCAGTTTTATCAATAGTATTCACTGAATGGGGATTATAAATTTTGTTGTAATCAAGTTTTCAGGCTGATATAATCAGTTTTTCACTTTAGATTGTATATTAGATATTTAAGTTTTTCTACTGTTGAGTCACAGAAATACTCTTCTACATTTTTATGTATTGATTTCATAATCTCACATTCTGTAATTATGTTTCATCTTAGAGTTCACCGTATGTGCAGTGTTAGAAGAAACTCAGAGATCAGAGAGATATTATAGTGGTAGGGTGTTTGCCTTGCGCACAGACTGACATATGGGTTCAATCCCCAGTACCCATATGTCCCCCAAGCACTGCCAGGAGTAATTTCTGAGTGCTGAGCCAGGAGCAACCCCTGACTCCCGCTGAGTGTGGCCCAGTGTGGCCCCAGAACAAAACAAAAAGAGGGAACTTATTTTGCGTTTCTAAAAAAAATGGAGTGTTTCCTGGATATCATTTACGAAAAAACTCACACTTTCCTGTATATTTGTGAGACCCCTTTAATTGTATATTAGAGTACCCTATATAGATGAACCTATTTATGATTTTTGTCTTTTTGTTTGTTTGTTTTGGGGCCACACCTGGTGGTTTTCAGGGTAACTCCTGGCTCTATACTCAGGAATCACTCCCTGTGGTACTTAGGGGACGTATGGGTTACAGGGGATCAAATCTGGGTTAGCAGTGTGCAAGGCAGCTCCAGACCTGCTTACTATCTCTCCAGACCCAAGTTTCTATCATATTTCATAGGCTACTTATCAGTTCTTCACTTGGTAATCAAATTCTCTAATTATCTGGATAAGTAGCATGCCTTTTGAGCTGACAAGTAAAGTTTCCATTCTTTGCTTTTCCTTTTCAGAGACAAGTTATTTAAAAGCCCTTAATTTTCTGTATAAAGTTTGGAATTTTTGACATCACAAAACATTAACTGGAAATTTGATTGTGTTGCTTAGACGTAGGGGGAAATCACTTTTCATTGTAATATATTATCTCATCTTATCTAGGGATATAGAAAGTCTATTAAACTCTTTTTAAATATTTTTAAGGTAATTTAAAGGTTTTCTCTATAGAGAGCTTATACATTTTTAACGTCTAGAAACTTTGTACTACGTAATTTTTGTTTTATTGAGAAGTTATCTTTTTTTATTTTTTGGTTTCCATTACAATTAAGGAACATCCTTGATTCCTTAATTTTTATACATTTAACCTATTTTGCCATAGATTTTTTTCAATTTTTATTTAATTGCCTTTGAATGTCAGAGTTATCCATGATTGGGTTTCATACAATGTTTCAGCACCGACCCCTGCGCCTGTATTCACTTCCCTCCATCAAATCTATTTTTCCTGCCTCCCCCAATCCAGCATTTGCCTTCCACCCACCACTTTGCAAAGAGGCGCTTTAAAAAAATTTTTTTAAAGTTTTTCCCCCAATCCAACATTTGCCTTCCACCCACGACTTTGCAAAGCGGCGCTTTAAAGAAAATTTTTTTTTTAAGTTTTGCACTGTGGTTTACAGTACTGTTACTGATAGGGTTACCTTACTCTTAACCTCTCCTCCTTCAACCACTCCTTAATTTTAATAAGAGTATCTTTTCACTTGAAACCTGCCTGTTTTTTTCCTTAGCACCCTGCCTCCTTAAGATCACGCAAGCGGGAAACCTGCATTCACTTGCTCCTCTCCCCCAACCCCAGTACTCCCAGCTGCCAGCTGACCTCCTGGGCCAACCTTTCCCCTAATGCAACATCACTCTTCCCATCAGAAGTAGCTAGAGAGATTTTTTTTTGCCTCGAACTTTTCTATAACCCAAACCACTATGTAAGGTTTGTAAAGGTTTGCTGGGGACAAATGGCCACGACCACCACTGTCATAGCCTCAGGCCCCTGGCAGGAAGACACATCTTATCAGCCTGCTGGCCCCTCCAGAAGCCCGTAGCCCCCAGGCTGCATTCATGCTTCCTCACATCCTCTCTCCGTGGATGACAGACGGCCAGACCAAGGGTACCACTCCCACTGGTCTTTGTTTGCATCCTGCACAAGACACCTTAAACCCTGCTGAACCTCCCCTGGACCCGGCTCTGACCCCACCTCCCTAGGGGTCTAAAGGGCCCAGCCAGAGTGCACCCTAATAAACTTCTCCTGTTTCTGCACTGTCCCCATCTCTGTCCCTCTGTCTGTGTCAGGTGAGTTTAGCAACCTTTCACTCTTCATATTAAAAAATTTGGCTCCACCAAGTAAATGATATGTTATTTCAACATAGCTTTCTAAATTTCTTTTTCCTTTTATATTTAAAAGCATCAGTTATCATTGTGCGCAGTTGCTTCTTACTCCTATCTGTGCAAATCACCTTTCTTCTTTGACAGCACTTAGAAAACGTTTCCCTTGTTTTTGGGAGACACCTAGTAGTGCTCAGGGCTGACTCCTGCAGCTGGTCTTAGGGTTCACTCAGGTGGTGTTCAAGAGACAAAATAAAGCATCAGGATTGAATGGGGGTGACAGCACGCAAGGCAGACGCTTCATCCCCTGAACTGCCTCTCTGACCCCAGACATTTTTCTTTGTTCCAGAATACCTTAAATTTCTAACTTTACATTAGGACTTTTCTTCTCCACTCTGAAGAATTAGAAGGAAAATGAAGCAAGTGAGAGGTCTAGGGTAAAAAATATATCAAGCAGTGCTCCCTCCAGATTCACAGTGTGCTCCCTCCCAGAGTCGTAAAAATATTTCCATAAATTTTGCTTCTATGGGTCCCCTTTAGCTTATGCCAGGACCTGCTGCCATTAGCAAGCCCTTTCAATTTAAAATCTGACCTTTCATTCTTTTTTCAAAATTGTTCTGTATTAGATTTTATTGCTATTATTTTTTGTGTACAATGCAACTTTTTATTTTATTTTTTAAATTTTTATTAGCGAAACAGCATTGTATAGCTGAAACCCAAGCACGAAAATATGACCTTTCATTCTTGACCGTTTTTCATCATTATTCATTGAGTATTTCCTTCCCTCTACTTTTAGGTTTCTACCTACTGTGTCTTTTCCGTTTCTGATTTTCTTTGTCCTTTTCTGTTGCTGTCTAGGAAAACTTTTCAGTTTGATTTTCTAATTTGTGCTCTTCTTAATTTCAGCTTTTCTTTTTTTCTTTCAACTACCACATTCAAAAGATTCTTATACTTTTAGATGATTCTCTTTAATGATTTAATAATAACTTGGATATTAGTTATGCTTTAAATTCTTGGTATGCCATTTTCAATGACTGTTTCACATGGTTTATATTTTGTTGTTTTATTTTTACAGTGTCTGTCTAGCTTATCTTAGGTCACGTTCCTGAGGGAAATCATCAGCCCTTGGGTACAAAGACTAAATAAAGACCAGCAACTGTGTGTGTGCGCTTTCCAGTGCAGTTAAGAAAAGAAAAATGAGCATCAGGCTGGAGGGCGGAGAGCGAGCCCCACAGAAACCAGTTTTGACTCTCTGTTTGCTGTTATACTGGGGCAGCCTGGAATCAGTCTTCCTCGTTCCCCAAAAATTCTCTGGAAAGACAGTCTCTTGATATTTTAAACAACCAGCAGGGATGGTTGCTGGGGGGATGGTGGAGGAGGACGTGCCCCAGGGAACAGGGCGCACAATTTTCATTAGCTCCTCCCTTGCAGGGCTGTGTGTGCTATTCTGATATTGCGATGTTGACAGCAGATGGCAGGGCTCGTTGATGCCAGCTCTGAGGCCCTGCACCAAGCAGCCATATTTCCCAGGCCAAGTGTAGGCAAAGTCATGAGGCTTCCCAAAGCTGCCTCGGTGCCAGCATGACTGCACCTGACCCCCTCACTCTCCAGTTCAAGATGCCACCAACCTCTTTCATGCACCAGTTCATGACAGTCTCTGGGTTTCTCAGAAGTTTGTTTTATTCTTTGTCCGACTTAGGTGTCTCCTTATCATGGTTCTTTTGGGAGACCAGTGATCTTGCTCCTCAAGTACCTTGAAGATCCTCTCTAATTTGACTCTAGTGCGCTAGATATTTAATAAATATTATTATTCATTCTTACAATTCTGAAAGCAAATTATTGCTCTTTACATTTCAAAGAGGCAGGAATAGAGGGACTGAAGAGATAGTCCAGTGGGTAGGACGCTTGCCAGTGTGTGACTGGCCTGGGTTTTATCTCAACACTATATGGTATCCAGAGCCTGCCAGGAGTGACCCCTGAGCTCAGAGCCAGAAGTCAGCCCTGCGCACCACTGGGTGTACCCCACTCCCCCAAATATGTCAGAAATTGAACCTCAAGGATATTGTGATTTGCCCAGAGTCACATCCTTGGAAATGCCATAGAGCTACAATTTGAAAACACAGCCAGGCTTTTGATACACAACCAGCCTTACCTGATTAAGGCCTAAATTTAGAGCTGCTTAAATTTGTTCAAGAAGTTCTTAAATAATTTCTGAAAGTACAAATGTTCTGTAAGCTGGACTATGGTATTCATCAAAAAAAAAGTAATCTCACAACTGAATGTTCCTCAATTCTACCTTATTGATAGAATTTTCTATAGATGGAATATCATAGTTGCTCACAAACTTTTACTAAATCTGAAGTATATAATGATTATTGTGTGCCAGTGATCCTAAAAGGTAATACTTAAATAAAAATTTGTTTTCACATAAGGGCCTTCCCAGTGGTCCCAGGAACCCATTGGACTGTCTGAGTTCTCATGGTACAGCAGCCTTTGTGCATATAAGCAACACACTTTACCCCATGAGCTTTTTCTCTGACCATGAAAATAATTCTGAGCTGCTGGTTTCAATTAGAAATCAAAAAAAGTTATCAATTGATATTTTTCCTATTTACTTAGAAGACTGTTATTTGATACAGTTTATAAACATATATCATGTAAATATTAGACTATTTCACATTCTGGCTTTAATTTATACGAATGCTTAAATATTGAACTAAATTCACAAATACAATATAGATTTAACATATTTCTTCTCATTATAAAAACTTTGTTACTTAAAGGCATGGTTTAAAACTAAAATCTATTTTATGATATCTGATCTTTGCATACTGTGCAAAATTCAAACAGAACAAAATACTAGAGAGTGAGAATGAATCCACCTCTATCTGCCAGAAACTTAATTCCCTCTCTTGCTGTCAAGCCCATACTTTGACATGGGCTCCAGCCCCTGTATCATAGACACACACACACACACACACACACACAGTTGTTAAACCAAAAAACAAACTAGGAAGAAGAAGCTGAACAGACCCTTTCCCACAGAAGATCAACAGGTATATTGAAAAAGTGTGCTTCATCACCCATTGTCAGAGAAATGCGACTCAAGATGAAAATGAGAAAATCCGTTGCACCAGCATTATTGGTATACATCAAAAACTGGAAGCTTCGTGTGCTGGTGGGGATGTGACGAGAAAGAAGCACAACTAACTGTGTGAATATCCCTGCTTCAGCGTCTGCAAAACAGTATGCAGGCTTGTCAACAACTTAAGAATTTAGCTTCTGTATAAGCCAGTGATTCCATTTCTTGGCATCTACCCCAAGAGCACAAAAATATTAACTAAAAGAGGTGTTGTGCATTGCAGCATTATTCACAGTTGCCAAGATCTGGAAACAATCCAAGTTCCTAAGAACAGCTGAGTGAGTAAAGAAACTGTGGTATATATACACAATGGGACAGTGCTCAGCTCTAAGAAGAGATAAAATCCTATAGTTGGCTTAACTTGGGTGAAACTGGAGGGTAGTAAGGGAAGTGAGCCAATGGAAGAAGCATAAACACAGTAATCTTGCTTATAGGTGGTGTATAAAGAAATATGGTAAAGGGAAAATTTTTTAAAGGAACAATGGTCAATAATAACAGACCCAGAGAGTTGGCCTGGATGGTGGAGACAGCTTTTGGAAAAGGGAAGGGGGATCAAGAGACAATGAAACTCTGCCTGTGACTAGCGTAGCAATGTCACATTCCTGAGCTTTAATATTAACAGCATTGTGAATCACAGACCCTAAATTTTTCAAATTAAACAGGACTCAGCCAAAGGGACAGACAACTGACAAGCACCGGGTGAGGGGCACTGGCAGGAGAGAAGTATCTGAGGCTTCGG
>JAOXYA010000008.1:5125493-5145071 GCA_028565675.1 Sorex palustris
GAGGAGGGAGAGTTAAAAGGAAATTGTGTGCCTCAGAGGCAGGATGGGGTGGGGGTGGGTGGCAGGAGGGATACTGGAGACATTGGTGGTAGAAAATGCGCACTGGTGGAGGGACGGGTGTTGGATCAGTGTTTGGCTGAAACTCAAACATGAAAGCTTTGTAACTGCATCCCATGGGGATTCAATAAAAAGTATAAAAAATACAACCAGCAGCCACAGGGGAGGCCCTCAGGCAGCCCTCTGAGGTGCAGGGCACCACTGCTCGTGTCCCACAGGAACGGGCCAGGGAAATGAGGTTCCGGCTGTGTTTGCCCCCCTCCCCGGCTCTGACCGGGCCCTTCTGCCCCTGCCCCCATGGGGTCAGTGTCAGCTGACTTTCCTCTCTTTGCAGATGAGCGCGAGGCCGTGCAGAAGAAGACGTTCACCAAATGGGTCAACTCCCACCTGGCCCGGGTGTCCTGCCGGATCACAGACCTATACACGGACCTCCGGGATGGGCGGATGCTCATCAAGCTGCTGGAGGTGCTCTCCGGGGAGAGGCTGGTGAGTGCTACCTGGGGGGAACTACTCAGAAATCAAGTCTGAGCTCGTCTCTTGCTGAATTCTGCGATTATTTTTTTTTTACAAGAATAAGTTAATTTTATTGAGAAATACATGGGAAAATACACAAGTCGGGGGCCAGAGCAGTAGAAACGTGGGTAGGGCACTTGCCTTGCAGGTAGCTGGTCCAGATTTGGTCTCCAGCACTCAGTGTGGTCACCCACGCCTTCCAGGATTCTGTAATTAGTGGTCCATATTTTCAAGGAGACTGTTGGTAGGTGAGGTGCCAGGGCACCATTCTGACTGTTTGGTTGGTGATTACCTTAAGCAGCATCCTCGTTTTAGTCATTTTCAAGGTTATTCCTTTTGGTGAGAAAGGTTTTGGCCAGTGACCCCTTTAAACAGGGCGTGATGCTGGGAATTGAAGAACCAGGCCTGGCCACTGTCTCCAGGACGAATCTGAATCCTCTGAGATCATGGAATACTTTTAAATGTCTCTCACCGAATACTTTTAAATGTCTCTCACCGATTCTCTGGAAAAATCTAAGCTGCTATTTTGAAGGTGGCAAGAATCCGATTCCGTGGCCTCTGAAGTCTTTTTTTCCTGCTTTCTTCCCTGCGTGCTTTTTATTTGGAAGAAAGGCTGGAGTTTCGACATCTCCTCGGGAACTTGAGCTCCTGAGGAGTTTCTTGTGCCATTTCCATCAGGGCGTTTGACGGTCTCCAGTGAAAATCCTGCCCCCATCCTGTTCCCCAGAGCTCGCGCAGCCGTCTCAGGGGTGGCTTCTTGTTCACGAACTTTAAGCCACGGAAGCTTAGCCCAGACGCGTAACTGACCCAGCAGGTTTGCTCTCGCTTTGCTCTGAGCGTGGATGCCCAGTGCTCCGGGGCCCGCGAGCCCCCAGATGGCACCTCTGCGTGTGTCGTTGGGAGAAGGTCATGATGCTGCACGGCCAGGAAGGCCTTGGTCCTGCCGCGACTCGCCACAGGCAGGAGGCCGCCGCTCCGAGGGGCTTCCCCCCTCGCACTTGCCCTCACCCATGTGCCCCTTCCAATCAGGCTCCTCTAGGAGCCGTGTTTCCGAGTGTCCCAGCTCTCTGTCCCCTGGGAACACAGGCCTGCGGTTGAGCCTCAGTTTCTTTGCCAACTTCGGGATCAGACCAGACAGACTAGACCACAGCGCTCTGCCCAGACTTTCTCTGCCGCAGACTCCCCGCCTGTTTCTGAAGGGGCAGCTTGGGGACTCGGTGCGCTGCGAGGGCCTGCCCAGAGGACCTCCCCCCCCACCCCGTGTTTTCAGACCCCCAAGCGAGAAGCCAGGCAGCCAACATTTGCGCTGCGTTCGGAGCCCCCCCACCTTCACCCGTTCCTCCGCCCCAGAACTTAGCACCAGACTTGCTCTAAGTGGTAGGTAGATGTGTGAGGGGCTTAAAGTAACCGTATTGATGAGTTCTTTATGCTGGGATATTGATGTGATTTTTCAGAGAAACTTTTAGGTAAATGATCCGGACAGTTTCGCCGCCACCCCACCCTGTGTTTTGGCTCAGTGAGATTTGAGTTTATTTTAATCAGGGTTTTCTGTTTGCATGTTTTTGCGGGGTTTGGAGGGTCCCCGGGCCGACCAGTGGGCAGTCGGGCGCAGGGCCTCCTGGCAGGGCTGCTGCTTGGGTCGTTCACGCCCTCCAGGGCCGGCTGGTGCCCCTTACCATGTTGGCAGCCGGCGTCAAGGATGGGGCCAGCAGAGGACAGACTCCTCTCTCCTGTGCCCTGGGTCTCTCGGTCACAGATCCCTGAGGGGGAGCCAAGACCGAACCTGGAAGCTGCTGAGGAGAAAAGCGTTCCTCCCTGGTCACTTCCCTGAGAGAGCTGTGACCTCTCACGTGAATCCCCAAGAGGTGACTCTCTGGCCTTGAGCTGAGGCTGGCGGATGGGAGTGGACCGCGTGGGCTCCTGAGTGTCCCAGAACCACACGAGGCGGGACTGGATGTGAAGGTGTGGGGGCCAGGGGGATGGGACTGGGGACCACTGCACCTCTTGGGTGAAGCACAGCTCCCCGGCCACAGCCCACGCTCAAGGCTCACCCTCTGGGCCACCCCCTTGGCAGCTAAAGCACGCCTGGGTTTGCCGCACAGTCAGTCGCGTGGCCATTGTCCTGCCTGGTTCCCTCTGGACTGACCCCCGCCCTGACTGAGTGGGGACAGGGTCTCCTGACCCAGACAGCCCCACCCACGGCTGTCTCTGGGTCTTCTTCCTGCTTGTGTTTCTGGCAGTCTGTCTCCGTACCCTGCTCAGAATCTTGAAGTTAAGAAACAACTGCACGCGCGCGCGCGCACACACACACACACACACACACACACAAAACACACGCACACACACACACACAAAATAAAGGATGGGGAGGCAGGGGCAGGGGGAGGTGCCACCCTTAATTCCCCAAACAGGCTGAACCTGGTGAGGGCTTCCGTGAGTTCTGGTAAGCTTTAGGTTTCACTTTTAACTGCTCCAGTGAGTTTACACAAAGTTTGTGTTTGGGGAACCTTCACCTAGAATTGTTGGGAGGTGTTGTAGACTGGCCCAGACCCTACCTACAGAGTGTCATTTCCATGGGAAAATTCTTGCTCTCCCGGCCGGCTGCCAAGTGCCCTCATGGAAACTGCGGGTCTGTGGCACATATGCCCGCGGAGAGTGAGAGAAGAAGCCAGGGCCCACAGCTCGGGAGGCGGGGCCAAGGGTGCAGCCTCATGCCTGCCGCCCTGGGATTGACCCTGGCCAGAGCCAGAACAGAAGGGGCGGCTGGCAGAGGCCCGGCCAGGTGGGCGGGCAGGAGATGTGGGTGCAGGTGCAAGACTGCTCTGGGCCTGGTGTTGGGGCCCCCCAAGGCCGGTGCCCGTGTCCTGATGCCCTGGGGGGTCCCCCTCGGGGAACCCTGGGAAGGAAGGGGGTGCCCTGGGGTTGGGCAGCACAGGGTTGTTTCTGGTTACTATTGACTGGACAGGGACCCCCATGCCGTTCAAAGGTCAGGGCCGGGAGTCCAGGAGTTGGGACTGACTCAGGGATGAATATGGCCACACGTGTCGGAATTCAAGAAAACTTTGGAATCCGTGCTTCCCCCCTGCCTTCTAGAAGAGACCAGAGATTTGTGGTGTTTTTTGGCAGCCTCCCTTCCCGCCTTCCCTCCTCTCTCTCCCTCCCTGTCCCTCCCTCCCCCCCATCCCTGCCTGCCTTCTTTCAGTGTGTCTGTTTGGCTTTTGGGCCGCTCCCATCTGTACTGGAGAGAGAGAGAGAGAGAGAGAGAGAGAGAGAGAGAGAGAGAGAGAGCGAGCGCGCACGCACAGGGTTGTTTCTGGTTACTATTGACTGGACAGGGACCCCCATGCCTTTCAAAGGTCAGGGCCGGGAGTCAAGGGGTGACGTCCCTCCTGTCTGTGCTGCAGCCCCTGCAGCTGCCCGGGAGAAGGTGGTGCTGGGGGAGTGGAGCAGCCCCCACATACAGCATGTGCTCCTGGCCCTGAGAATCTCTTCCTGGTCAGGAGCAGGAACCGATGAGTGTGTGTTCTCGGGATGCTGAGGCTGAAGGGATTTTCGTCTCCTCCCCGAATCGGAGCCTGGGGTTGAGTCCCCTGAAGCAGAGCAGAGGGTGTCTTAGACTTGGGGTGACCTGTGGCCAGCGACTCGGACCCCTTCATCTTCCACGCGTGGCTGTAAGCCTGAGGCAAGGCCAGCATCACCTGCCCTGTCCCCCAGGGCCCCTGTACCGCCCCCCCCCCCAGTCTCTCTCATCCCCGCCCCATCACCAGGGTGAGGGTTGCTGGGCGGACCCCAAGGCCCAGCTGCCTTGGGTCTCCTGGATCGTCCCTTCAAGTCTCTGTCCTCTGCACAGAGGCCAGGCTGGCCCCTGGAGCCTTCATTTCTCCCTCCTCTCCCTCGAAGCCTGGGCATGATTATCTGTGACGCCCCATGAGGGTGGGCGTGTGGGCAGGGCCTCCTGGCCTCCGCTCCGCCCTGCTGGTGCACCCCTCGCCCAGGGGTGTGGCTGGGCAGCGGGCCGAATGCAGGGGTCATAGGCCCCGTGATGGGTGAAGAGGGGTGAAAAGAACCCAGAAGTCTGCCCCTGCTTCAGCGTCTGCGGTGGTCTGTCGGGTTAGAGACGGCAGTTGCTGCTGGGAAGCTCACACCGAGGAAGTAAATCCCCCGACCTCAGACTCCGCACAGGGGCTACTTGGGAGCCTCATAGCGGAGGGTAGGAAGCGAAAACCCCAGAACCTAGGAAAGAAAGTGCTGAGTAGCGAGAGAAAGCAAGCAGGAGAAGGGTGTGGAGCACGGTGCGGCCCGGAAAGACGGGGCTGGAGTGTGCCTCGGCCGCGCGAGGGGCTGACGGGGGCGTCTCCCGCCTGGGCCCCTCCTGGGTCGGGCCCGCAGGCCGCTGCTGCTCCTGGGATTTCACTGTCCCCTCCCGGGTGACGGCAGGGCCGGGGAGGACAGCGGCTCACCCAGGCAGGGCGGCGGCAGCTATTTGTGTTGGGCCTCTCAGTGGAGCGAACATCTCTGAATGTAACAGTTATGTGTACCTTGTGGCTTGTGCTGAGCTCACAGCCGTGTGGCAGGTCAGGGCTGAGCCAGGGGAATGCCCAAACCCAAGCGCTCGGGGTCCCCAGCGCACAAGCTCTCCTTCGTGTTCTCTCCACTGCTGTCTGTCCGTCGGGGAAGGTGCGCTACGTGTAACCACCGACAGTGACTCTTAATGCCAGCACCAGCGGCTAGCTGGGCAGGGAGCCGCCCGGACGCCTGTCCGGGCTCGTCCCGGGACACAGCCAGTGGGGCCTGCGCTGTGCTGTCATGCACGTCGTGTTCTCCTCTGTGATGCGGCCAGAATAGCCATCTCTGAGATCTTCCTGGGAGGATGGTCTCGGGCAGCCTATAAGCCCCACAGAGAGGGTGGCCAGGCGGCAGGAAGTGGCGGCTCAGCCCTTGGGAGCAGCCCATCTGGAGCTGCACACTGAGACAGCGCAGCGGGCCCTTGCAGTCAGTGCCCAGGCTTGCCTGGAGCACTCTGGCCGGAGTAGGCAAACAGGTGCCAAAGATGCCTCCGGGGTCCTGTCCTCAGCGCTGCCGCTCCCAGCTGGGGGTCACTCCCTTTCTTGGTGGCTAAAGCAGCTATTTGTGTTGGGCCTGTGCAGGTCACCGAGGGAAAGATGAGCGGGAAAGTCACCCGGCACCTTCCTGGGGCAGCAGAGCCCGCCTCTCGGCAGCTCCCGGCCTGGGGAAGGGGCTGTGTGCTCTGCGGCGAGGCACTAGCTCCCTGCCTGCAGAGAGGAGTCAGGAGAGAATGCCCCTGACAGCAGGGTCTCAGCTTGAGACAACCACCTCTAGGGGGTGGGGAGTGGGGTGCGTCTGGGCCTCTGCAGGGCCTGGGGTCACTCTCTCAGGGCTCAGGGTCACTCCCACAGGTGCCAGGGTCACTCCCTCACGGCCAGGGTCACTCCCGCAGGGCCCAGGGTCACCCCCTCAGGGTCCAGGATTATTCCCACAAGGCTCGGGTCACTTCCGTAAGACCCAGGGTCACTCCCTCAGGGCCAGGGTCCTTCCTGCAGAACCCAGGGTCACTCCCACAGGGGTGCTGCTTCTGGGGTGCTTGGAAGGGTTCGTACTGGCCGCTCCTGGGCTTGCCCCCCCTCCCCCTCACTGTTGGCCCGGCAGTGTTTCTTTCTCGCTGTGGAGTGCTGGGTTTTGGGCCCCTGTTGGCAGCTGCCAGCTGGCGTTTCCTGCCTCTCGGGGTTAGTTGTGAGGTTCCTGGGATGCCTTTTTGGTGTAGCTCCTGACGCTCCTGACGGCACAGGTTGCCCAGCCTCCAGAGGTGTTCCCCCACCCCCACCTACCCACTCACCAAGTTACTGGGGACGGTCTGTTGGGTTTGTCTCTGGCCGCGGTTTCTCCCTGTGCTGTGCTTTGGGGCAGAGGAGGAGTGGACGGGCATCCCGGCGCTCAGCCCAGCCTTGTCTCATTTCTGAGACGCTAAAGCAGTCTGCTCTGCTTGCTGGTCCCATTTCATAGAAAGGAAAGTTGAGGAAAATACAGCATTGAAAATGGGGCCTGGAAGTGGCCCCTTGCAGCTCGCTGCCCTTCCTTCGGATTGTCCTGCTTAGGGCTAGAGGGTCCCGACGTGGGTAGGGTCCCCCTGAGCATTTCAGCCATGGCCCCAAATGATGTTTCCCATCAGGCAAATAACCGAAGTAGGAGGGGGCCTGGTGCAGCTAGTCTCAAAGCTGGCCTGGAGCATGCCCAGACCCCTTGGGTCCAGAGCGCCAGTTCACTGCCGCAGCTGGAGCCTCCTGTCCCCTGGGGGCCACTCCCGGGAGCCCCGAGGATAGAGTGGTTGGAAATGGTGCCCGAGGGAAGGGGTGCCATCTTGCTGGGGAGACCCCGAGGGGGCTGCAGTCTCGGGGCAGTCAGGGCACCGGTCCTGGGGCGCAAAGGAGCGGGCAGATGGCCAGGGACCCTGGCAGGGGCTTGCACTTGACCTGGAGGATAATAGAGACCTACTGAGAGGGAGTGTGTGGAAGAGGTTTGGGACATTTAGATCACTGCATTCTCCCAGCCCACCCGCCCCCCACCACCGTTTTTGACCCAGCCCCCTTCATGGTGCCCTCACAGGGCCTCCTAGAACTTCCCCCACCACGGCAGAGTCAGGGTGCTGGCCGTGCCCTCTGCTGACCTGAAGCTCCATCTCCTAACTGTCTGGTTCCCTGAGCCCCAACAGGAGTCATCCCTGAGCACAGCCAGCTGTGGCTCAGAAACATTCCCCAGCAAAGTAGAACAAGATTTTCTTTGTGTGTGTGTGTGTGTGTGTGTGTGTGTGTGTGTGTGTGTGTTTATTATTTTTATTCACCGTGAAGTACAGTAATAAAACTTTCATGTTTGGGCTTCGATCATACAGTCATCAAATACCCATCCCTTCACCAGTGCACGTTTTCCAACACAAAAATCCCAGTATTCCCCCCACATACACACACACACACACACACACACACACACACGCACGCACGCACGCACGCACACACACACGCCATTCCACACCTCCCCCTGCCTTTGTGGCAGAGAATTTGCAAAATACTCTGTCCCTACTTTGCTTACCTTCGATATTTTGAGACCAGTCCTACCACCCCTCCTACCAGCCAAAAATATGCTAGACAATGTGTTTTGTATTGCTTGTTATGGACATAATATAATGTCGCGTGACTGCAAGAGCAACCGCGTGCTCTAGGAATCCTAAAATTTTAATACTTAGGGTCTGAAGAGGCCGCTGCAGCAAGTTGCTCGGATCCAAGGTTCATTTGTGTGTCTCTGGATCAAGGCCACGTGGGAGCTTAAGTAGACAGTAGGCGTCATCTCGGCGTCCCATCGGGGCAGGGTGAAGGAGAAGGGCCCACTCTTCCCTTGTCCTGCAAAACTTGGGATTTGCAATTACCTTGACTCGTACCTGGAGCTTGTCACTGACTTCTAGAAAATGGTGGCCGCCAGAGCTTCTGGAGGGTAGGCAGAGGGACAACATCCTCCCCCGTCTGGAGCAGCCCAGTGGAGAACGCCTATTGCAAAGTCCTGGGCCATCTCTGCCGCAAGTTGCTCGGGTCTGAGATTTGTTTGTGTGTCCAGAACAAGGATTTCTTCCTCTTTCTTCTCTGTGAGCCAGTCTTGGGAACCGCTGCAGCCTGGCTGGGAGTCCCTTTCTCCAGAACAGTGCCAGAAGCCCCGTGAGCTACTTGCCCGTGGAAGCTGGCAGGGGCTGCCCGGCCCACACCTTTGGGGACATCTGCGTTCCTTTTCCTCGGAGCTGGGGCTTCTGGCTCGGCCGTAGGCTGTGTGGCCGCCAGCCAGGCTCCCCCGCAGCTCCTGCCTCAGCCAGCACCTGCTTCTGGTGCCCCTCGGGCAGCCTGTCACCGTCTCCCACTCACTCCTCCCCTCTGCTCCACTCCAGCCCAAGCCCACCAAGGGCCGCATGCGCATCCACTGCCTGGAGAACGTGGACAAGGCCCTGCAGTTCCTGAAGGAGCAGAGAGTCCACCTCGAGAACATGGGGTCCCACGACATCGTGGACGGGAACCACCGGCTCACGCTGGGCCTCATCTGGACCATCATCCTGCGCTTCCAGGTAAGGGGTCCAGGGCAGCCCAGAGCCGCAGCAGAGAGCAGTCGGCGGCCAGGTGAGGTTGGGACGTCAGTGCAGACTGCGTCCTGCCTTGAGGGGAGGATGTTTCCAGAGGGGGAGGCAGAGCAGGGAATGGACAGTGGCCATGCGGTGTGTCCGCCTGAGGGGCTTTCACCTCGCACGAGCAGAAGCAGGAGTCAGGCAGGGTCAGCTGTGTCCACTGCTCCGCGGCCCCTAGGAGCTGCCTGGTGCCCCAGGTTTCCACCTCCAGACTGGTTTCTGGCCCTTTCTCCAGGCTCCTGCAGCAAAGCATTTCAGGCTCCTGCCTTCCCATTAAAATAAAAATAAAAGCACAGGGACCTCTCCTCCACCCGGTGTCAGGTGGGTTACTACCCTCTGCACCCTTCAGTTCTGCCCCCATGATAAAGTCTGGTGGATTTTTTTCCTGGGTAACTGAAAAATCTAGACCATAGTGGGTACACTCTGGCACTGTTCATCGATTTGCTCAAGTGGGCACCAGTAATGTCTTCATTGGGAGACTTGTTGTTACTGGGTTTTTTTTTTTTTTTTTGGCATGTTGAATATGCCACAGGGAGCTTAACAGGCTTTGCCGTATGGGCAGGATACACTAGGTAGCTTGCCAGGCTCTTCGAGAGGGACCCAGGGAATCGAACCTGGGTCGACCATGAGCAAGGCAAACACCCTCCCCACTGTGCTATGGTTCCAGTCCATAGGGGTAAGCAGAAACAAAATTTTCACCCTTTTCTGCTTTTTCCTAAGACTCTTCCGACTCCTTTGGGAAAGGTTTGGGGTGTGTGTGTGTGTGTGTGTGTGTGTGTGTGTGTGTGTGTGTGTGTGTAATTCAGGTTCCCGGGTCCCAGCCCCGTGGTTCCAATTAAGCAGTTGTGAGTAGGGAACCGCCATTAAGAATGAGGCAGGCATTAGCGTGGTCGCTGAGACCAGCAGGTGCTTGTAAACACCCTCTCTGGGTGTCTGCCATGCAGTTCCTGAATGATTCAAAATTGGGAATCAGTACTCCAGAAATTGTTCAGTGTTGCTCATGGGTACTAGAGCTGCAGAGGTGAGATTAGCAGGCCACTCTGGAGCCTCTTGTCGGCTTTGTAGAGTGAAATGTTCCAGTTCAATTGCCCCAGTAGGGATCAGAGCGTGGAAGGACTTTCCGAGGCCTCTTGCCAGCGGGCCAGTGCCCGGCTCGCAAAGCTGCCACATGCAACCTTCCCTGGGCTTCTCAGCACGGGCTGGGCCGAGGCCCTGACTGCTTGGCTTCCCAACAGCCTGTGGTTCTCTGTTCTTGAAACCGAAACTCCAAAATGGACTTTCACCCTGGCCCTGGAAGCAAGAAGCATCCCCGCCCAGGTCCCCACCTGTCTGGAGCTTCGGCGCCTCCAGGAAATTCTTATCTGCTCAACTAACGTGCTTGGTTCCTTATCAACCCAGGCCACCTCACACTCTGCCTCCTGCACAGCCCTCCGCTGTCCACTGTAATGGTGCTGCCCCCCACCCCTAGCTGAGGCATGTGGTCCTGTCCCCACATCCCCAGCATCCCTGTTGGGTGTGTGGTCCCTGGCGCTCCCAGCAGAGGCCCTGATCTGAGCAGCCATTTACACTTACACGTGTGTGTACAGGTTTTACCTGCTCTCTCTCTAAAAGACCGTGGACGATGGTGTGGGAAGGCGGAGTGAAAGCCTCCTCGCCGTGCTTCTGTAGGATGGACGGTTTCCAGAGTGCGGGATAAGCTGGTGGCCATGCGGGTGCCGGTCAGGAGTTTGGAAGTCAGGAACCAAAATTTTAATGCCTGGAGTAATAGTACTCTAGAGCAGTGTTTCTCAGCCAGAATTCCTGGAGGTGTAGAAATAATACGTAAGCATCTCATAAAAGCTAATTCCAGATCCGTTGAGTAAAGAATATTTGGTTATGAAAAACAAATAAACTGGATGTTTTTTCTGGACTCTGGAGAGGTTCAAGGCGTCCTGTGCTGCGGGAATCACTGTGCCAACTTGTGGGCAGGAAGACGGATTAGTTGGGGGCTAGAAATCACCCCGGTAGGTGATAGAAAGTAGGGCAAGTCACTGGTCCACCCTTCACTTCCCGCCCGAATGGGCAGCTGGGACCCCTGCCCCTGCTGGCCTGCGGGCTGGGTGCTGCTCTGAGTCAGCTCCCTGGCCATCACCATGGCCGCCAACAGCTCTGCCGTTTCTCTGTGAACCTTAGATCCAAGATATCAGTGTCGAAACCGAAGACAACAAGGAGAAGAAATCGGCCAAGGATGCGCTCCTGCTGTGGTGCCAGATGAAGACAGCTGGGTGAGCCTGCCCAGGAAGGGGGCACTGGGCTGCCGGGCACCCGCTCAGGGTGGGGGCTCCCTGGGCAGCGGGATGCAGGGGGGTGCGCCCGCTCAGGGCGGGGACTCACTGGGCAGCAGGGAGCAGGGGGAGCCCACTCAGGGTGGGGGGCTCCCTGGGCAGTGGGGTGCAGGAGGGCAGCAGGGTGAGGGGAGGGCACCCGCTCAGGGCGGGGGCTGCTGCTCCCAGTGGTCCCGCTGCAGCCGTCACTGAGAGGCATCACCGTGTCCTCCCCCGCTGGAAGATGCGACCCACTGCCCTTTCAGCTGGGAGTTGTTCTGGTTCCTGTTCTGGCCCTGTCACCACCACGCTTGGGGTCCTTGCCTTTACCAACCCCCCCCCCCCAAGAAAGCAAGCTACTTGGATTTCAAACTCTAAAACCAATTTTAGAAAACGCAACAATGGTCATTAAATGGATGCTTTTCTTTTTTCTTTTTTTAAATTTCTGCAGCTTTGGGGATCTATGAGTAATGTTTATGCATTTCACTTCTTCATCCACTTACTCTTACTTTGAAAATTATCTACCTTTTAGAACAATAGTTTTTTTTTTGTTTGGTTGGTTTTTTTGGCTTTTTTGGGTCCCACCTGGCGATGCACAGGGGTTCCTCCTGACTCTGCACTCAGGAATTACTCTTGGTGGTGCTCTGGGGACCATATGGGATGCCGGGGATTGAACCAATGTTGGCCGCCTGGAAGGCAAACGCCCTACCCGCTGCCGCTGTGCTATCACTCTGGCAGAATGGTGGTTTTTTAAATTTTTTTTTATTTAATTTATTTATTTCGCTTTTTGGGTCACACCAGGCGATGCTCAGGGTTACTGCTGGCTCTGCACTCAGGAATTACTCCTGGCAGTGCTCGGGAGACCACATAGGATGCTGGGAATTGAACCCGGGTCGGCCGCGTGCAAGGCAAACGCCCTGCTCGCTATGCTATCACTCCAGCCCCCAGAATGGTGGTTTGTAATGAACCTTTTCATGCCTGCAGACTGGTGAAATAGGAGAAATACTTCACCAGTGACCAAGGCAGAAATTTTAAATATCATTTTTATTATTCTCTTAAGATCGAACATCGTAACATGAAAACCATGTGTTCAGGTGGTAGTAACTTGTTCATAGACAAAAATGCTCGTGAATTTGCATCTTGTCTTGGGACCGGAATGAAAACTCACTGCCTTGGGGTGAAAAAGAAAGCCCCAGCCCCGCCAGATGACCCCAAGCAAGATCCCTGTTGGAGCAGAGCTCATGAGACCACGCTTTGAGACACTTTGGGCTCTAGAACTTTTCGAGCAGCCCCCTTTCACCCAAATTTTATATGGCCCCAGGGATATAAAATAGACGTCTACAAAACAAACATTTGCTGATGGAAAATACAAATCCATTTGCTAGAAATGTTTTGGGTAGGTGGAGGCCAGAGGCCAGAGCAGGGATGGGAGCGTTTGCCTTCCTGACAGCTGACCGGGCTAGTCCCTGGCACCTGGGCCTCACGCCTCCAGCACTGGCCCAATTGGCTAACCTCCGACCTCCTCAGAAGGACATGTGACCCTCGTGGGGTCGTGACCCGCGTTGAAGGAGCAAGGGGCATCCTCACGAGCATTGTGGGGCTCCTGGCAGATGAGGTGGGGTGCTTGCTGGGCACAACCTGGATGGGGGCAGAAGTGTGGTGGCCACACGGGCAGTGCTGGGTCTGGGAACCAGAGTCTGGCCTAGCAGGTGGGGAGCTGATGGTGTTGGAGGGGCAGCTCGAGCAGATCAGGCCTGCTGGTCTCGAGATGTCAGCAGAAGCCACAGGCCTGCCGGCCCTCTCGGCGGCATCCACTAGTTTCACTTAGTGAGAGGCCGTTTGGGGTCTCAGGTTCAGGTGGCATCTTCAGTCTGAATTCCCAAGGAAGGGAAGCCAAGCTGCATGAATGTTGTTCTCCAGCATGCTGAGGTTGGTGTGTATCTGCGGCTTGATTGTCGTCTCTGATACTCGCCGTCACAGCCTTTTACGGGGCTCAGGGGCATTTTATTTCAGCCTCCATAGAACAGAGAATGAACCCATAGCGATGGTGCTGCTTTGCTCTGACAGGTACCCCAACGTCAACATCCACAACTTCACCACGAGCTGGCGGGACGGCATGGCCTTCAATGCCCTGATCCACAAGCACCGGTGAGTCCGACCCACTGGTGTGCCATGATGTCCGACCCCACGCCCTTGTCAGGAAATTATGAATCTGGGTGAGAGAAATATGAGGGAAGGTGTAAACCCCTCCCCAAACATCTGGCTTTATTTGCAGGTCTCTTAGTGTCCGTTCAATAATCGGACTTCATTCTTTGACGGTTAAATAATACTACAGAGTTCCACTCCCCTACTTGGTGATTTTTCTAATGTTTTTTGAGTAATGTTCATGCCATCCTTGATGACATGGTTTTGTTTTCAAGCCGTAGTCTTTATCATGTTCCACTCTTGCTTTGCATAGGCCTGACCTGATAGATTTCGACAAGCTGAAGAAATCCAACGCACACTACAATCTCCAGAATGCATTCAACCTGGCCGAGCAGCACCTGGGGCTCACCAAACTGCTGGACCCTGAGGGTGAGGGCCTGGGGGGCTCAAGGGACAGGAGTTCCTCTGAGATCTGCGGGTGACTGTTGGTTTCCCAAGCTGGGGCTCTGGGGATTCTCTAGGGGAGAGGAGCTTGGTTGTGGTGCGGGGGTCACTTCAGGGTTGGTTCAGAGGGCTCCGCAGGCCGTGAAGGCAAGTGTGATTCGCCCTTTCTGAGGGAGGGGCTCGGAGGCTGGCGAAGGGGCACACAGCCCTATTGGCGCCGCGTTTGGGCTACAACGGAGAGTTCCACCAGAGGCAGGATGGGCCGGGTCGGGCCAAACCTGGAGGGGTTATTCAGCGGGCGGGAGGGAATCACTCAGGATTCTTGGCTAGGATGGAGGAATCGGCCATGGCGAGACTGTGGGCGAGTGATTGTCAGCTGTCGTCCAAAGCAGGGGCACAAGCGGCAGGTTTCAGGGGTGGGTTGGTGGCAGACGTCTTCCTGGGGCCTTCACCGTGTTTGCTCGTGTCAAGGGTGAGCGCCAGTGAGTCAGCCCCGTTGGGAAAGGGGGCCTGCTCGAAGCATCGCATCCCATCCGCCTGGGACGGCCTCCGGGGCCTGCAGGCACCGCAGGGCCTATGTGGGGGTCCCTGCTTGACAAAACCCCAATTTCCAGTTGCGTTTCCACAGGAGCGGTCCTGGATGCTTGGTCTAATTTGGGGAAGCATTGAAAATATAAGAGGATTTGCTTTTAGTCTGGGAGCTTTGTTGATCCTCTTACTTGTGAGGAAAAGTTAGGGAGAACACTGCATGTGAGTCAAAGTTTAAAGTTCTTTTAAATGTAGAACAGGAAGCTTAACTCCCAAGGGCAGCTTGAGGTCAGGAGGCCCGGAGCACCCTCTGCTGTTTTCCAGGTCATCAGATTCACTGATATGCTCGCTACAGGAAGCGAGACAAAATTAACTTTGTCTTAACCCATTAAATGATTTCCCAGTATAAACATAAAAGTAAAATCCCTTAGCTTTGAGATCAGTCTTCTTATCTCACCCCTGCCTTACTGCGGGAAGGAGTTATTTCGTAGCCCTTAACCTCTGTGCTTGGGTAAAGAATTTCTTTTTCCCTTTCATGATGGCCAGCAGAATTTTCCCAGCAATGTGCTCATGACTCTCCCTAATCAGAACCCACTGCGAAAAGTAAATTGATGTCCCGCGCATTACTAGCTGAGAAAGAGTCCACTGGCATTACTCACCCGGTGGGTTTGATTATTATTTCTGTTATTATAGCTGTTCTTGGCCATCCACTGCCCCAGAAAGCATTAGCTGAAACACACTTATAGGTGGGTTCAAAGGAAGAGGCTCGCGCCTGTGCCGCCCAGCAGAGCGCTTGCTGGCGCACAGCTCTTGGCCGGACCGGCCTCCTGCACGGCAGTCTCGGCCCAGAAGCAGCCTCAAGGGAAAAACCTGACTGCTGTTGCTTCTCGTGCTGACCGCATGCAGGAGCAGTATTCCCCCTCTGCCCTCAGGCTCTTTCTGGGCACTTTCCAGAGCTGAACAGTAGGAATTGGCCTGGGGGCCCCTAGGCTGTGGTCCGCGCCCTGCCCGCGTCTGCCTCTATGACACCCGTAGGCATCTGTCAGCGCGCCTCTCCCAGGAAGGTGTTGGGTGCAGGTGTGACACGTGTTGGAAGAGCAGAGCCCTTGGGGTCCTCGAGGCTGTCTGAGCCCTGTCCCAGAGCCCGGCCATCCCTGGCTGCTTTCGTTCCTCAGGAACGACTCGCTGACCCCTTGTTGCTCAGGACAGCCGAGTGTCACGCCGTCTGTGGGGACACAAATGAAAGAAGGTGCACGGTCACGGCACTGACAGAGAGGAGCCTGGGTATCCACATGAGGCCCTGAGGGACCTCAGGACAGAGACAGAACCCACCCATGGCGCTCAGGGACAGCCAGGTTGGAGTGGGGTTTGTGGAGGCTGTTCCGGGCTAAGGGAAGCTCTGAGTGACCGTTAGGAGTTGTGCTGGGTGAGTGGACGATGGCGAATGCCCCACAGCCTAGGGCAGTGCCTCACACATAGGCCTGACAGCATCAGTGAGTGGAAGGACAGGGGGAAGTAAGACTGTTTGAGGACCGCAGGGCTCATGTTTCCTCACGCGCACTGGGCACTTGGAGTCATGTGGGCCGAGACCCCCGAGGTGGCCCAGCACTGGACAAGGCTGTGTGGAGGTGCTCGGGGCCGTGCAGAGAGAGCTGGGCGTGGAGAAGCTGCCCAGGACCTTTGCATTGGACCTGGCTGTGGGGGGGAGCCTAAGCCATGGCCATAGAGTGCCCATAGAGAAAATCACTTGGACCCAGTGACAGAGCGGATCTGGGCTGCAGAGATGGACATTCCAAAGCCTAAATGATCGTGAGGAATTCGGGCCCTCAGCGGTGATGGGGAGCCAGGAGACCCCCGTTAGGGGAGCTGAGCTACCTTGGGGCTTGGCCCTGTGCCTAAGGATTCTGACTGTTTTCTTCTTGGATTCTCCGTTGCTCTAGTATTCCTGCTGAAATGCCACCTCCTCGGTTCCTGATAATGTCACAGCTTGGGTGATAACAGTGGGGGCCACGCCAGGGTCTATGCTCAGGAGTCAGTTTGGGGGTCTCCGTGGTGCTGAGCGCCCGGGCAGGGCAGGGGCCGCGCCCACAAACCTTTGCCCCCACCGCTGTCTCTGTGAACCTCAGACAGTGAAGGAGCCCCAGGGGGTGGGGGGGTTCTTGCCCAACGCCGCCTCCAGCAGACACCAGAGCGTGACAGCAGGTGGGAGCCGGGAAGAGGCCGCCTGACACATCTCCTCTGCGTTGTAGACATCAGCGTGGACCACCCCGACGAGAAGTCCATCATCACCTACGTGGTGACCTACTACCACTACTTCTCCAAGATGAAGGCCCTGGCCGTGGAGGGGAAGCGAATCGGGAAGGTGAGCGGCTGGGGCGTCTGCGTGGGTGCTGCCGCTGCATCCTCCAGAAGACCAAGCGCTGGGAAGGGTGGTCAGGATACTGCGTAATGTTACGAAGGAAGGGACATGCAGGAGCACCCCCCTGCTACCCCTTACAAGAAAATCGAGTTGAAAATCCCACTGAGTTGTCTAATGTCAGAGGCGCCCGGCCCTACTCCGCACAGGGGACGGGCCCAGTAGAATGCCTTTTATTTCTTGTTTGGCTACTGTTAGTATTTTTCTAACACCTCAGACCACATGGCATTGTCTTCTCGAGATTGCGGAATAGACAGTTCTTGGGCATTCGTGGAGTCCCGGACAAGATCATGTGGAAGAAGGCGCCCCTGGCTTCTCTAAGCTCAGAGGCTTCATTTAGACTGGGGGTCGTTGCCCAGCTCAGCGGGTTAGACTGCCTTTGCCGCAGTGTGAGGGCCTGTCCCTCAAGTGTGCAGTGCTTGTGCTCCGTGGTTAAGTGCTCGTGTTTCTGTGGGGTTGCTGTCCTGTTTTCCTTTCATGGCGATATGACCTTCCTTTCCTGTTTTCCTCACTCTAATTAATGCACAGGTGCTCGACAATGCTATTGAAACAGAGAAAATGATTGAGAAGTACGAATCACTTGCCTCTGACCTTCTGGAATGGATCGAACAAACTATCATCATTTTGAACAATCGCAAATTTGCCAACTCTTTGGTGGGAGTCCAGCAGCAACTCCAGGCCTTCAACACGTACCGCACTGTGGAGAAGCCCCCCAAGTAAGCCGCGGGCGCCCGGCCGCGTGACCTGTGCCCCTCAGCAGTGGCCCTCGCTTAAGCCCTTCCCAGCACCGATGTGCCACTGGCAGATGAGGCTGAGAGGTTTCCAGAGCCCTGTTCCAACGCCCTTGTACCACACGTTCCACACTTTCCTCCCTGTTGGAGAGAGTGGGCCCAGGCTGATGGTCTCATGTCAGTCTGGGTCAGGCTGCGCCTCCAGCCAGGCTTTTCATATCTTTAAAATAATGCATCAATGCTGCTGAGTAATCTCAGAAGCTCATCTCTCCATTATTCAAGTTTGGAAGTCCTTCGTCCAAATTTCTAGAATCTCCCTTCCGCCGTGAATCCCTTCCCGAGGCTTCTGGTCGTTACGGTGGGTGGAAACTTCATCCTGGTCAGAGGCCTTCAGCTGTCTTCTCTGACAGCTGAGCGAAATGTGCCCGGAGTCCAGGACTTACAGTAGAAACCGCGGACAAGGAACCTTTTTCCTGCAAAGGGCCATTTCGAAATTCATAACATAGTTGGCGAAGCCATACCGTGCAGGCTGACAGGCCAAGAAGTGTCTGTCCCTTGTGTGCCTGGGCCAGAGTCCACGATTGCCTGGGCCTGACCCCACGAGCAGGGCTTCCCTGGTCAGGGTCCCAGGCCCTGCCGAGGGTGACCCGGGCAGCAGTGTGTGCCTGGAGCGCTGGCCCAGACACGGCCTTGGGCAGGCAGAGATCCACTCAGGGCTTCTCTAACAAACACGGCATAGACCCGGAGCTCAGTGTCGAAATTGTGTGAGTCTGTGAATCTCTCCCCCCGCAGCCGACGAGTCCTTCTCCTGCAGGAGCGTGATGGAGCGAGTAACGTGTGCCCGCCCCTTCCCCGCAGGTTCACCGAGAAGGGAAACCTGGAGGTGCTGCTCTTCACCATCCAGAGCAAGATGCGAGCCAACAACCAGAAGGTCTACATGCCCCGGGAGGGGAAGCTCATCTCTGACATCAACAAGGTACGGCCACTTGACGCCCCGCGGCGGCCACGCAGGGATTCCTGGCTGCTCCCCCCACCCCGATGTGCGTCTGGAGTCCCGGGGCTGCTTGTGGACACTCTCTGGCTCCTCCAGCGGAACCTGCTGCGTCTCCAATCAGAGGCCATCGCGGCGGGCGCTTGTCAAGCGCTTGTCGAGCGCTGGGCTTATCTGCGCGTTTCAGTACTTTCAGGGGCTTCTACGCTCCCTGTGAGACGTGGCCAATGTCACAGAGGTAGAATCTAAATCTCACGGGGACGGGGACGGCCTGTTCGGGCCTGGGGTCGGAGGGGAAGTGCCGTGCTGGGCATCCGGCGCAAGGGCAGGGAGTGAAGCGTCCCCGCGGCATCCTCCGGGGAGGGCTGACGGCTGCCCTGTGTCTGGCTGTTGATGAGACTCCGTTTGCCTCCACCAGGCCTGGGAGCGACTGGAAAAAGCCGAACACGAGCGCGAACTGGCCCTGCGGAACGAGCTTATCCGGCAGGAGAAACTGGAACAGCTTGCACGCAGATTCGACCGCAAAGCGGCCATGCGGGAGACGTGGCTGAGCGAGAACCAGCGGCTGGTGTCTCAGGTCCGCTCCCTTGGGAGAACCTGTGGGGGCCTGCGGGAGCCCCCCACCCCCGGGAGGATGCTGGCCCTTCTCCCCGTTCCCACTGGCCCTTCCCTCCCCTGTCCCCGCTGGCCTTGACTCCTTCCCGGTGAGACGCAGCTTTGCTCTCTTTGCCTTGTGGACGTGCCTTTCCTCCGTTCCTCCGCAGGACAACTTTGGATTCGACCTTCCCGCCGTGGAGGCGGCCACGAAGAAGCACGAGGCCATCGAGACGGACATCGCCGCCTACGAGGAGCGCGTGCAGGCCGTGGTGGCCGTGGCCCGGGAGCTGGAGGCCGAGAACTACCACGACATCAAGCGCATCACGGCGAGGAAGGACAACGTCATCCGGCTCTGGGAGTACCTGTTGGAGCTGCTGCGGGCGCGCCGGCAGCGCCTGGAGATGAACCTGGGGCTGCAGAAGATCTTCCAGGAGATGCTCTACATCATGGACTGGATGGACGAGATGAAGGTGCGGCCGCACGCGGGCAGGAGCACTCGCTCAGGCTGGCGGGTGCCGAGGGCCGCCCGAGGGCTTCTCAGTGTTCAAAGCCGGGGACGTTTCCCACTGGTGCGGGAGCATCTGGTTGGGAGAACCCCGGGTGGTCTGGGGCACACGCAGGGCCAGGAGGCTGGCTGGGCGTCCCCACCCGCCCGTGGGCAGTTGCAGTGAGAAGTCGGT
>JAOXYA010000008.1:5147007-5174048 GCA_028565675.1 Sorex palustris
GTCTGGGGCACACGCAGGGCCAGGAGGCTGGCTGGGCGTCCCCACCCGCCCGTGGGCAGTTGCAGTGAGAAGTCGGTGTGTAGCCCATGGACAGGGCGGGGGGTGGGGAGAAACCTGGGGCAGGGCTTGCTGTGGGATCTCGAGAGCTCTGCAGTGTCCCAGCGCCCCCACCCACCTGAGTGCGTGTCCACTCCTGTCCCGGGGCCGGTCATGGGAAGCCCAGTCAAGCCCGCCTGGGAGCCGGGAGAGAAGGGCAGTTCCCACTCTGCCCCGGGTTCCCCTTTGTCTCGGGACAAGCTGCTCCTGGCCTCAGCCCGCGATGCCAGGGGTTTCCCAGCCCGGGTCTAAGCCATTGGTGCATCTCGTCTCTCGAGCTCTCCCGAGCAGAGGGGCAAGAGGACCGGATAGTGTCGCTTTTGCTTCCTGATGGTCTCAGTGAGTCTGGGGATGGTCTGTCCTGACTCCCAGAGAGGCAGAGAGTAAAGCAGAGTGCACCCGCTGCCTCTCCCACGGGAGAGGGCAGGAAACAGAGGCTGCCGCGGGCCAAGGGAAGGAACCTGAGAAAGGGCTGATGGGCTCAGACCCAAGCAAGAATGATGCTCGGCCCGGGCGCGAGTCGACGGGCTTGTGCACGCCCACCGTGCCCCTGCCCCTTCCAGCCCCCTCAGCACCCTCATTCTTGCTGTATGCCTGGTTCCCCTCCCTTCGCTGTTTTTTGTGTGTGTGTGTGTGTGTCTTTAAACCTTCTGTGCTCTGGGGTGCACGCCTACCGCCTTCCTCCCTGGAGATGCTCTCGGTCCCTGCTATTGCTGTGGCCGTGTCCCACGGGCCCCATGTGTCGCCCCCGGCCCAGGTGCTGCTGCTGTCGCAGGACTTCGGCAAACACTTGCTGGGCGTGGAGGACCTGCTGCAGAAGCACGCCCTGGTCGAGGCCGACATCGGCATCCAGGCAGAGCGCGTGCGGGCCGTCAACGCCTCCGCCCAGAAGTTCGCCGCGGACGGGGAAGGTGAGTGGCTGCCGTGGGGCTGCCCTGGCCCCGGGGCTTTGGGCACCTTGGCCTCCTGGGGTCTGGGCACGTCCATCTCCAGACACTCGGCTGTGCCCGGGGGAGGGCACCAGGGAGGCCAGACTGCCGCGCCCAGTCACGTGTGGTCACAGCCTCGAGTGTGCTGCCGGGTGGGGCTGAGACGGGACTTGGAGGACCTGGCGGTCTCCGGCACTGGGAAATGCGGTGCCGCCTTCTTCCCCACGGTTCCATGCATGCTGCCCCCCACCTGGAGTAACCGTCCCGGGGGCGCTGTGGAGAGGCCCTCCCGCAGCCCCCCTGCGCTCAGCTCTGTCTCCCCCCCACCCCCCTGCTCCCCACAGGCTACAAGCCCTGCGACCCGCAGGTGATCCGGGACCGCGTGGCCCACATGGAGTTCTGCTACCAGGAGCTCTGCCAGCTGGCGGCCGAGCGCCGGGCGCGCCTGGAGGAGTCCCGCCGCCTCTGGAAGTTCTTCTGGGAGATGGCGGAGGAGGAGGGCTGGATCCGCGAGAAGGAGAAGATCCTGTCGTCCGACGACTACGGCCGCGACCTGACCAGCGTGGTGCGGCTGCTCAGCCAGCACCGCGCCTTCGAGGATGAGATGAGCGGCCGCAGCGGCCACCTGGAGCAGGCCATCCGGGAGGGCGAGGCCATGATCACCGAGCAGCACTTCGGCTTCGAGAAGACGCGGGAGCGCATCGCGGACATCCGCGAGCAGTGGGCCAGCCTGGGCCGCCTGGCGGCCGTGCGCAAGCGGCGCCTAGAGGAGGCGCTGCTGCTGCACCAGTTCCAGGCCGACGCCGATGACGTGGACGCCTGGATGCTGGACATCCTCAAGATCGTGTCCAGCAGCGACGTGGGCCACGACGAGTACTCCACGCAGTCGCTGGTGAAGAAGCACAAGGACGTGGCGGAGGAGATCGCCAACTACCGGCCGGCCATCGACGCGCTGCACGAGCAGGCGGGCGCACTGCCGCCCGAGCACGCCGAGAGCCCCGCGGTCAGGGCCCGGCTGGCTGGCGTTGAGGAGCGCTACAAGGAGGTGGCCGAGCTGACGCGGCTGCGCAAGCAGGCCCTGCAGGACACGCTGGCCCTCTACAAGATGTTCAACGAGGCCGACGCCTGCGAGCTCTGGATTGACGAGAAGGAGCAGTGGCTGGACAGCATGCAGATCCCCGAGAAGCTGGAGGACCTGGAGGTCATCCAGCACAGGTGAGGGCGCCGCCCCGTCACGCCCCTGCCCTGCCTGGCCACACCCCTGGCCCCGCCATGCCACGCCCCCCAGGGGCCGGCTCCTTATCGCCCTTTCCGTCTCCGCAGGTTCGAGAGTCTGGAGCCCGAGATGAACAGCCAGGCCTCCCGGGTGGCCGTGGTCAACCAGATCGCCCGGCAGCTGATGCACAGTGGCCACCCGAGTGAGAAGGACATCAAAGCCCAGCAGGACAAACTGAACACGAGGTGCGGGCGGGACCAGCCACGGCCCAGCTCCCCGTCCTGTCCCATCCCATCCCATTCCCCCCGTCCCCGAGTGAGGTCTCAGGACGGCGATTCCTGCTTGGTCGCCGGCATTATGTCCGTCTTGGGCCCTGGCACCCGCCTCTCCGCAGGCAGGATCATGCCAGGAACACGTCCGGGTAGCAGTGTCTGGGCAGCCTCGCCTTGCCCCCAGCAGAAAGTGGGGACGTGCCCCGGGCGCTCCTTGGTGGGCCCTTGGAGCAGGATTCCCAGAGGAGGGTCTTAGCAGGTCTGAGATGGGACTGGCCAGCGGATGTCCCGGTCACCGAGGCCGATCTTATCCCAGTCTCACCTGCTGAATGGACACACTCGAGTAGATCACATAGCCTGCTGACCTCGGTCTCAGAGGTCATCGTGCCAAGCTCTGGGTTCAGGACGTGCCCGTTGGGTGCTGTGAGAGATGAGGCACTGTGTCTGCCGGACATGACCTGACTTGCGAGCAACCAGGCAGGCGGTCACTACCCGTGTGGGCACTCCTGGGGGTGTGTCTTCCAGCGCCACCTTCTTCCCTGACGTGACGGAGTATCTCGTGTCTCTGAGCTGTTTTCGATGTGTGGTGCCCTCCAGAGCCGGAGGGATGGCACAGTGGGCAGGGCTACTGCCTTGCATATGTGTTATATGATAGAACCAAGTTCAGGTTCTATCCCTGGAGAGCCAGGAGTCAGTCCTGAGCCGCACCAGGAGCTCAAACACAACAAAAGAGTCAACTCAACCTTTGGGCCAGAGCAATAGCGGGGCAGCAGGGAAGGCATTTTACCTTGTCCCCAGCGAACCCAGGTTCCACCGACCTCGTCCCCAGCCCACCCGGGTTCCATCCCTGGCGTCCCGTAGGGTCCCCCGAGCACCTCCAGGATTGGCTCCTGAGTGCAGAGCCAGGAGGATTCCCTGAGCACCGCCGGGTGCGGCCCCAGAGCAAACAGACAAATCGATATCTGGGCGCACCCCTGCACTGGGTCATTCTGCACAAAGCGTGTGGTCAGAGCGGGGGGAGGGACTGGCGCTCTCTCCGTCCCTCTCTCTCGTCAGCCGTGCTCCTACCTCTCACGCGGCCCTCTCCGCGCCTGCTCCCCTCACAGGTGGAGCCAGTTCAGGGAACTGGTCGATCGCAAGAAGGACGCGCTTCTCTCTGCTCTGAGCATCCAAAACTACCACCTCGAGTGCAATGAGACCAAGTCCTGGATCCGGGAGAAGACCAAGGTGATTGAGTCCACTCAGGACCTGGGCAACGACCTGGCGGGTGTGATGGCCCTGCAGCGCAAGCTGACCGGCATGGAGCGGGACCTGGTGGCCATTGAGGCGAAACTGAGCGACCTGCAGAAGGAGGCGGAGAAGCTGGAGTCGGAGCACCCAGACCAGGCGCAGGCCATCCTGTCGAGGCTGGCCGAGATCGGCGACGTGTGGGAGGAGATGAAGACCACGCTGCGGAACCGCGAGGCCTCGCTGGGGGAGGCCAGCAAGCTGCAGCAGTTCCTGCGGGACCTGGACGACTTCCAGTCCTGGCTGTCCCGCACGCAGACGGCCATCGCCTCGGAGGACATGCCCAACACACTGGCCGAGGCCGAGAAGCTGCTCACGCAGCACGAGAACATCAAGAACGAGATCGACAACTACGAGGAGGACTACCAGAAGATGCGGGACATGGGCGAGATGGTCACCCAGGGCCAGACGGACGCCCAGTATATGTTCCTGCGCCAGCGGCTGCAGGCCCTGGACACAGGCTGGAATGAGCTGCACAGGATGTGGGAGAACAGGCAGAGCCTCCTGTCCCAGTCGCACGCCTACCAGCAGTTCCTGCGCGACACGAAGCAGGCCGAGGCCTTCCTCAACAACCAGGTGAGGCGCGGAGGCGGGTTCCGCCTGGCCCTGCGTGTGGCCCCTGTCCCCGCGATGCATCGTCCTGCTTCGGGGATCTCTGGGGACCAGGAGCGGAGAGGCGTCAGCCTGGCATGCGTCTGAGCCGTGGTCCAGACTCGGCACTGCCAGGAGTAAGCCCTGAACACTGAGGGATGTGGGCTGCAAAATGATCTACGTGGGGGTCTGGAGAGGGAGGGAGAGAGAAAAAGAAGGGGCGAGGGCCTCGCGTGGCACCCAGCCTGGTTCCAACCCGGCATGCCAGGAGTCACTTCTGAGCACCCCTGGCGCAGCCCAAGTCCCCGAACCAGAAAGAAAGGAATAGGGAGGTTCTTTTCCATTCCGGCCTTCCTTTCTGTTTGCTGGCTTTGGGGGCCGCGAGTGGGATCCCACGGGCCAAACCAGTCTGGCCGCGTGCAAGGCGGCGCCCTACCCGCCGTGCCCCCTCTCCGGCTGGGTCTGGGGCCTGTTGTGTCATTGACTGAATAGCTGCTTCCCAGGCCCTGGGAGAATGGGAGCAGACACCTGCCAGCCCGAACCCCGGCCTCGGGAGACCTCAGAAGGTTTGCTGGCACTGCCTGGAGTCCTGTGGTGCAGCCCTGGGCTCAGCCGTGAGCCTCGCTCCTTCCCTCGCCTGACACAGGGAGACCGGCCACGGGGGCTGTCCCCCTGGCATTCGCTCTCCTTCCCTGCTCTCTAACTGACTCAGGAGATCAGTGAGGTCACGTGCAGTGTGTTGAGTGGAGACGGGGCTTAGGGAACCCCGCTGCTCTCGTTACTCTCAGCACGTGTCCCGGGGCCCTGGCGATGGCACAGTGCGGGGGCACCTGCCTCGCCACTGCCAGCCCAGGTGTACCCGAGCCCCGCCAGGCGTGATTCCTGAGCGTAGGGCCAGGCGTACGCCGCCCGAGCGGAGCGCGCCTCACCCGGCCTCTCCCCCCGGTTAGGAGTACGTCCTGGCCCACACTGAGATGCCCGCCACGCTGGAGGGCGCCGAGGCCGCCATCCGCAAGCAGGAGGACTTCATGACCACCATGGACGCCAACGAGGAGAAGATCAGCGCTGTGGTGGAGTCGGGCCGCAGGCTGCTGAGCGCCGGCAACGTCAGCTCAGACCGCATCCAGGAGAAAGTGGACTCCATCGATGACAGGTGCGGGGCCGGAGGCTGGGGGGCTGGGCCCAGCGCAGGGGAGCCCCGTAAGCCTGGGCACAGAGCCGGGAGTGGCCCCGAGCATCACTGGGTGCGGCCCCCAAAACAGAACAGTAAAAGTGTGGGGGTAGCTGGCAGGGTAGAGCTCAGCAGGAAAGCAGAGAAAAATAACCAGACTTCTGAGGGCGGCTTCGCAACCCCCGTATCCGTGGTATGAGTCATCCCTAAGGGTCGGGGCCGTCTGCTGGCCCAGAGAACCGGTGGGCAGCGCACAGCTGCCCAAGAAGGTTCTTCGGGGGTCGGACGCATGCAGACGCCCAGGGTGGGGCCAGCCCACGGCCCCTGACGGCCCCCAGCCCGCGTTCCCGCCTGAGACTAGTTCCCTTCGTCCCCTGGCCTCGGTGGCTGCCCGGACACAGCCGCCCTCTGAGAAGGGCCAGGGCTGAGTGGCCAGATCACCGTTCCTCGTGATGAGAGAAAGGGACCCTTTTCCCTCCTGCCAAGGCATCCCCAAGACTGAGGGGCCTTGTTTGGTTCTATTTTTAATTATAAAAAGCTTCTCCCTGGCGGGAGGCCAGTGTCCTCCGCATGGTCATGCATGGTCTCCCGCGTGTTTCCAGCCCTGCCCTCGTGGGAGGGTCAGGTGGGGAAGGTGTGACCGGCCTGGCCCGTCCACCCTGACCTTGGGCTTGTGGCGGACCCTGTTGTGGGCACAGCTCAGAACCCACAGGCCGGGCTGTTCTCGGAACCGGCCCGTGTCCTCCCCGGCTCAGTTTCAGATCTCGGGGCCGCTGGGGACGTTCAGGGGAAACCGGGATTCGGGTAAGGCCTTGAACGTGGCTGACCTGGGTCAATCCCCAGCACCCGACTTGGTCCCTCAAGTACTGCTGGGGGTGGGCCCTGAGCACAGAGCCAGGAGTCCGTCCAGAGCACAGAGCTAGGAGTCCTCCCTGAGCACTGCTAGGTGTGTTCTCCAAAAATAAACTCGAATGTGGAAGGCAGCGTAGGTCCTGGCACGTGCCGTCAGCATTGCTGACCCTGGATTATGCTGCGCGACGGTGTGTTTCCCGGGCGCTGCAGAAAACCGGTGGCCCAGAGGACCCCGGGGCGGAGTTCGGAGGAGCCCAGCCGGATTCTTCCCTGGCAGCCATGGAACGGGCGGGGTTGACTGAGGGGAAGCCGGCTGGGGGGTCAGAGGGAAGCCGCGCACCCTTCCCGCGTCCTGCCACGTGGCCCTGCCCGTCCCCGCCCGTAGGCTGCCCAGAAGCCGCCCAGGACGTCCACTGATTCCCGCGATGCAGCTGCCCCTGGTGGAGACCCTGGGCACAGGGGGCGTGGGGAGCTTTGCCGGTGAGGCCAGCCCTGCCGCGGTGCAGAGCAGGACAAGCCTCCCACTCCCCCGGGAGGAGCAGGGTCACTGGGGCTTCTGAACGCAAACGGTTTTATTCAAAGGTTATGTGCTCTAGTATTTTTGGCCTTTGGCAACTAATTTAGTTAATAATGGAATTTAGTAGGTGGACAGCCTCAAAAATCAACAATGTCCCTTCCTTGGGTTATTGTTGTTTCAGGCCAAAAAAAAAAAATTTTTTTTAACATGGGAATCTGCTCCCCCGTCATTGAGTCATAGCCAGTTGGAGAATTTCTTGTTTTCTTAGCCGTTTGGTGCCCTGTGTCCTGTTTGGAAGTTCTTGAAGATGAGCCTCACCCATCACTGGGAAAGAAGCTGTGCACTGCCCCTCACCTGTCCGGAGCGCTCTGGCTGGGCCCAGTGCTGCTCTTTGCATTGGGCATGGTGTCTCACTCAGACTTGTTTGCAAAGTGCAAATCTCTCATTTCTTTGACATCTTATCTACATTATAAGCAGTCCAGCATATAGAAAAGCCAGGAAAGAAATTGAATTACTCTTAAAAAAAACTTCAAGCTTTCTGCTTCTTTGTTTTTGTCTTTAAACATTTTTTTTCTTTTTTTATTAAGACAGCATGATTTACAAAGCTGTTCATAATGGAGTTGTTTCAGGCACACAGTGTTCCACTCCCAACTCCACCATCAGTGTCCCCCTTCCTCCACCAAAGTCCCAGGCTCCCTCCCACCCCCCCTTCCTTACCCTCTTGAGCACACGGCAGATTTATTTCTTGTTACTTGCTCCATCTCTACTTCTTTTTAAAAAGTCTATTTCTCATCATTGTGACAGACACAGGAAGAACCGCGAGGCAGCCAGTGAGCTTCTGATGAGACTGAAGGACAACAGGGACCTTCAGAAGTTCCTGCAGGACTGTCAGGAGGTGCGTCTGCCTCTGGGTGGGCTTTTCTCTTTCATGAGGTGACATGGCGCGCGTCAGGGTGCGCGTTGGGAGGACACAGGTCCCAGGAGACGCCAGCCCTCCGGCCCTGGGCCTCTCACCTTTGCATCTGCCCTCCTGGCTTGCTACCAGCAGCCCCCCGTACTTGCCCTGACCGTCGGAAATGACAGAAGCTGGGGCTGGACCGTGGTCAGTGTGTGGGCACGTGGCTGGTTTGGATGGGCCCCGATTCAGTCCCGGGCACCCCCTGCTTCCTCTCAACACCACGGTCACACACCAGCCCTACCAGTGAGCACTGCGGGAAGTGCCCCTAGGAAGAGAATGGAATAAGGCCACCAACCTTGTCACCTCTGCAATCTGGAGTGGAATAACATGGCCCCCTCTCAGATTTCCCAGCCAACTATTACTAACTTAATTGCGAAAGTAAAAATAAATACTGACAGAAAGTGAAAGAAAAATAATACTAATGACTACAGCAGGCAGCCCGGAGGTCCAAGTTGGCGACGATGTTTCTCAACCTTCATTTTTTAATTTGTTTTTTGGAGGGGGTTTTTTGACCCGTGGTCTCCTTCCAACCTTACACCGGCCCCTTCCCCACTCTGCTGATCAGCCTTGTGACCCTGTGCTGCGACCCTCATTTATACAGGGCAAGTGGTCAGAGGGCCCGGGTGGGCAGACACTGCTTCTGTGTTGTCCACCGGCCGTGTGCGGCTGTTTGGACTCAGCTGACGTTGGGGAATCTTGTTGCTTATCTGGCAACTGGCTTAGGGACTCGGTCAGCAGCTGCGATTGGTGGCCACGTATAGGACGTGCAGGTGCGGCTCTTTCCCATCATTGCAGAAAGTGTCCTTGGTCAGCAAGACCCTGCAACGGTTTGTAACTCAAAGCGTTTCAGACTGTTTTCCTCAAAGTCACGTTTCTGTGATGGGATGGGAAAGAGAAAGCTGCAGAGTTGGAACCAGCTACCCCGGTAGTAAGCAGAGGCTTCTTTTAAAACGCAAACCGAGTTTCTTTTGTAAAATGCCCGTGTGCTGGGCTGGAGGGAGCCTGGGGGAAACCCTCATCACTCCCCAGCCCACCAGGCACCAGCTCCGTGGGTGCAGACCGACCGTCCTCAGCTCTTGCCATGTGTCTATTGCGCACGAGCGTCATCATGATTCAGACGGGGCCGTAACATGGGTTCACGTGTGGACCTGACGATCCACAGACTGCCTCTGACCCCTAACGCATGCATGAACAAACTCAGAAAACCAAAGCTAGCCGAGAGAGAGAGAGAGAGAGAGAGAGAGAGAGAGAGAGTGTGTGTGTGTGTGTGTGTGTGTGTGTGTGTGTGTGTGGAGGGGAGAGGGTGGGCGTCTGCAAGCTAGTTGCAGGAACACATGGAGCTGACTTCATACACATGTGAGTTCATGAGTGCATCGTGTTTCTACATCTGCCAGAGAGCCGCCTCGGTAGTCGGTAGGTTTATTTCAGGTTTCTTAGACTAACCCCTTCCCGGGCAGAATAGGACGGAGAAGTTCCCGGCCCAGCCTCGGAGGCTTGGCCTGTGGAGAGGGGCAGGAGCAGGCACCAGCGACAGCTTCCCCTTCCGCTGCGCCTTTCGTGAGTGCTGCTCCGTGCTCTCGCCACTCACTGCGGGGGACGGCCCTGACCTGGGGTGCAGGGCTGTCAGCACCACCCTGAGGTATCTGGGTCTCCAGGGGGGTTGCCTGGAGCCGGGCGGCTGCAGATGGGAGAGCCCCGTCAGGTGATGCGGAGCATTAATCACCCGTGGGCTGCCTCGGGAGTCAGGCTCCAAGGGAAGAGGTGGGTCAGGGTGACTGTTCTGCGCTGGAGGTGGTCAGGTGGCCCCACGGCTCTCCTGTCTGCGTGTCCTCTCCAGGCTTCAGAGACTCACGTAAGCCTCAGCCGTGCACGGGCCAAGAGGGGGCTGGTGTCCAGACTCCTGCCTGGAAGGCACGCTCAGGACATGGGGCCTGTTGGCCTGGCCCTGGGGCACTCCGGGCTGGCTCTGAGGAAAAGGGATGCCCAGACCAGCAGGGGCTGGGGAGTGAGCCGAGAAGCAGGGGATGGAATCGTGGGGAGGACGAAGGCCTGAGGGTCTGCTCCGGACCCGCGCTCTTGGCTCCAGAGAGTCCGTGACGCACAGCGGACATGACCCTCGAGTAGCTGCAGTGTGTGGGGATGTTGGCTAGGCTCTTCCCTGTCCCGCTCTCTCTTGCCCTTGAGTCTCGCTGAGAGGAGACTCACTCTGCGTCTGCTGGCGTGGGGAAGGGCAAGTGCTGGTGCCCGTGTCCTCGCCAGCTCCATCCATCACATCACATTTACACGGGTTCAGGAGGCCCGGAATCCCGGGGCCAAAAAGGTGCACCAAGTCGGATAAATACCGTCGTCAGGCTGTGAACTCGAAGGCAGAGTGGGATGTGTGTCTGACCAGCCCCACAAGCATGAGACGCGGGCTAGACGTTGACACCCAGAGGCCAGGCTTCATGCTGTCGCTGGCTGTCGGTGCCTTCACTGTGGGAATTCAGCCAGGCTGCGTGTCCTGGTTACAGCAGGCTGCGGAGAGGCCCTTGTGCTTGAGTATTGCGTGAGTGGGAGATCCTGAAATGGTGTGGGCCATTTCCACTCCTCCACGTGCCCCATCAACTGTGTCTCCCCTCGGAAGCAGACTTCCTGCCCTGGGGCACAGTGCTCAAGGGCAGCCGGGAACCCTGAGCTTCCTGCTCTGCTCCTAACCTAGACTAGGGCCACCTTGGTCTCCTCTCCTTCCCCGGTCTGCACGGGGTTCCTGAGCGCAGATGTGAGGAGACCCTCAGGCAGCCCTGGTAGATGCTGAGGCAGTGGCGGTCCTTCTGGCCCCAGGATGTTGAGCCCGTGGGTTCTGTCGGTGCAGTTCACTGTGCTGTACAGCGACTTGTTCAGGAGAACGAAGATGCATGACCCTCTAGTTTTTATGTCGGTCTTTTTGTTGTTAAATCTCTCTTGGATGGGTGATTACAAATAGCAAGAGTATATGAATTCTCACTACTTTGGGTAAGTGTGTGTGTGTGTGTGTGTGTGTGTGTGTGTGCGCGTGTGCGTGTGCGTGTGTGTGTGTGTGTATGCGCGCACATGTGCGCACGCAAGGGAACCTTAATCATTTGCCTTCCTTTTCACTTCATTTTCTCTAGAATGAAAGACCGTGGTACCTCAGATATTTTGCTATTTGGACAACTGGAAAATTGGTCCTTCCTTACCGAAGGAAGGAAGACTGCCGTGTCTCAGTTTTTGTGTCAGATGTGCTGTGCTTTGCACAAACGGCTTTTTGACATTCCCCGGCCATTCTCCTCCATTCTCCCTCAGCCTCTCGCCCTCTGCCCTCGGGTGTGGCCTGGGAGGGGTGGGCAGAATCAGCAGCACCCTAAGCTGCATGTTGTCCCAATGACAGACTCGCGACTGCCCAAGGGCAAGTGAACTTCCCTGGCGGGTCCCGGGCCACGACTCTGCTCTGGTGCCAACTCTCACTCCTTTGTTGGTATTGGGTCAGAATTAGGCATTGGCACAGCCAGTGACGGACAGGCACCAAGGATCAGGGCAACGGGGCACGAGAGCCAGAAGTGGAGGGTGTCTGTCTGGGCTCGGGGCTGGCAGGCTCTGTTGAGATACGGCTGAGAGCAGGTGCCCGTCCACGTGCTGGGCTTCAGAGTCCCGTCCCGTGGGTGATCTGGGTCTGAATGGAGGCGGGTGAAGGTGGTCAACCTGGAGGGCACAGGGGGAGCACTCGCTGGGGCCCTACCCTTCCAGCGGCAGAAGAATGGAATACCGTCCATCATGATGATTGTGGTAGGACTGGCACAGGTACTTGGACAAGAAAGAGATTGTGACTTGTGTTGGCTCAGACAGGATCTTACACGGCCTTGGAGCAGAGAGCGGGGTGAGAGAGCCAGATTTGGGGAAGCTGGATTCGGGAGCACCAGTACTCCTGGATTTAATGTCGAGCAGTTTGGAGCAGAGCTCAGACGGTCCCAGTGTGGGCCCTGTTGTGCCTCGCTGGACTGTCTGTTGACAGGGAACCATGCAGATATGCAAGGGGTGAGACAACACAGCACTTTCCAGGAGAGGGAAGCCGACGTCAGCCCACAGACCCTGAAGCCCCCCTTTGTCTCTCCCCAGCTCTCTCTCTGGATCAACGAGAAGATGCTCACGGCCCAGGACATGTCCTACGACGAGGCCCGAAACCTGCACAGTAAGTGGCTGAAGCACCAGGCGTTCATGGCGGAGCTTGCGTCCAACAAAGAATGGCTGGACAAGATCGAGAAGGTAAGGGGCTGAGCGGGAGGACGTGCTCTTGGGTGGCAGCACGTGCCCAGTGTCCATGAGTCACACTGGACCACGGACAAGTCTCACAGCCAGCAGGAGGGAGAGAGCAGAAACGAGACAGATGGCGCAAAACGCTTGACATCTCTCTGGACGCTGATGCGCAGTGACCACGCGTCTGCCGCCATGGGCAGCCCACAGCCCCACACAGGGTCCCACCACCCTGCAGCGACAGAGACCCGATAGGGCTCGTGGGGTTAGGAACACTCTTTATTTCAACCTTTTTCTACTCTCCTTGTTATTCTCAGGCACTTTTAAAGTATTGATTCAGGGGCCAGAAGAAAGTCCAGGGTTAGGACGTTAGCTGACCTGGTACAGTCCCAACACACCACGTGGTCTCCTGATAACCAGAGTGATCTCGAAGGCACAGAGCCAGGAGTCAGCCCTGAGCAGAGCCTGGTGTGGCCAGAAATACAACAAAGCAAAAAAAAAAAAAATACTGTTTCAGACACTTAATTTAAATAACGCATTGTGACTGACCTCTTCGAGAGTGCGCGAAGTTTAAGGGACAGTTGGATGCCTTGGGCAAAGTCAGCCCCTGGCACTTACTTCTCCTGAAAGATAGTTACAGAGGCCATGTGCCCTAGCTGCGTGACTGGATGTGGGGTCAGGGAGAATTTCTTGGTTTTGGAGGGGACCTGGGGGATATTGGCTTTTTGAGTCCACTTGGTGGTGTTCAGGTTACGGCTGGCTCTGCACTCAGGAAACACTCCTAAAGTGTTCAAACGACCATATGGGATGTTGGGGATTGAACCTGGGTTAGCCATGTGCAAGGTCAACGCCCTGTTTGCTGTAATGTCACTCCAGCCCCAGGAGAATTTCTTTGAAGTAAACTTAATATTTGTCATTCATAGGTGCTTGATTTGTATATCTAATTTATATGCCCAGGGTGGCATAAAGATTTCTCAGGGCAGAAGCACCGAAGGGGGCCACTTAACTTTATCAAGCAGTGACTGTATGAAAAGACCGTGTGTGTGGAAGGAATGGGCAAAACAGTGTAGATACCCTAGGCTTTTCACAGTGGTAGTTGTTCCGTGGATACTGCCTCTATTTGTAACCACACTGGTCGCCTTTTGCAGGAAGGAATGCAGCTCATTTCTGAAAAGCCAGAGACGGAAGCTGTGGTGAAGGAGAAACTGACTGGTTTACACAAGATGTGGGAAGTCCTTGAATCCACCACCCAGACCAAGGCCCAGCGGCTTTTTGATGCAAACAAGGCTGAACTTTTCACCCAGAGCTGTGCAGACCTGGACAAATGGCTGCGTGGTCTGGAGACCCAGATCCAGTCTGATGACTACGGCAAAGACCTCACCAGCGTCAACATTCTGCTCAAAAAGCAGCAGGCAAGTGGCCCGCCCCGTCCCTCAGGCCCTGGCCAAGGCACTGTGGCGGCGCAGAGAATACTCCTCAGAAGCCACCGGCATACCTGCCTCTCAAGGCCATCATGCATTCGGGCCCAGAGCTTAGATGTGGGGAGGAACGGGCATGGGGGGGACCGTGTGCACACACTTGGCCATGTGCTTCCTGGCTGCTCTGTGTGTTGGGGGTGACACAAGAAATCCTCCTTCCAAACCAGGATGGAGGGGGCTGAAGGCAAGACTGCACCCGGGAGCAAACTGCTCCGTCAGGGAAGAAAGCAAACCCAGGCTTCTGGGGCTTCCCGCCCCGTCATCAGGGGCATCTTTGCCAAGCGCCAGCACGCACTGCTGCTCCCAGGGATACGCCTCTGTCCTTGGGCTGGCGCTTTGGTTCCTCTGTTGTTGGAGTCATTCCCTCCTTCCCTTTGCCCTTACGGCCGCCTGTTCTCAGGCTGGAGGGAGTCTGTCCATTCATGGAAACTCTCCCGGGCTCTGAATGTCTAGACCCCCCCGGGGGGGTCTGAGCATGATGCCCTGCCTGCACTTAGCCCGTTTCATTTTCTTGATGAAAACGAACAAAAACTAATTAGCGTGCGCTCTGAACTGATTGCACAAGGGTTCAGAAAAGTAGCAGTTTCCTGATTGAAGAGATTGAGGGAAAATAAAAACATGGTCTTGGCCATTATCCTTCTTGCCTGGAAGGATTGGAGGCTCAAGTCTGTGTTCCTCCCTGGTGGTTAGACTAGCTTCCGACCTCATTCTGATTTCTGAACAAGCGGAAGAAAGGAACTGTCCTTTTCCCATAACTCATTTCTTGCTCTGGCTTCTGTACTTCCAAGTTCCGGGATAAGCTTGAGTCTTGATCCCCAAGTTGCCAAGTCCTGGAAGAGACCTGAACGTTGGATTTAGGACACAGGGCGAGTGGATAAGGTGTTCGATCATTCAGGCCATTTCCTGAAATGTCCCCTCTGTAACTTCCTGTCTTCGGAAGTGCCATTTTGGGCAGCGCTGGAAGGAGGCAGCGTTTCCTAGGGCCGCCCCGTCCCCCGTGTCATCAGCATGCGAGCCACCTGCTTTCTGCCCACAGATGCTGGAGAACCAGATGGAGGTGAGGAAGAAGGAGATCGAAGAGCTGCAGAGCCAGGCCCAGGCCCTGAGCCAGGAGGGGAAGAGCACGGACGAGGTGGACAGCAAGCGGCTGACTGTGCAGACCAAGTTCCGGGAGCTGCTGGAGCCGCTGACCGAGAGGAAGCAGTACCTGCTGGCCTCCAAGGAGATCCATCAGTTCAACCGGGATGTGGAGGATGAAATCGTGAGTGTGGCTTGCTCCCCTCCCCCAGCCCGCCTCGCCTGCACACTCCGCCTGGCCAAGCAAGGCTTTCCAACGATTTAGGTGTAGATGCCCCTAGAGTGGTATTCTTAGGGAGAAAGAATTAGGGGCAGAGCGAGAGACCACTGGGGAGGGCATTCACCTTTCGTGCGACCAACCCAGGTTCGATTCCCAGCATCCCATATGGTCCCCCGAGCACCGCCAGGAGTAATTCCTGAGTGCATGAGCCAGGAGGAATCCCTGAGCATCTCTGTGTGACGCAAAAACTGAAGGGAAAAAAAAGGAAAAGAAAGTGTTAGGAGCAGGTGAGACTCAGGTCCAGGTCTGCCAAGCTCGAGCGGTGCCCCCAGCCGGTCCCAGGGCTCCTGGGCATGGCTTGGGAGGAAAGCAGGTGGTCGGTGGGCGAGCCTGGGCATGAATGGAGGTCTGGAGGGCTCCTGAGGGCGGGTGCCGTGGGCCGGGCTCCCTACCACCTGCCCCCCCTGGCATTGGCACTGCTGTTTCCTGACACCCGTGTGCATTCTCCCAGCTGTGGGTCGGAGAGCGCATGCCTCTGGCCACATCCACGGACCACGGCCACAACCTGCAGACCGTGCAACTTCTCATCAAGAAGAACCAGGTAATGGCCGGCGGGGCGCCCAGTGCTGGGGGTGGGCAAGGCCAGGACACGCCCGAGCCGCTTGTGCGTCCCCCCGCAGACCCTCCAGAAGGAGATCCAGGGCCACCAGCCGCGCGTTGACGACATCTTCGAGCGGAGCCAGAGCATCGTGACGGCCAGCAGCCCCAACGCCGAGGCCATCCGGCAGCGGCTGGCTGACCTGAAGCAGCTGTGGGGGCAGCTGATGGCTGAGACGGAGAAGCGACACGCGCGGCTGGAGGAGGCCCACCGCGCCCAGCAGTACTACTTCGATGCGGCTGAGGCCGAGGCCTGGATGAGCGAGCAGGAGCTGTACATGATGTCAGAGGAGAAGGCCAAGGTGAACCGCCGTCCCCTCCCCCTTGCATGGCTCCGGGCGTTCAATGGGTGGGTTGGCAGCGCCTGACCAACCCTCCCTGCAGGACGAGCAGAGCGCCGTGTCCATGCTGAAGAAGCACCAGATTCTGGAGCAGGCCGTGGAAGACTATGCGGAGACTGTGCACCAGCTGTCCACCACCAGCCGCGCCCTGGTGGCCGAGGGCCACCCCGAAAGGTGGGTGACCCCCCACCCTGCGTGCCCGTGCTGGTGGTGCCGAGACTTCTGGGGCAGGAAGGGGACTTGGAGGCCAGAATTGTGGAGGGTGCCCTTGCGGGCCACGGGACCTTAGTGCCTGAAGGACAACTGATCCAAGTGCTCAGTCCAGCTCCAGATTAGTGAGGGAACAGGGCCGCTTGCATTGAGTCCATGGGCCCCTCATAAGACCTGTCTCCTGACTGACGTCCAGTCCTTGCTGTGTGTCTCTGCAAGGTGGATACTGGTCCTGCCCGCTGCAGGCCAGGCTCCAGGCCCTTCAGACACTCGGGGCGGGTGGGCCCACATCCAGCCACACAGGTTGCTCTGAGGCGCTTGCTTGGCGTCCACACGCCTGTCCCTGGGCAGCAGTGGCCACCCGCCCGCTGTCAGGGCAGTCCAGGCATCCACCAGGCAGGATTGCCCCGTGTCCTCCGGCCACACAGTACCAAGAGTGGGCTCAGCTTCCGGGTCTTGCGTTCACTTTGGACCCAGAGGGAATCCAGGCTGAGGCCGGCGGCCAGCAGCAGCCAGCAAGTGTGTTTCCATGTAAGCTCCTGGTCCTTGAAGCCGAGGCCAAGCTTCCGGGTTTAATCTGTTGAACTAAACAGGATGGCTTGGGGGGTCGTGGGGAGCAGTTGTCGTTTGTTCCTATTTGGGGGCCACACCTGGAGGGTGCCAGGACCCGGCGAGGTGACCCTCCCTCCCCGCTGTGTGCCGCTCCAGCCCCAGGGCTCCTGGTTTTCTCCAGAGACCTCGTCTCACGCTGTTTGTCTCTCCCACCCGCGCCTGCAGTGAACGCATCAGCATGCGGCAGTCCAAGGTGGACAAGCTGTACGCGGGCCTGAAGGACCTGGCGGAGGAGAGGAGGGGCAAGCTGGATGAGCGGCACCGGCTGTTCCAGCTCAACCGGGAGGTGGACGACCTGGAGCAGTGGATCGCCGAGAGGGAGGTGGTCGCGGGCTCCCACGAGCTGGGGCAGGACTACGAGCATGTCACGGCAAGTACTGCCCGGTGCCGGGCAGAGGGTCCATTCCCGGGCAGGTCGCAGGGCCTGGGGCGCTCCCCACATGGCTTTCTCCCCTTCCCCCAGAAGGAAGGAAGCCTGGCCGGCTGCAAAGGTGGAGCCTCTGCCCGCTCCGTGTCCAGTGCTTGCCGCCCCCAGAGACCCCCGGGGGGCACCCACAGGCCCCCAGTGGCCGTCCTGACCCATCCCCGCGTGTCCCGTTCCAGATGCTCCAGGAACGGTTCCGAGAGTTCGCCCGGGACACGGGGAACATCGGGCAGGAGCGAGTAGACACAGTGAACCACATGGCGGACGACCTCATCAACTCGGGCCACTCGGACGCGGCCACCATCGCCGAGTGGAAGGACGGGCTCAACGAGGCCTGGGCCGACCTCTTGGAGCTCATCGACACCAGGACGCAGATCCTTGCTGCCTCCTACGAGCTACACAAGTTCTACCACGACGCCAAGGAGATCTTCGGGCGCATCCAGGACAAGCACAAGAAGCTCCCTGAGGAGCTGGGGCGGGACCAGAACACAGTGGAGACCCTGCAGCGGATGCACACCACCTTCGAGCACGACATCCAGGCACTGGGCACGCAGGTGCGTCGGGCGGCTGAGGAAGGGGTCGGGGGCCACCTGGCTGCCTCCGGAGGGGTTCACCTGATCCCTCCAGCTTGTACCTCGCCAGCGGCACAGGGAAGGGTTTCTGCCCTCCCTCCCTCTCTCCCTTCCTGCTACTGCTGCAGTGACCTGGGACTCACTCCAGCCCTGGGTCTAGCATGCCCCCTTGCCCCTCCCCACCAGCCCGCACCCTGTTGCTCCCCAGGGTCACAGTCTGGGCGAAGCTACGCGCGTGGGGGCTGTAGGTGCTCACCAGTGCTGGCCGGGGCTCACCTTCTCTGGCCGCCCTCCCCAGGCATCACGCCCTCCGCCCGCCCTGGCGGGGTCCCTTTCGGATGGCTTGGAGAGAGGAGCTCGGCTATTATCCAGGAAATGGGCTTTGAGATCATTTCTGTGTGACGTGCTCGTTCTAGCTTAACACTCCCCCAGCCCAGCCAGCTGGGCTGCCGCCTAGATTTCGGAGTCATGTCTGAGCCACAGAAAATACTTGCGGGAATTTCTCGGGCTTTCGACTTCGAGTGGGGACCAGACCCCATCGAGGTATGTCTCTTGGTGTGTTTTTGCAGGGACTCTTCTCCGTTCTTCCCACAGCCCAAACCCTTAGGCCTGGCTGCGGTCGGACCCTCACCTGCCGCGTCACCACTCTTCTCTGTGTCCTCGTGGATAGGGAGTGGGCTGTGAGGGCAGGTGCCAGCACCTGCACGTGGTTCACGGCTGACAGCGCACACAGCGTTCTCGCCGGTCCAGCTTGGGAGGTGCCCCCCTTTGTGTTGCCCCCTTCACTGTCAGCGAGGGATCTCGTGCCCGTGGGGGCAGTGCCCCCCAGCCCTGTGCCAACTGCGGTGTTGGCTGCAGTGCCCACCACCTGAGCTGCAGCCAGGCTCAAGGCAGAGCTGCCAGCTCAGACAGAGCATGGGTGGTGGCCCCTGTGTCCACTGAGCATTCGCTGCTGAGCTCAGCACAGAGTCGTGACTGACCCCTGCTGCGGAGCCCTGAGTGCGTCTCTTAGAGCCTCCACGTGGGGCCTCTTGTTGTCTTATGGTCTTCCTCTGCTGCGTGTCCCGTCCTACAACGTTGGCACCTGCCTTCCTCCTAGAGGCACGCGGTTGGCACGCGTGGGTCTGCCCGGCTCCCCAGCACGCCCGAGGCCCTTCCCTGCCAGGCCCTTCGCTCTTCATCTGGCCTTGACAGGGAAGCACAGTAAAGAGTAAAAAATTTTTAAATTTGAAATATTTTAAAATAAAATATTTATTTAACTTATGGATTTTAGTTGGTAAATACTCATGAACCTGCCAGATGAATTCCCCAAAGTAGGATCGTGAGATGAAAAGATAATCGGGTCTCTGATTTTGATGGCTATTCATGCCATCTTCCTGTCTCATAGGTCTTTTGTAACTGCCGGAGCTGAGAAAAAGAACTTGCCAAAAAGGCTTGCCGGAAGAATTCCACATCATTGGGTGCATTTCCCAAGTCACAGTTCTCATTTACAAGTGATATGCACTTGCAATGTCCCATTGGAATCTGACTGTTTAAAATTTCACTTTCTTTGATTCCTTCAGAACTTTTGTCCCATTTTTGAGGGCTCCCACAAGTGTTGGGTGTTTATTCTCTGTAATACTTCCTTTTATGATGTTTTAAAAAGTGAAGGAGATTAGTTTGTTGCCTTTGGCGGGGGGCGGGGGTACGAGGGGGCTAAAACACCTGCTTTGTGCTGTGTTTTCTGTACTGTAGTTGTACCACTGACCACATCAGAGGTCCAGTTGTACCACTGGACATTTCCTGACCAGTTCTTTTTCCTTGACTCGTCATAATGCATACAGTGCTTTGTAAACTGTCGTAAAGCTGCATGATTTAGCTGCATGCTAAGTTCTCTGTATGATTCTTAGAGAACTTAGCTCTCCCAGAGAAACTGTGAGCTGCTTGGGGGTTCAGAGACCCCATTTGATTTGGGGCTTCCATTTGTGTGTAACCAGCATGTGGAGGGCCCAGTGTGCTGGTGTGGACACCTGGGTCTCACGCAGGACTCACCTGGTCTCCACTGGGATTCAGCTGGGTCTCACATGGGACTTACCCGGGTTTCACCCGCGTCTCACCTGGTCTCCTCTGGTCTCACCCGGGTTTTACCCTGGTCTCACCCAGTCTCACAGGAAGTAGTACCTACCTTTTACCTGGATCTCACCTGGGTCTCATCTGGTCTCACATGGGTGTCCCCTGGGTCTCACCTGGGTCTGACCTGGCTGCTCCACAGGTGCGGCAGCTGCAGGAGGATGCGGCCCGCCTTCAGGCGGCCTATGCAGGCGACAAGGCCGATGACATCCAGAAGCGGGAGAATGAGGTTCTGGAGGCCTGGAAGGCCCTCCTGGACGCCTGTGAGGGCCGCAGGGTGCGACTGCTGGACACGGGGGACAAGTTCCGCTTCTTCAGCATGGTGCGGGATCTCATGCTGTGGATGGACGATGTCATCCGGCAGATCGAGGCCCAGGAGAAGCCCAGGTGACTGGCACAGCCCACTATGCTGCCCGTCCTTTGACAGAGACCCTGAGCCAAGCCCTGTGCCTGGAAGTAGTACCACGCCACGTTTCTGACTTCTGTCCCCACAAGGAGGTTTTCTGCATGACGCAGTGCGAAAGCTGGACCTCCCGGCTCTGAGCACCGACAGGCGTGGCCAGGCAAAGCTGCCCTAAAGCTGCAGCTCTGTCCTATGTCTGTCCCTCCACTGAGGGCAGGCCGGACCCGCCCTAGACTCAGCCCCACCAGCTGCCGATTTTGAAGCTGGTTCCCGCTTGGTGTCGTCGTGTCTGAGCAGGGAGCGATCAGAGGCGCATGACCAGGGCCTTTAGTGGCTGGTCTGGGAGATGCAGTGGGGGCACTGGAGTCGCCTGAGAGCTGCCCTGTGGCTCCTTGGGGAGCCTCCACATCACAGGTTTGGTCAGAAACCCAGGGGTTTTTGGCATCCGTACCACTGCCACCATGACGTGCCGAGGCGCACAGCCCCGTAGCAGCTGCCATGCTCTGAGCAGTGGGCACTGCCGGCCCTGCCGCGGCCTGGGCAGGCTGTACTGTTGAGGGTTTCCCCCAGCGCCGCCACTCACTCCGTGTTCTGAAACCCAACCTTAAGTGAAAAGCCTGATTGCCTAAAGCAGATGTTGTTGTTCTCTGGTTCTAGAGACGTGTCATCGGTTGAGCTATTGATGAATAATCATCAGGGTATCAAAGCTGAGATCGATGCTCGGAATGACAGTTTCACAACCTGCATTGAACTTGGGAAATCCCTGCTGGCGAGAAAGCACTATGCATCAGAGGAGGTAGGGACCACCCTGTGGGGGCAGCAGAAAGAAGTGAGGCCCCAGAGGGAGCCCAGGGCACTGCTTTGTGAGTGCATGTTGCGTGTGTGTGTGTGTGTGTGTGTGTGTGTGTACGCATATCACACAGAGAAAGGGCTGCCTGTGTGTTTTTGCCCACTTTTGTATGTGCAGGTGCCCTTAGATCTGTTTCAGAGTCCTCACTGCTTCCCTGTAAATCAGGATAAGACAGTGAGAGAAGACAGCTTCTGAGGGCCTGAGGCTGGCTTCGTACCCTTTCCCTTGCCCACCAGCTCTTTCTGATCCTGTCCTTCCCTCGTCCCTGGGGTCTCAACTGTGTAAATGGTTGCTTTTTCCATCAGTGCAGCACCCAGACTCCAGAAGCTCGCCGCGGAGATCGGGGGGCTTGCCCCTTGCTAGCTCTGTCCGAGCCCCCCGCTCCCTGATCCTGCTCTGAGCAGTGGATCTGTTCCTGATGTCCCGCAGTTCAGGGAGGTGGCCACCAGGACACGATAAGGACAGGACACTTCCTGCGAAGACATTCATGAGTCGTCCTTTCCTTGCAGATCAAGGAAAAGTTGCTGCAGCTGACAGAAAAGAGAAAAGAAATGATTGACAAGTGGGAGGACCGATGGGAATGGCTTCGACTGAGTAAGGACAGGCTCTGCCCCCTCAGGGCTGGCTTTCTTGGGATCCGCCTCTTAGATTTGGGTGTTTCTGAATGCCTTCTTCTAGAGCTCCGTTTCCTTATGCTAAATATCTTTCCGTGCACCCCGTGGTGGAGCACAGTGGTTAGGCGGGGCTGGGGCGTTAGTTAGAATGGCATGAGGGTGACAGGATTGGGAATCCATTGGAGGGAGTGGGCGCAGCTATAAGTGTAAGGGGTGCTCTTCCTTGACTTGGTGTCAGGACTGTTACCACTGTGGTTGAGAGTTGGGAAAGTACCCTAGCTAGGCCCAACACCTGTTGCTCTTAGTAGAAAGTGGCTAGTACAAGCTGACAGCCCTATGGATTTCACAGAAAGCTGGGCGCTAGCCTAAATGCTTTCTGTTTTCCTGTGTTTACTCACTGCAGTCTCATATATTGTGTTTTCCGTCTAATTTCCCAAGCCTGGTGTGAGCTAACATAGTTAACTCCATGCAGTGTATTGGGAATAACTGCTGTGGACACTGGGGCAAATCGAGCCTGTTCACCAGACTCCACTGTCTGTCTGGGACTCGGCTCTGCCATTGTATTAAATATCCTTCTTCTTCTCTACAAACAAGCCCGGGTCCAAGGCTAATGCGTAACAGACCTTTAGGAAGGTTCCTCGGCCCAGGACGGACTCAGAGTCATCTTTCGAAAACAAGAGTCTTGCTTTGGACCATTCTTTCGGTTTGGGGACTGAGACTTCACAGCACGGGCTCAGTTGCAGGTCCCCCCTCAGTAACAGTGTGGCTGCGGGCACAGGAGGAAATGTCCCATGCCAGCCGGAGTGGGGACAGGTGACGTGGGGTGCTCGGAGGAGGATGAAGGCGTCGGCCACTCAGGGGGTCACTGCTGTCGCCTGAGTTCTGGTGGGCGTCTGACTGGCCCCAAATATTGCTTCCCTGGATGCGGGGACAGTTTTCACTGCCTTGCCCTGACTGCAGCGGCCCCCACTGCAGCCTCATGGCTCTCCCACAAAGCAGAGTCCCCAGAAAGGTGGTCCTTACTGTTAGCAGCCCGTGCCAGATCTGGACAGATATCGTCTCAGAGCCGAGAGTCCTTCCTGGGAATGCGGCCGCTGTCCACACAGGGTTCTGGGAAACCAGAGCCGGGCCTCCTCAGAATGGAGACGTGCGGAAGCATGACCCACCTCTGACCTTGGTGGCGGAAGGGGAAGAGCATGGCGTCCGCATGCTGGTAGTGACTCTGACCAGTGATACTGGGCAAGTGCTCAGTGTGCTCTTGGCACTCCCTTCACCTGTCCACAGTGTCCCCTCTCGGATAGTCATCACTGGAGCCTGGCACCAGGGTCTGAACCCCTGACACAGCCCAGCTGAGCCGCTGGAGCTGCCCCCAGGTCACGCTCTGCACTCGAAGCCCCGGGCCCCTGGGAGCACAAATGGGACCATCATGGCAGCGGCCAACTGGCGTTGGTGAAGGGTCTGACTTTCACCCTGGTGGTTTCGAAACCTTTTACCATGGCGGAATTTTTCACAACACCCTCATAACTATGGGAGTCCTGTAACTCTGGGGCCCTGAGGGTTTCGTGTTCTAGTAGGTTTATGGGGCCTGAGAGACAACGGGTAAGGCACATGCTTGGCCCACAGCCCACCTCGATTTGGACTCCACCGGGAGTGACCCCTGGGCGCTGCAGCATGTGCCCCCCAGACCAAGAATGAAATGAATTTATGATTATTTCCCAGTTCTACACCTGTTCCGTCTATCCGGGCGCCCGGGGTGGTGAGTGGGCTACCGAGTGCCCGCCGAGCCCTGACTCACCATGCACCTTGTGCCCCGTGCAGTCCTGGAGGTCCATCAGTTCTCAAGGGATGCCAGTGTGGCTGAGGCCTGGCTGCTGGGGCAGGAGCCATACCTGTCCAGCCGGGAAATTGGCCAGAGTGTGGACGAGGTGGAGAAGCTCATCAAGCGGCACGAAGCCTTCGAGAAGTCGGCCGCCACCTGGGATGAGCGCTTCTCTGCCCTGGAAAGGCTGACAACAGTAAGTGCCCTGGGCAGCTGCCTTCTGGCCGTTGCTCTGTCTCCATCTTATCTCCTGGCGTCTGGACCCGGGGCTCCCAGTGAGCACTCCAGCCAAGATGCAGAAAATCCGCAGCACCCGGTCAGGGCACTGGCAGCCTTGGCAGGAAGCTGGTTCTTGAACCTGCACGAAAGTGGTGTTTGTTCGGCTTTGACTCCAAGGACTCGAAGCGCCTGTGCGTGCGTCTGTACTCACAGGGAGTGGGAACACAGATCAGTGGCCGAGCGATGTCCTGGGTTCCATCCCGTCTTCCCAGAACAGAGGCATGTGGAGATAGATAGAGCCAGTGAGGTGGCCCGGCTTCATTAGGCTGTCTGGGCCTTGCAGATAGCTGCATTTGCATGTGGCTGGGGGCTTCCTGGGGAGCTGTGGGCTTCCGCAGGCTGAGGGGTCCGAGGACCGTGGGGTCTGTGGGCTGAGGGGTTCTGTGAACTGAACGATCCGTGGGCTGAGGGTTTTCTTAGGCTGAGGGCTTCCTCAGGCTGAGGGATCGATGGGCTGTGAGATATGTGGGCTGAGGGGTCTGTGGGCTGTGGGATCCGTGGGCTGAGGGGTCCATAGGCTGTGGGATCTATGGGTTGAGGAGTCTGTGTTCTGTGGGGTCCGTGGGCTGAGGAGTTCCGTGGGCTGTGGGGTCTGTGGGCTGTGGGGTCCGTGGGCTGAGGGCTTCCTTGGGCTGAGGGGTTCATGGGCTAAGAGCTTCCTTGTGCTGAGGGGTCGATGGGTGGAGGACTTCCTCAGGCTGAGGGGTCCATGGGCTGTGCAGTCAGTGGGCTAAAGACTTCCTCGGGCTGAGGGGGTCCGTGGGCTGAGGGGTCTGTGGGGTAAGGGCTTCCTTGAGGAGCTGAGGCAGCGGCTGCAGCTCTGTGACCTGGGACAGACTTGCCGGGCTTGGGGGCAAGTCCCGACGGGAGTAAGGCAGGACTCCTGGGCTCATTTGGTCCCCTGTGAAAGAGGCTGCCCCGGTGGGCTTGCTCAGCATCCCCTTGTCCCCTCCCAGTTGGAGTTACTGGAAGTGCGTAGACAGCAAGAGGAAGAAGAGAGGAAACGACGGCCGCCGTCTCCGGAGCAGACGAAGGTTTCTGAGGAGGCCGAGTCCCAGCAGTGGTGAGTCCTGCGTCCTATTTAGGCACAGCTGCGGGACAGGAGAGACTCTGCTAGCGTGGCCGGGCCGGGCCGGCCTGTCCACTCAGCCCCACGTGGCACTTGTGAGGGTGTGTGATGCTGGCACGGCAGGAGTAGAGTGTAGCATGCGCCCCTCCCCGCTTCTCCCTGCACACATGCAGAGTTTCCCCATGCCGGGGTTGGACAGACTCCCGCCGGGTCAGGCCAGGGCTTGTGGAGCTGCTCCATGAGGGAGAATGGGAGGTCGGGGGAGGCTGGTGACTCGCCTGGCGAAGAGCTTGATGGTGAGTCCCTCGCCTTCATTCTTTACGCGTAGTCTGAAGTGCATGCAAAGCTTTTCAAAAGAAATTACAAAGCAAGTTTTTTAAAACTTTAGGAGCCCAAGGGAAAGATAGTACAGGAGGTACAGCACTTGCCTTGCTCACGGCCAAGCCGGGTTCCATCCCCGGCATCCCATATGGTCTACTGAGCATTGCCAGGAGTGATCCCTGAGCACAGAGCCAGGAGTCACCTCTGAGCATTGCTGGGTGTGGCCCCCAGATCTAAAGCTAAATATAAAAGAAACTATGTAGTCGCATTTGCTATTCCGAGAGATGAGCTGCAGTAAAGCTTTTCCTCTTCTTCCTCTGCCCTTCTCTTCCACCCCACAGGGACGCTTCCAAAGGAGAACCCGTGTCCCATAATGGCTTGCCGACTGACCAGGGATCTCCACGGGTTAGTTACCGCTCTCAAACCTACCAAAACTACAAAAGCTTTAATAGCAGACGGACAGCCAGTGGCCAGCCCAGGCCTGGACCGTGAGGCTCACCCCATCTGTCAAGCACCTCTTCCCAGACCCCGTTGGCGGCTTTCCACCCAGTGTTAAAATTTTACTTAATTCATAGTCTTCCTTGGTTTCGTATTTGTGTTTAAACCATGTTTATTTGAGTCTTCTTAACAGATGATGGACCGTTGCCTTAAGCAACATTCTTATTCTTGTTTATTTATTGTGAGCTTTTTACTTTATTAAGATCTTACAGCAAAAGCCTTACATGGTGATTGAAATTTAATGAGATTACAGCAAAATGAAGATGAGAACTAGACTCTGCTGGGTCTGACATACCCGGTGACACTAGGGGGCAGCTGCGGCTAGTGTCATCTGCTGTCCTTTACTAGTAAGTAAGCAGAGAGCCTGGAGACCCCCAGTGCTCAGATTCATGCTTCCAGCTAGCTCTGTCAACATTCCATGAAGAACAATGCATTCTTTTTTTTTACATAATTTTTTTTAAGGATGTCATACGTCCTTGGGAACGCTATTCTCATCTGGGGGTGCAGAGTCTTCCAGGTGTCAGGTCCCACGCATCGTTTAACCATTGTACAAAGCCAAGCTGCTCATCCCCATTCTCTGCCAAGTCCTGAGCTCTGGACTGCTGGGCAGTGGACAGTGCAGCTGGCCTCAGGATCCAGTGCCTGCTGACTGCTGCTGGCTACAGCCCTCAGCACCATGCAGGAGTCCACCCAGAGTCTTGAGGGTGTCAAACTGAGTCTTTCTAACCAGCGGGACCAACGCCAGCACTGGGCTCCCCCCACCTGGCAGCAGCCCCTCTGGCCTCAGAAGTGACGCCAGTGTCCGAGGGCAGAAACTCAGCTGTGTGTCTCTTTGGTCTCTTGTGGTTCGTATTTTTGTTCTTTCAAGACTGTGGAACCCTCGCGTAGGAGGTGCCCATCAGGACGTTATTTCACCATCAAGGATTGGAAATGTTTTCACAAAAATCCTGTTCCTTAGGAGTAAATGCTGATGAAAGAGGCAGTTTCCTGGTACTGCTAAGGACAAAAACAAACCCAACCCCTTCCCCGTCCACGCTTTGTAAGGCGTTCACGCACTCATTTGCCATATTAGACGTTAGTGGGATCAGAAACCCATTGATACGTGTTCTCCATGAGTTAAGTCTGATTTGTCTTTTCATTTCATGATGCATGTCTTTTTTTTCTTTTGTCAGGATAACATCATATAGCATCTTGTTTGTTTTTTCTTATTTCTATGTCCATATCTATCTGCTCGTGCCTATAGCTGGGCATATAGCTAGATGCCAAGCTTCTTTTGTTACGGGGTAGCGCGCACCATGATTGGGTCTCTGCCGTAAGACATCAAACTCTGTGAGAAGGAAAAACACCCTGCTAC
>JAOXYA010000008.1:5198277-5210452 GCA_028565675.1 Sorex palustris
TATGGGACATCAAGTCATTGTTGGCAAGGGAAGCAACCCCTGTACTTTCGGGCCCCTGCGCATGAATTTTCTTAACTTTGTTCTGCCTTTCTTATCATTTACTAAACTTCCTTCACAGGATTATTCTGAGTCTTTTGACAGTTTATAAGTTTTTAGATAGTGTTTTTTCCCTAGGCCATACCTGGCGGTGCTTGGGAACAACTTCCCACTAATTGCTTGAGGGTTACTCCTGGCCTGGGGGACCATCAGGCACCAGGGATTGATCCTAAGCTTCCAGATTCAGTAAGTACTCCAGACCAGAACCATTTCCTGGGGTCACATCTCAGTTTCTGTAGGTTCAGATTTTAGAATTGTGTTAGTCTGTTTTGGTAATGTCATATGTACCTGATTTTTCTGTGATTGTTATCTATACATTTGAGTAATGACACCTTCTTTCTGGCTTGATGGTACATTTTCATTATCTTTTTTTGGTGGGGGGAGGGCAAAGACATTTCACCAATCTGCTCCATTTAGGACTGGCTCTGGCTTATGTACATCCAGTATCTGGGACTGACTCATGTACATCGGGTGTCGGGGACTTGCTTGTGTACACCCAGTGCCCGGGACTGGCTTGGACTGGCTCGTGTATGCTGTCTACAGTTGGCTCGTGCACGTCCGGTGTCCAGGACTAGCTTGTGTGTGTATGCCCAGTGTCTGCGACTGGCTCGTGTATTCCCAGTGTCTGTGACTGTCTTGTGGTCAGGACTGGCTGTGGGCAGGCCCCACAATCGTCTGTACTCTGCAGACTTCCTGCATGGCCAGGAATGGGGGTCATGTTCAGCATGAGAGAAGGCTCTAAGTTAATTGTGAGTCACTGAGTTTGTTCTGGAATCACGGGCAGCCCTGCAGGTCAGTGGGTTAGAGTCTGACCTCCTTTCTGGGCAGAGGCAGTCCTGGGTCTAAGGTGAGGTGCTTGAGAAGGATATGGGATATAGTGTCAGGTCCCTGGTGGAGTGTGTGCCCACAGGAGCCATACAGAGAGCCTGGCTGCTGAGGGCACCGCTGCTTGGGTACTGCAGGTGTAAACTACTGTCTGCCAAGCTCCTGCCCCCTTCTTTGCTGGCTCAGATTTCCCCAGAATCCCTGTGGGCAGGATCAGAATCAGGCCTTACTCAAGTGCTCAGTGTTCAGCAGGGCTCCCTCCCTGCCCTCCCCCTAGCCTTGGGTGCTTCTCCACTGCTGAGACCTCTCCACAGACAGACACTTAGGTCCACATTACAGCACTTCCTTCTCATAACTTCTCAGCCTGACCTCTCTGGTGGCAAGAATGGCATCAGCCCCCCCAAGGCTGGAGCATACTCTGTGCTCTCTTGTTCTGGAGTGGCTCATATTGGGGACAGGAATAAAGACAGGTATTTGTCGTGTTATTGATGTTCCTCCACAACTCTCCACATTTAATGTGCTTTTCCCTGTGTCCTCTGTCCCTCTGTTGCCTATTTATTCATTGAAGTAGTTATGTTGCTGTTGGTTCTTTTCTCACTAGGGTAAGGCAGAGATTTTTTTCTTGGTACAGAGATGGTAGAAAATAGGAAATTCATTTTATTTTAAAATGACTGTGGACTTTGCCTTTAGGTTTGTCTCTAATAAATATTTAGTGAAGCGGCAGAGCAGAGAGTGTGATGTGGAATGGGGCTACGCCTTTGATGTGCATCTGAATGCTTTTTATCCCCTCCTCGTTATTCTGCACTTCATCCAGCTTTTTTTTATCAACCGTAAGTAGCTGTTACTTCTCAAAACATTGTCAAGATTTTTTTTGTATGCCCCAAAGAAGATTGATTGTCTGTATCTCTCTGGCAGATGTTATCCTAACAGACACATTTATTGGATATTTAGTTGGAAATACCTTATGGCTGGTTGCAGTTGGCTATTATATCTATGTAACTTTCCTAGGATATAGTGGTAAGTAAAAATTTTTGGGGGGAGGGGGAAAACCCAACTATTGTTCTTTGGTTGACTGGAAAATTCAGTGATATGAAAAGTTGTTTCGGTAATTGAAATTCTAAAAATCCTTCAAGAGCATTTACAGATACTTATATATATGAATTATATTTATTATACTTATATATGAATTATACTTAGCAGCTCTGTTATGTGGGTATATTTAGTTTCATGTTTCAGATGAAGCTTCACTTGCCTATGGTCTGTAACAAGGAAGTAGAATTGATGGCATATGACAGATTTTATAATCTAAGATTTTATGTTAAACCATACTATTTCCCAGTTAGCGGAAGTTGCCAGTTCTGGTTTTGTCAGCAATAGGTTAGAGTGAGGAAAGCTTGAGTCCAGTGTAATGGACGCATGAATATATGAATGTTCATGTATTCAAATCTTTGCCACCTTCTCTTTTTTAATTGTTTTTGTTTTGTTTTTTGCTTCTGTTTTGAGCCCCACTCAGCTGTCCTTGGGGCTTACTCCTGGTTGTGCTCAGGGATCACTCGGCCGGGTTCATTTTTGGAACTGGGGATCGAGCCCAAATCGGCCACGAGCAGGCAAGTGTTGCACCTGCTGTACCAGCTCTGCAGCACCTCTTTTTCTTTTCTGATGACCAGAGACCAGGCCCAGCCTTTGTCCATCTCTGAACATATTTGCAAATTAATTTATTTGCAAACATTATTGCCAAGTCCTGCTAGCAGTTTATTCTTACTATGAATGAGAAGCGTTTGCTTCATTCTTCATATGTATTAAGGAGTTATTTCCAGTAAATAAAGATAAATATAGAGATATCACGATTTGTTAGCCCTTCACTGTCATGTGAAGTGAACCTGCCCCGCCCCTACATGAGGAACTGCTTGGCCCTAGTAAGATTGTAATTTGCTTTGGGGCAGTCCTTGTTTTGTTTTGTTTTGTTTTGTTTTTTACTAATTTAGGGAGATGTGTGATGTTACACTCAGGTTTCTCATGACTATTGATTAGAACTCTACAACGTTGTTGTTTTTAGGAGTAATACTGTTTTCATTTTGGTAACGCTCTCCAATTTAGAATAGTTTGAGTGCAGCTGCATTTCATCTGGGTCTCCTGCATGAGAAATACCTAAGTTGGATCATGTGGGGACAGACCTTACACTGAGGGTGTTTAGGTCTTTGATCAAAGAGTTCGGGTACTAGTTGAGCCCTAACTTTCCCAGGATGGGAAGTACAATGCATCCAGTGGCGAGAAATCTCAGCCAGCTGAATTCTTAGAGGTTTTGATGCAGTCATTGGTGCTCTTGTTAGTGTTCCTGATGTTCCCCTCTCACTCTAAACCTCGCAGTTCAGATTTGCTGGAATAATCCCTTTCTGGTTTTCTCAGCTACGAACAAGAAAGAACTAATGGTAGAGGAGAGATGGCAGTGTAATTCCGTCTCTTCTGCTGATTCAGTGTGCATTCTCTTAGGCATCCCATGTTGTAATTGGAGCAGCCTGTTTATTAGTCATTTTAAAAACTGAGTTTTTTTCTTTTCCAGCATTGCCATTTTTGAAAAAAACAGTCACTCTTCTCTATCCGTTTGCACCTCTCATTCTGCTCTATGGACTGTCATTAGCACTAGGCTGGAACTTTACCCACATGCTGTGCTCCTTCTACAAGTACAGAGTGAAGTGAAAAAAGCAAGATGATCTGAACTGTATCAACAGTATTGGTGAAATGACGATTTCTTGTAAAACTTGTAAATCATTGTAGATATCTTAAAATTAAAACGGTTGCAGATTTGTGTAAGTATATGTTAAAACTATTGTCCAGTACATTCCTTTAAACTAACTAAAGGTACATCTCCATAATAAATATTTTTTTAAATAAAGCATGCTTTTTATTCATTCTAAGATGGCTACATATACAAAATAAACATAGATATGCTTTCTCCCTATGCAAACCAAGGTTTTTTGTTTTTGACCAATACATGGCAATGCTCAGGGCTTACTCTTATCTCTGCTCAGGGACCACTCTTAGTGGAGCTCAGGGGAATATCTGAGGTACTAGAGATAGAACCCAGGTTGCCTTGAGCAAAGCAAAATGCTCTGCCCACTGTACTATCGCTCTGGCCCCAGTCTGCACTACTTCTTAATGGGCTATATGATCCAGACTAACCTTCAGAAGCCTCCATGGAGAGAGCTTTAAGATGTCAGTTTAGAACAATCCTGCACCACTTTTTTCTTCAGACACGGCAGATAAAGTCACATATGGAACGGTTCTGTGGAAAGAGGATCTGAGTGAGCTAAACTTTTCCCCAACAAGGAGCAATGCTTCATGCAAGATGACAGACAAGATGTGGTGCTCTCAAGAAATACTCGTCAGGCACAGGGACCCACAGCTGGGAGAGACCCTGTAATACAGCTTTGGCTTAACAATCAGGAGGCCATATCCAGTGCCTGGGACCTGCACTGGAGCAATGGGGCCATCAAAAAACTTGAGTTTTGAAAACCAGTGAGAGTTGGAGCAGAAAATTTAAGGAGCAGTGTGAAGTAGAGCCTTTTCTTCTGGGCTGCACATGTGGCCTCTCTAGAGCTCATCAGTACCTCCAAGAAAAGAAATGGTATTCCCTCTCTAGAAGCCCAGTTCATGACTCTTATGTACCATGGGGTCTGGAAGCCAGCAGGGTTTATGAGAGCAGTCCCAAGGGATCATAGATAATTGGCATATTTAAAGACTAACCCATGAAGCTCTGGGCTCCAGTCAACCCTGAATCGGGTGTAAGAAGACATTCCTCCCTTTGTATACTACCTAGGCGGCCCAAAGTTGGATAGAACCCAGAAGCCAGGGTAAAGTTGAACAAAATTCTTTACACCCACACAGAGCCACCCACAAGAGTGACAGGGTTGTTTTGCCTAATACATAGAAACAAAGTCCAACAAAATGAGTAAAAAGGAATATGTTCCAAATATGAACAAGATAAAACCTGGGGAAAGACCTTAATGAAATGGAGACAAGAAATCTTTTTTTTTTTTAATTTTTATTAGTGAAACACCATGAGGTAGAGTTGTAGACTTATACATTTTTGTGCTTGGGTTTCAGTTATACAATGATCAAGTACCCATCCCTCCACGAGTGCCCATTCTCCACCAACACTGATCCCAGTATCCCCCCATCCCACCCTGCCTCTGTGGCAGGACATTGCCTTTTGTTCTCTCTCTCCTTTTGGATGCTGTGGTTTGCAAAAGAGGCATTGAATACTTTGGGATTTTAACCCAGACGATTGGGCATCTGGACCCAAAACGCAAATAATTAGTAATTATTAGACTGACAAAGCTTCCTGGGATTATGTAACATATCATGCTAGATGTTTGTTTAAGTTATGTATTTCTTTCTCTTTATCTCTAAATATGGATATATAAATCTAGATCTCTAATATATATATGTACAGATATAGATACATATCAATATGGATTGAATTTTACTGAGCTAAAATTTATATACCTTACAAATTTACCTAAAGTGTAAAAATTAAATAGTATTTGTGTTTATTTATTTGGAAGAGGGTATTAGACCACATTTGGTGGTGCTTGGGGCTTTCTCCCGGTTCTGTGCTCAGGAATTACTTCTGGTGATCCTTGGGTACCATATGCAATGCCAGGAATCAAACTGGGGTCAGTAATATACAAGACAAGTGCCTTTCCTCCTGTCCTATCTCTTGGGCCTCAGAGTCGATTTTAGAGTATCCAGGTAAGTGCTGCTACCAAGACCGCCTAATTTCAAGCCATTCCCTCACTCTACCCTATAACCAGTTCCAAGTGACTATCACTCATCTCTTGTGCCTTCACACAAGTGGAATCATATTTGTTTATTTTTTTCTTTTCGTTTCTTTCACTCAGCCCACAGTTTTGAAAGTCATATGAATACTTTATCCCTTTTTTCTGGCTGAACATTCTGTGCTATGGATGGACCATACTTATCCATCACAGGATTTTTGGGTGATTTCCATGGCTGTGGTGGTCAGAGGTCACCATAGAGGGCAAGGGTCACTGACTCTAGCATCTGGTGGACTTTCTGCTGCTGGTCTGTTCTTCCCAAGAGTCTGTATTTTCCCGTAAATAAAATGAGACAAATCCTATGCATGGCAAATGACAGACTATTGTCAAAATGAGTTTCACAGAAATATTTTCTGATGAGGGGAAACAACTGAGACACTGTGTTGTGGAGGTTGTATCACTTTAGAGGAGCCCCCCTACATGTGGAGTCAGACCCCCCACCACTTGTCAAACTGTGTGGGGACTCCTAATGCAGGTCGCCACGTCTTTCTATGTTTATGTTGTGTGTTTTCTAAAGCACATACAACATTGGAAAATCACAAATGCTGAAGTAAGCTAGGATGGATGCTGGCTCTAGGAAGGGAACTGGGGTCACTTGATCACTTCTCCCCAAGTACCTCCCCCAACCCTGCACTGCCTCTCAAGCCTGAAGTCTTTATTTAACCCTTTACTTATCTCTGACTACCATCTAGGCCAACTAGCCCAAACCTCAGCCCAAACAATAAACATGTGCTGTCCTGTAACAGACAGCCGAAATCTATTGATCATTTTTCCTTTTCCCACTGAGCTGCGGCTCCTCTCCCTGGTCTGACATTAATTAGATTAACGCCCCCCCCCCCCTTGGGGAAGCTAGCATGGACTGTTCCTCAAACATTTTCCCAGACTTTCTCCCAACTTCCTTATCTATCCAGAGTAAATCCAGGAGCTTCTAAAGTGCAGGTGACAATCCTAGGGCTCATGTATCATGCTTCAGAGTTTATGAAACAGTTTTAACCTGTCTGGCTTGTGTCAGACCTTTCAGAATCTAGTTTGATTCTTTAGAAGAAGTTACAATTCAATAGTCAGATCTTCAGGGAATTGTGCGTAAATCAGTTCCATGTTTTGAGAAAAGAATTTTTTTTCTTCACTATTCCTACAAGGAAATCATTGAGACATCTATTGGGTAGATAGTGAGAAAATTAATTCCATACCATGTTCTCTATTTTTCTTTTTATGTTTTAAAAAATACTTTCTACCATTGTTCATTATTGTGCTGGTGACAACGATTGAAGTAGAGTGCTTGTTTTAGGCTTTCTGAAGCTGAAAATTGCCAAGAAACCAACAATTGTCTTAAGACTCTCCACAAAGACTATGATTATCATTGGTTTAGGGTGCATACGTTCTTCTGTTTTGCAAAAGTCTTACTTACTATTACTTTCATTCACAAAGAAGGTCTTGGTTACCAACTATAGAAGCTGTGAATATCAGAACCAAGGAAATTACTATAATTTAATGCTTTGATGGGACTCTTCTTTCAAATGATTCTACTTCCTTTCTCTATATTGGATTCCCAGACAGATATTTTAGAATTAGAGTTTTGTGAATGTTGGACAAATTAACCGGTGGGTGTCTGTGAAAAGGCACTGAAAGTATAGTAGTGGTTTACCCTTAAAAAATATAGAAATGGGTTTTAAAAAATTAGCAGATGTGATTTTTTAAAAAAAACTATTTATGTACAACTTGTTAGGAAAATGAAGTGGAGGAAATTTACTAGTTATTATTTCAGAATGATACTTGGCTACTTCTTTTACTATTAGCAAAGAACTGATTGCACATCACTGAGTTTTTACTTATTTCTGAAATCCACAGTTCAGTGGAGGAATAATCTTAAAAATCAGAGTACACAAGTAGCATCATTATGAAGCACGGTGGTTCAGTAAGCCAGCTGAAACTTATGAGATCCTTGCACTGGTATGAACCCAAGAAAAACTGGACAACTCTCAGTGAACCTTGAACACACTTTTCTGGGAAATGAATGCAGTAGGGGAAAAGCACTGGGATGCCCCTACTCTAAAGTGATATGTTCTTCATCTCAGTCAACACGTATGTGTTGCACAACTATTTATTCGAGCATGAAACATACCCAAATTGCATTATGTATAGAGACTATAGTCAGGGTAGGTTTATATAATATACAACAACTACAATACATAAATACATTATGAAGAATATTAGATTAGCAGGGGCTGGAGTGATACCACAGTGGGTAGGGCATTTGCCTTGCACGTGGCCAACCTGGGTTCAAGTCTCAGCATCTCATATGGTCCCCTGAGCACTGCCAGGAGTATTTCCTGAGTGTCTGAGCCGGGAGTAACCCCTGTGCATTGCCAGGTGTGACCCAAAAAGAAAAAAAAGAAAAAAGAATATTAGATTAGCACACAGGAGAAAACAGAGCAGGGCAGGATCAATTCTGGGGAGGAGAGGAATGGGGGTGGCAGGTTGCAATTTTAAGTAGAGAGATCAGGAAAGCCCTAGAGCAAAAGTGACTTTTGAAGGAGGAGGGCCATTGCCACGCACACACTCGATGGAGGGAAGTTTCTATGCACAGAACTGAGGGCCAGGAGACCAGACTGGCAGGGCGAGTGGAGAGGAGGATACAGCTCAAAAAGTGATGGTGGAGAGGAGAAGATTGGATGAAAACTTGCAGACTATAAGGGCATTAGTTTTTATTTGAGTAAAGTGAAGAAATAGTGCATGTGTATGATGCAACTTGACTAGTATAGAGGTTCCCAACTTTATTTGGCCTATCGCCCCCTTTTAGGAAAATAGATCTCAAGGCCCTCCTTCAGCACTAAAGATTTTTTTAAATGTGCCTTTTTTTTTAAAGTGAACAAACAAAAAGTGCACCTGAGGAAACTGCTCCTGTTCTTCTATTGCTCCTGAGGGGGTAATATTGGTCCACGTGGGGAACCATGGATTGTGACTTAAAAGAATGAGTTTGAAAAGATCAGAAATGGGAGTCAGGGGCAAAAAGTATTCCAGTGAAGCAGCTATGGCCATCATCCAGGAGCGAGCTGATCTTTGAACCAATAATCAGTGGAGATGGTGAGAGGTTGTGTATTCCAAATTTATTGTGCAGGTTGAAACAGTAGGATCTTCTGAAAGATTAAATGTGGAGTGAAAGAAAGCAAGGGGTTCTTAGGCTTGAGCACCACATAGGTGCAATTGTCACCTCCTGAGTCAGAGAAGATGACAAATGGCTTTGGGGAGAGGAGAAATATCAGTAGTCTCCCTCTTATCCACAGTGTTTGAATGGTTTGTAGCCTCCACTGGGGGTCTTGGACATATCCCTTGCCGATAAGAAGGGATTACTCTTCTATTGACATTAGGCAAAGACGATAACCAGACAACTGGATATATAAATCTGGTATTTAGGATTGGGAAAGATGCTGGAGATAGGAATTTGGAGCCTTCAACATTTTGATGGTGCTTAACACCATAAATTATCCTGTGGAAAGCCCCTGAAAATTCAAGCTTTAGAATTCAGTAGTTGGCAGAGGACCCATTCCAATCCTCTGGTCCAAGTTAAACCCACCTTCTCTTGTCTTGTGTCTGTAATAGATAGAACCAATCTGAATCAACTAGATCAGTTTTGCCATTTTTGTATTTACTAGATCTCCACACTGCACACAGAGCTAGAGGCTATCTGCTACAAGTTTCTTACCTTACAGAGAAAGTGGGAGGCTCAGCAAAGTTACATGATTTGCCCAAATTACAGTAAATGGTCATAAGAGAGGCAGAAGTAAACCTGCCTCCTAACTCAGCATTCTTCTTTAACTATAGGGCACTTAAAAATCTTACTAGGTGACAAGCTAGAGAAATAGTACAGTGGCTAGGGCACTTGCCTTGTACATGGTCAACCAGGTTCTATCCCTGACACCACATATGGTCTCTCAATCCCTGAGTGCAGAACCAGGAGCACCACTGGATGTGGCCCCAAAGCCAAAAACAAACAAACAAAATCTCATTAGTGGCATGGGAAAGGTCACAAAAGGGCGTTGATGTCAAGAACCATCCCTACCATCACTGTTTCTTCAGAGCAGAGATCTGGGTAGTGGAGTTCCTTCTACACAGACTTTGACAGCATTTGCATCACTCATTGTAAAAAGTCAAGTTCAGCCAACTTGTGCTCTAAGGCAGCATTGAAACATCAGCTCTGGGTGCTCAGGAAAGGTACTGAATAAATAGGGGCATGGAATAGAGAGCGTAGAAAACTGGGCAGTGGAAGGCAGCATTTCATTCAGTCAGTCACAGTAAGTTCTTCTCTCCTCATTAGAATTAGAAGAAAGAAAGTGGGGGGGCAATTCTGGAAAATTCTTGATGATGGATTGAAGTCTGATAGGACTGAGAGAAAGCAGAATGGAACATACCCTTTATTTAACACTGGATTCCAGTCAGCCATATACCGTTTTTCCATTTGTGCTCTGCTTCCAGTTCTTTTTAACTGTTGGTGAGTTATTTGGATTGGCTTTTTAGTTCTAATGGATCATTTTGTGTAATCCATAAACTACAATTACACTAATTCCATTAGACAGCAGCTAGTTGCTGAGTACCTACTGTGTGGCAGGCCTGGAAAGTACTGCCATGGTAAGTAAGATAGAAAATTTATTTTCATAGAGTTTGCCTTCCATTAGAGCACAGACACAAGTAAACAAGTCTGTGAAGAAGATCATTCCAGAGAGTAGTAAGTGAAAACAAAACAACAGAACAGAGTGATGGATAGAACGACTGGGTGAGCTACTTCAGGCCGAAGGGTCAGAGGAGGTCAGGGCACTAAAATATAAATAATTAATAAGAAGGAGTCAGCCAGAGGAGGTATGAGACATTCCAGGCAGCGAAGACCTTTAACAACAAATTTGATGTGTAAATAGTCTTAGGCTATGAAAGGAATTAAGTCAGCCCCAGGGTTGAAGAATGGTGAACAAAATAGGCTGCATCAGAGCATGGAGAGTCTCCCGAATGTGGAAAGTTGACAGTACAAAATACATTGTTGTGTATTTTGTTTGGGGGGGGTCACATCCAGCAGTATTCAGGTTTTATTCTCGATTCTGGGTTCAAGCATCTCTTCCTGCAATGCTTAGGGTCATATATGGTGCCAGGGGTTGAACTGGTCAGCTGCAGTCAAGGCAGGCAGCTTACTCCCTGTGACATTTCTCCAACCTGTAGAACCATTTGAAAATAGGACTAGAGGAAGCCACAACAGAAAACCATTTTCTGTCCTGTGTCAACCACCTGATCATTGGACTGGGTCAAAATAACAGCATCCCAGAAGTCAGCAAGAATGAGGATATTCTGTTTGAGAGAACTGATAAAGAGAACCTTTACCTATTTTCCTTTGTGATCCCTCCACGTGAGCAAAATTCTTACCTTATGACTCCTTCTCAGAACCATTACCTTAATCTACAAGTTTGCATCTTTTTTCCTCCTCTATAATAAATGCACAGGTTGTGGTGGCAGGGTTGGGGGCCAGTTCTCAGTATATGCTATGGATTTTCAAAATAAGAACATGCTTCCTTAGGTGCAATTCTTCCACCCCAAGCAAATGTACTTTTCCATTTAGCTGTTTTCTGAATGTTTATGTTAATATTGACCACTAAGAAATTGAACTGTAATCTAAATATAGAATGAAGCCATCAGAAGGCTTAAAGCAAGGGAATAGCATCAAGTTTATTCCTTTGAAATAACACTGAATTTCCTTCCTGCTAAATGGAATCTATGAAGGTAGATTAGAAGCAGAAATATGAAGTTATCATACAAATCTAAGAAGATGATGATGACATGCTCTATTCTGGGAGCAAAAGAGATGAGGTTTGAGATATTGTTTCTTGGAGTATCAAATGACTCACTGATGGGTTCAATGAAAGGATTAAGGGAAAGAATAAAGAAAGAATCTTCTGGGCTGGGAACGGATCAGTTGGGTAGTAATGGGTAGCCATTAACTATGAAGAGGAAACTGAAGAACAGCAAGTTTGGAGGGCCAGATGAGACCACAGGAGCAAGAGTTCTATTTTAAGCATATTAGATTTCCCAAGTCAATCAGATATCTGGAAAGGTAGATGTGTAGGAGTTTGGAATCCAAGGGAGACATCAGAGCATGAATGAGCGCCAGTTGAAAGCCATCAACATATACATTATTGAAGGTCATATGACCTCATGCTCAGACAAGAGAGTGTAACTGGAGAGAAGAGGTGAAGACCAAACCATGGGGCCCATCAACCTTGGAAGAAGGCTGACACAGCAAAAAACCTGTCAGTGCATTGAGAGAAAGGATAATCTCCAAGAGGAAGGAATGTTTCTTATGAATAGAAAATATCAGGACCAGAGCTAGTATAGTGGGTAAGGTGCTTGCCTTTCATGTGGCTGACAGGGGTTATATC
>JAOXYA010000008.1:5218720-5230415 GCA_028565675.1 Sorex palustris
AAGCCTGCTCAGATCAGGGCTGAGCATCCTCCACCCAGATCCTCCATATTCCAGTAGGCAGGGGTCACACCCACTAACTGGCCCCCTGGCGCCGTGTAATCCCATCAATGGCCAAGACCCAGAGACTATAAAACCCGGAAGAGAACAACCCCAAATAAAATGTGCTTTAAAACAAGTAGGGACTTTCCCCTGTAGGACCCAGGAAAGAAATGTGGGAGGCAGTAGTTGTAGCTAGGTAAAAAATGACTAGGAAACATAGGGGTACACAACAATAAAAATCAAAGGAAAGGGAGACAGCTCTGGAGTCAGGGGCACAGGCAGAGTATAACAGGGCTCCAGTGTGACCCTAGAACAACGACTGGAGATAGCCCTAGGGCCCCCAGCAGCACAATACCGGCCCCGACACTGAACCAGTCTCACGTTCCTGGAACCAGCATCTCACTTGGAGCCTAGCATTGACCTGATGGGACTATTGTCTGAGCAGCAGGGAGGGCCCTGGGGCCCCTGAGCACTCTTTGGGAGTTCGACCCCCTGAACTAGAATACCCCCCAATCCATCCTCATTTACTACAAGGAGCAAACACTGAACACCGAGCTGAGAGTAGCCTCGACCAACACCAGGATGTCGAAACACAAAAAAAGGGGGGAGGAGATGTCACTTAAATTTGGGGGTGTAAAGAGGTTCTCGGACTTATTTGGCCTATCTCTTTTTTTGGAGAAAAGAATGAGTCAGCACTCGCTGGAAAGCTGCTCAGGCACTCAAGGTCACCGCTGCTCCCCTGGGGCCATCCCAGTGCCTGTGGGCTGGGCACACTGGACACTCTAGTCTACAGCACGGGCCCGGGTCACCTCACAGCTGGTGAGCTGCTGTAAGATCTTGAGCAGGAGATCCCCACCATGATGAGCCTCAGTGTCCCCACCTGCAAAGTGAAGTGGAATATCCAGTTCTGAAGAATGGTGGAGAGGGTTAAGGAGCCAAATACCCAAGCCACAGGGTCCACAACACCGAGACTGTGAGACCCAAACTTTAACAACCAAACTGAAGAGGTGCCTGTCGAGATGGCAGACTGAGGGTGGGGCCGGGTAGGAGCAAGAACCCAGAGACTGGTGGAGGGAAGTTGACACTGGTGCTGGGACTGGTGATGGAACATTGTATGTCAAAAACCCAACTATGAGTAACTTTGTAATTCATAGTGCTTTAATAAAATACAGTCTTGGTGAAAAAAAATCCATGCAAGCACCTGGCTGAGTATGGCTCCTAGGAGGGACTGCAAGCCCTTATGGATCAACCTGTCACCTGTCCTGAGAAAGCAAGCAAGCAGTTCCAGGATGTTGCCATTTCCAGTGCTGCTCCAGACTTTCAATAGCATTTCCAAACGGTGCCCACTGTCTCATGCTTTCTGTATGCCAGAGGTTACAACTCCCCTCAGCAATTCCCAGCTTCTGGCTCCTCTCCCTCTGTGGATTCTTGCACTAGCCTGCACCGTCCTAACTTACCAAGTTCTAGAGAGAACTAAGCCAGCTTCTGAGAACACACAGAATGTCAACCTCTTCTTGAACAAAATGGAACCAAATACATTTCATTTTTCAGTTAAATCTCCCTTAAAATTGTTCTTCAGGGATTTTCTGCCAAGAGAAAAGCATTATGTTGCTGGTAATAATAGATAAAATAGCTGTATGTTCTAGTTAAAAATATTAATGCACGTGAGCCAGAAAGATACTACAGGGGTTGCATACACTTGCCTTGTATGCAAGTGACCCAGTGTCATCCCCAGCATGACATATGGTCCTTTGAGCATCGCCAAGAGTGATCCCTGAGCACAGAGCTTCGGGTAAGCTCTGAGGATCACTGGGTGTGGCCTTTAGACAAAAACAAAGATGTTCATATCTAAACTTTCAGAACAAGGCTAGTATAGTATTTGCTTTGAGCACATTTTCCATAAAGTTCTGCATTGACATTCTCTAAGAGATTGAAATTAACATATCAGTTTGATTGGGGGGAGAAGAAACTAGCCCATGATTATTTCACCAAAGGTAGACCCTTTAGTTGTATAGTTCTAACAGCTAGAAAAATATTTCCATTCTGAAAATGGAAAATAAAATAAAAGCAGCAGAACTTAGGATATATAAAATTAAAATCAAAATATATGAGGCCTAACTAATCTTTAGTTTTTTTTGTGTTTTGTGTTTTTATTTTATACCACCCCAGGGCTCGGGGGTTACTCCTGGCTCTTCACTCAGGAATCACTTCTGGCTTACTCAGGCATCATATGGGATGCCGGGATTGAACCCAGATCAGCTGCATGCAAGGTCCTACACACTGTACTATTGCCCTGGCCCAAGGCCTGTCTGATCTTCACATCTAAGTATCTCAACATACCTATTTGCATGGAGATGACTGTGTGAAGGGACAAATTGGAATTTCAAAAATAGAGATATTATATGCAATTCTGGAATCTTTAATATACTCTCTTTCTCTGCTGGGTTCTTCACATTTTGTACTCACAGGTCATCCTGGCTAACTCACTGGCTAACTCACTCACTTTTCATTTTTAACTTGCAAGTTAAATTAATTAGATGTTAAATAACTGTACATTTCAAGGAAATCTTAAATTTTTTTAGGATGTCACTCTAAATTGGAAAAAAAATTCAAAGAAAGCCAAATACCAAAATTCACTGCAGTGGAACTTAGGAGGAACTTCAATCCATGAGTGAGACTCCAAACTTCATCCCACGTGAACTCAGCATTGGGGATCTTGTCTAAAAGCGAGCAGAAACAGCAAACGTGACATGTTTGAAACCCTTTATTGAACAGGCAGTGCATTATGCAATAGGTAGAGACACATTTGCCTAGTGGAAAATTTTAAAAATTATTTGGAGACACAGTCTCTGAATTGATAAACACTGCTGTGGCTTTCCACGCCTCCCTGGAGTGGCATGTTCAGGAGAAGATGGTTGCTTCCTCGCTGCTCTTGACACACGTGCCTGTTGAACCCTGAATGTTGTGCCTCGCAGTAGACGTGAAAGCAGATGACAGGCTCCATGGGTGAGACAATGACCAAGACAAGTTGCTCTGCAGAGGAAGCTCGGACACAGTCACTGAGAACAACTTCTCTTGTGCTTTCACAGCTACCACCTGTAGGAGGCACCTTCTATCTGCTTCCGAGGCTCCTTGGTCAAAATTCTGAAAGACACTTACTGATAGGGATTTTGTTCCTGGCTCTTTTCAATGATGGTCCTGTTTGGGGGGGAGGGGGGCACCCTTGTCCAGTATGGAGGCTGTGTGTCTGTCCTTGTTTTCCTGGTTCTGTCTGCTTCCTCCAGCTGGCTCTCCTTTACCTTGATGATAAAACCGATGTTAAGTTTCTTCATTGTTTGCCTTGATTTACAGGCAGTTTTTTAATAAGTGACCATCAATGCAGTGAATGTCCTTTATCAGCACAGCTGTCAGAACTATTTTATAATTTGGGGCATGTCACTCCAAGCCTGAGATTTCTTTCTGGCAAGTTCCATCCAGGAAGGCTGATCTGTGCTGGTGTAACTGGCTCTCTTCAGCTGATGCAATTCTTTCTCTGACATCACGGCAGCCTGAGCTGATGGTGAGAAGACAAAACAAACAGAAAGAGGAGAAACATATTGGCATTTTCCCTTAAGCCTCTTACATGCTTTTAAAAATACACCAAGGTCTTAACCATGACCTCAAACCTGAACTCCATTATTGTACAATCATGTGGAGAAGGCTTAGGCATAGAATAATTTCTGCAGAAAGAAACTGACAAGCAGCATCAAACAGTTCCATGGATGCAAGGAGAGGAGAAAAATGTCCAGAATGTGACATGGGTGCTCTGGGGAGGACATCACAGGCCAACTGAACGTGGCCACAGTTAAAAACATAGATTAAAAATACTAAGCAAGAACTTAAATACACAGAACGAGATGAATTCAAAGACTTTACGCTGCTCAGAGAAAGACGCGAGATAGAAAGGAACACGTATGTGATTCCATTGATAAGACATGTCCAAAAAAGGCGCACACACAACACACACACACACACACGCACACGCACACGCACACGCGCGCGCATGCACGCACGCGCGTGCGCAAACATAGAAAGTAGATTAGTAGTTGAATAAAGTTTGAGGCGGGAAAGGTAAGTGACTGTTAAATTAGGCAGGAGACTTTTTTTAGGGTGCTGGGAATGTTGTAAGGCAAGTGTAGGGATGGTTGCACAAATTTACACTCATAATAAATATATGATCACTTCACTGTCGCTGTCACTGTCCTCCCGTTGTTCATCGATTTGCTCGAGCGGGCCCAGTAACGTCTCCACTGTGACAATTGTTACTGTGTTTGGCATATCGAATACGTCATGGGGAGCTTGCCAGGCTTTGCCGTGCGGGCGAGATACCCTCAGTAGCTTGCCGGGCTCTCCAAGAGGGGCGGAGAATTGAACTCGGGTCGGCCATGTTGGCTGCTAGCAAGGCAAATCCCTACTCACTGTGCTATCACTCCAGCCCGTGATCACTTCAGATGACTTAATTTTTATCATAAATATATCTTAATAGAAACTTTAAAAAATCAATGTCAAGGAGTTCAGGAAGACAAAACAAAAGCAAACCCACAGGATACACCCTGGGCTGGTACTCTGCCCCACATTCACGATGCCATACCCAAGTTCTGATGCGACAATGAGATTCCTCTTTGCAGCCCCTCCTGGAGGCGGATCTTTGTCCCCTGGCCTCGGTCCTGGTCCCCCGTGGGCTTAGCAGGGGTGATCAGGAAGGACTTGCTGCGGACAAAGTCAGCTTGCTTCACAGGTTCCTGTGAGATCAGAGAGGACGGGGCTCTGGAGCGTGTACCCACTGACGCCACACATGCTGAGCGTGGCCCTCCTCTGGCCTGGCCAGGCCTCGATTTCCATCCCTCCGGTCCCAGAGCTGGAGGGCAGATTTCTAGAGCACCATTAACATGAATTGTATTTGGAAACCATTTTGAGATTTTTCTAAGACTCAGTATGATGCATGCGAGACATCTCCAAAGGGTTCACCAGCTAGTAACTGCTTTCTAACCCCACCGAGACTGTTAAGTTTCAGGCAGAGACACCGTAAGTCCTGGCTAGAATGAAAAGGAGCAGTTCTGACTGTGGGCTCTGCTTCATCCTGCCTCAGTGTGGGCTGAGCATGCCCGGCACTTCCTGCGGCGCCAGGAGGAAGAAAATGAGGGCTGTGAGTCTCAGCCTGCTGCTAAGGGGGCTTTTCCATTCAGAGTGCAAAATGAGCCATGAGTTCCAGCCTTCCAGCCCGAGACAGGACCCAGGGCCCTGCAGGCAGTCAGCAGAGCCATGAAAGCAGGACAACAGAGCCACCAACTCCAGGGTGGAGCCCTTGCCAGGGCCCCCTGCAGAGGGACCGGAAGAGACTCTAACCCTGCTCTACTTCCCCAGGAGCTGAGCTGAGCTGCCTCTCTTGCAAGTGCCCCCCCACTCCTCTGACTCCCTGGTGGCCCCCACATGCAAAGGTGGCCTCCACACTGCAAGCGGAAGGGGCCAGGAGAGCCAGGTGGCCACCCAAGGGGGCCCAGAACACACTCCAGCTGTCCCATGCCTAGAGACGGGAAGGGTTTATGGAGCAAGGGGCTCTCACACACCTTGACTTGCTTTCCTGCTTCACACTTCAGGCTCCTAGGCCCAGGCCTGTCTTCCAGCTCGGCTGGCAGGTCCGGGGCCCCTCGTCGCTTGTGTCGAGTGATGGTGATCCAGGGAGGGGCGGGCTGGCTGTCCGCGACTGGTCCTGACAATGCACAAGGCGGAGCCTTCTCTGTGGGTGACAGGGAATAGTCTGATTTTCCCTTCGCCCGCCCCCCTCCCCGGCTTCTGTGCCCACCATGTGCCCCAGAGAACACTTTCCAGAGACTGCTAGGTAAAGGGGTGGTTTGGGAGCTTTTCTGGGGAGACGTGGTGCCCTTGGACTTCGCCTTTCCAGGGAAAGGCACAACAAAGGCATCCTCCTCCAGCCAGAGGCGAGGAAGAGTTAACTGCCGCTTCTAAGTGACTTCCTTCGTCCAATAAAATAAAAGCACGATACAGAAATAAGATTTCTTCCATCAGAACCTGCCCTCTGTGCCCAGGACACACCTCTTGACAGCTGACTTGCTCAAAGTCATAAACCTAAGCTTAACCTTTGCTTCTAGATATTGTAGGTATGGCCTTGGGACTTCGCCTTTCCAGGGAAAGGCACAAAAAAGGCATCCTCCTCCAGCCAGAGGTGCGAAAGAGTTAACTGCCACTTCCTTATTTATTGGACTTCCTCTGTCCAATAAAATAAAAGCATGATACAGAAATAAGATTTCTTTCATCAGAACCTGCCCTCTGTGCCCAGGACACACCACTTGACAGCTGATTTGCTTGGAAGTCATAAACCTAAGCTTAACCTTTGCTACTAGATATCATAGGTATGGCCTTCCCCTGCAGAGGGGACACCAAGACTGGTGGTGGCCAGCAGGGACACTGCTCACCCTGCAGCAGAAGGAAGGGGTCTTCAAACCACAGTCACTGGGTGAACTTTCCTCCATGACCACCGCCCCTCGCTGGGTGGAAACTGTGGGACAAGCCCCTTTTCCTGCTCACCCCTCCTGTATTCATCATCATCAGAAAAGTGAAGAGAAAAATAGGAAGCCCAGGGCTGAACTCAAAGGAACGGGGTGGTGTAGAGGGTCCCCAGGAGCCTGGAGGCTTTCCAGGGGCATGCCCCCAACCAGCCGGAGTCAGCCTGCACACACATGTGCTGGCGTGTATGAGACTGGCACACATGTGTACTGGCATGTATGAGACATTACTCTGTTTTCTTTTGATTCTGCTTCCAGTTCAACACGAAGCCTGTCTCTCAACAGAGGGAGAAGAGTCACAGCTTGGGAAACTCCATCACCTGTCCCAGTGAGAAGGGCCTGTGACCTCAAGCACGGGGCCTGGCCTTGGCTGTCTTACCTGGGACTGCCTGTCTTCCCTGGGATGCTGCCTGAGGCACCACCCTCTGGGTCCCCTGGAAGCCTCTATGACTTGTCTCTTCCTGGCTGGTAGTTTCCTCCTGGCTCTTCACAAAGTGCCTGTGTCTCCCACAGTCTGAGTGTCACCCCCTGCTGGAAACCTCCATTCTCCTTCTCTTGAGCAACACTGGCCTCTGCCTGTGTCTCTAGCCAATTCCCAGAGCAGCTCCCACAGGAATCTGACCTGTCTACACACCAACTGCCAGGTCCAAGCCCCGAGGTCTGTGCAGTATGGATGTGGCCACAGGCTTTCTGCGAGAATGGGGCCTGACCTTCCCTTTCTAGGTTCCTCTGGGCTCGTGTGCCCAACCTTGGGAATTTCTCCTGACCATCCTGGCCATCCTCAGCTGTGAGAAGCTGTGAGACAGATGCTCCCCATCACTCTGCTCTGTGGTGGCTCTGTGGTGTCTTCGGTAGGGGTTGCATGCAGGTAAGGCGCTGTTAAGATAGACTCTGAAGGGATTGTTTCTCTAAGTTAGCAGAGACATCTGCAGAGCTTGAGGGGAACTTGACCTGTGGTCTACAGCCTATGTCAGGTGAAAAACAGCTTAAGTGTAGAATCTGGGAACTGCCCAAGGAACTAGCTTCTGAGGAACATGTGACTCACAGCATGGTGTAACCTACAGTGATTTATTGCCCTTTGTTGGAGAAAATCAAGCAGAGACTCTCCTAAGCTAACATGTGGTAAGGTTCTTAAGCCTCTAAAAAGTTTGGTAGGTCCTGCCAGTTTTGAGATAGCAAGCTTTAAGAAACTGTTTTCCTTTCATAAAGTTTCTCCTTGGTTTATAACACTAAATGTTGGTACTGTACCAATTCAGAAAGCAGATAACATACAAAGAAGAAGAGTGTTTCCTATAAGTCAACTACTGAGAGCTGTGTCGACACTTTGGCACTCCCACTCGCTCCTGTTCTTTGCCATCTCAGTAATACATCCCACCCCTCACTTCCGGGACTTCTGAGCATTTCCTATGGACCTTGAGGCTGATTTTCTGCTCTAAAATCTTTGATCAAAGCAGACACATCTGTCACAACCTGCTGGAGCCCAAAAGCACCTGATTATCTAGCAGAGCAGTCACCTGCTGGTACCTCTGGCTTCCTTTCTGTGTCCATCTATGGCTGAGTTTACAGAAGGGAGGTTGACAGAGACCCCTGGGGACACTCAGGGCCTCACTTGTGCTGACGAATTATGTCAGGCTTCTGGATTGAAAGTTGAGTGTGTGTGTGTGTGTGTGTGTGTGTGTGTGTGGTTGTTGTTGCTGTTGTTTTAAAGTGTCTGGGTTGGAGAGATAGGATAGGGTAAGGTACTTGCCTTGCTCATGGCTGACTCCGGTTCCAACCCTGGTACCACGCAGGTCCCCGAGTCCCACCCAGGCACGCCTCACTCTCTGTGCTCGGGTTGGCATTGAGCCTGCTCCCTCTCTGAATACACTGTGCAGAGGGCTGTGTCCTACTTCCACACCCAAACCCACCTCGCCAGCAGCCCTTCTTTCACTCGGCACATCCACTTGGTCTTCCTGCTAGCTGTTGGCAACCCTGAGAGTTCCCACTTAGAAACTGTATTCATTTACAATTTGTTAAACAAATTTGTTAAAGTGTCTCCATGGTTTATAACATTAAACGGTGTTGTACCAATTCAGAAAGCAGATGAAAATATAAAGAAGGAGAAGAGTGTTTCCTATCAATCAACGCCCCCAGAGCTGTGTCAAGGCATTACATACTTCCTCAAATTTGACCCCCGGCAACTTGCTACTTGCATGTGACACCTCCTGGTCACTGCAGACAGGCATAGAACAGGAAAGGGTCTGTCCACTGTGCAGCCAGAGCCAGCTGAAGGCCAGGACATACCTTCACACCATAAATAAGTATCCTTCCAGAGGGAGGCTCAGTGGCACATGGTTTTGTTGGTGATTTCTTTAGCTGCCAAGTCAGGGGGCTGGGGGTGTGGCAGGAGGCGTGGTGCATCAGGTTGGGTTCCTGTAGCCACTGGCTCTAGCCCCCTTAGATCAGAGCTATAGCCTGATCGCTGCTGGATTTGATTCCCCCCACCCCCCCCCCCCCCGCCCTCCACACACCCTAGACCCAATTCCTGGCACCCAGGAAGGGAAGCGGAAGAGACAGGAGGGAGAGGAGGAAAAGGAAGGGCAGGGGAGGGATCAAGCATCTGATGAGCTTGGTTTGACCTGAGGGGTTGTACTCTAATGGTTGAGTTGGATGTTGGCTTATGCTCTTAACCAGAAAGACACATAAAACCAGGTCACACCCGGTCACTTGATCAGAGGCTCCCAGGACTCTAACCTGGCGGTGGCGCATCAGCATCTATGGGATTTTACAGAGCAGAGCCACTGTGAGAAACCAGCAGCAGGTGCTGTGACCTGTATCCACTCACACCGTCCTGGGCTCGGCGCCCACCTCTGCAATGGAGCTGCGTGGTTTCTTTCCTATTACCTGGGCTCTGGGGTGCTCGAACAGTGGTGACCAGGGCTGGCACATTGCCTGGGGGCCTGCATGGGGGTGGGGCATTGGCCTCCTCTTACGGAGCCCCATTCTTGCCGAAAGACGTTCCTTATCTGGCTCTTCCCTTCCCCATAGTGCATGGCCCATGGACTCTCCACCAAGAGCGCAGGCCAATGGGCAGGAGTGCCCTTCAGAGACCCCAGAAATGGGGTGCTAGGGGCTGGGGAGAGTTCAGTTCTGGATTTTGCTCTGGGGTGCCGTGTGTGCAAATTCTCTGAACTGAACACACAGCCCCGTTGCATGTCCCTGCGTGTGTATCAGTCTAATATAAACAAAGCAGAGAGACTCTCCCCAATCTCTTCTCAGCTATCTGGGATTCAGCCATGCCAGGAGGTGAGAAGAGGCCATTGAGCTCCATGGAGCAGTTTCCAGACTGCACACAGGTCAGGCCAAGCCTGTCCTCTGCCCCTCCCCTCAGCAGACCCTTCCTCGTGTGCACCTGGGCTCCTAGAACTCAGGCCCCACCTGAGATCCATCACCTGAGGCTTCACCCCTGTAGTGAGCGGGCTCTCAGGACACACCTCAACTTCATGGGTGTCTTTTTCCAGATAAGAACAAGACCCGAGAATCAGCAAGGGCAGGAACTTGCCTTCTGGCAGTCAGGGGCTCTCAGAGGGGATCACAGGTGTCCAGGAGCCTCTCCAAACCCAGGGGGCCATGAGGGAGCCAAGTAGGATCAGGAAGGTGCTGCTGACCTTCCAGTTCCTGCCTGGCTGGAGTCTGGACTGTGGGAGCTGAGGTTCACGCTGAGTGTGGCTCTGTAGAGACTGTTCCAGCACCCTCTCCTCCATCAGGGTCCCCCACAGTGGGCAGTCCACCCTCAGCATGGATAGGAGAACAGGGGGCAGTCACAGATACAGCTGGGGGCACTGTTCAACCCCCTCTCCAAAGTGCAGGGGGCCCTGCCCAGTCCTCTCCTCTCCCTTCTTCCCTGCTTTCCACATCGCTCTCTGCTCACAATCCACATGACAGCTGCAAATGCCCTAGCACTGTCACCTCAAGTCACCCTGAGGGGAGAATGGGAGAAGCACATGGAGCAATTCCAGCACCCACTATTTCCAGGGAGCGTCAGCCACCAGCCCCACCCACTTCCTGAGGGTGCCACAAAGTGACACTAGGAGCTATCCACTCTCAGGTGTCTGGTTTGGATCATGGAGACAAGTGTGTCACCTCTGCCAGCTGGTGACACTCATGCTCCCATGGGATGGTCAGTCCTGGCCACAGCCAGGGAATGATCACCTCCATCGAGGGAGCTGATGGGAGGTGGTCCCCAATTCAGGCTTTACCTGTAAGCTTGGCTGCTTACAAAAAAAACCCCTCATGAACAGGTATTTATAATGGAAAATCAGTATGTCACTCCATCTAGACACAGATGGTGTGAGGGCAAACGAATGGGGTCACATGCAGCAAAGGGCAGGGCAGTCTCTGTCCCTCAGACTCAAGCCAGAGTCGCCCACGCTTACCTGCTCTACTCAGTGCCCCCAGCTGTATCTGAGGCTACAACTGCCCCCTGTTCCCCTTTCTGTGCTGAGGGCGGACAGCTTACTGTGGGGGACCCTGATGGGGGAGGGAGTGCTGGAACAGTCTCCACAGAGCCACACTTGGTGTGAACCTCAGCTCCCGTGGTCCTGGCTCTAGGCGGGGACTGGAAGGTCAGCGGTGCCTTCCTGGTCCTGCTCAGGTCCTAGGGGTCACTTTAGAGAGTGGCCCAGTCTCTGGGCTGTCAGGCAGTTGTGTGTCCTTCCCCTTGAGTGAGCAGGAGTGCAGACACCGAATGTCAAGGGCTGAGGCTTGTAGGAGGAGGTGGGGAGAGGTAGCACCCACCACCACCTGTGCCATACTCGTGTCAGATGACAGAGACTTCAGGCTGAAGAAGGTTATAAGAGACAGCAAAGGTCATTTCTTAATGATTGAGGAATATGTGTATCAGGAAGAACTCACAAGAAATGCAGGACCAGGAAAATACTCAAAACGACTGCTTATAGATCAAAACCACAATGAGATATCATTTCATACCACAGAGACTGGCCCATATCCACAAGAACAAAAGCAACTGGTGCTGGCGCAGATGTGGCGAGAAAGGGACCCTCCTTCACTGTTGGTGGGAATGCCGACTGGTTCAGCCCTTTTGGAAAACAGTA
>JAOXYA010000008.1:5239008-5255460 GCA_028565675.1 Sorex palustris
TGCCAGGCTTTGCTGTGCGGGCGAGATACTCTCGGTAGCTTGCCGGGCTCTCCAAGAGGGGCGGAGGAATCGAACTCAGGTCAGCAATGTCAGCCACATGCAAGGCAAATGCCCTACCCATTATGCTATACAGATTACCACACACAAATACAGATTAAAACACACAAGTACAGATTCACGCACCCACACACACACAAACACACACACAGGTGTGGAAACTGCCTGAATCTGGCAATGCAGGGCACAAAGGCAGCTGCATTTCTGTACGGTGAGTCACAAGGAAGGAGTTGGTAGAGTGACTTTATTTACAATACCACAAAACAGAACGGGAACTAACATACTAAGGAGGTAGTCGAGGAGAAACAGAATATGATCTAACAGAACTGAGGGGCTGCTGTGCCATTTCACTTCGCTCAGTAAAAACAACACATCGCTGAAGGAAATGACAGAAAGTGTGAGTAAATGGAAGCACAGTCCCATCCCGGCTGAGACAGAGCTGCTAGCAAGCCGCCAGAGGAGAGACCGCAGGACCCCAACAACAGTCAATAGTGTTTTTCTGCAGAAATCTTTTAAACGTTCTGCAATTCATGAGAACTTTTAAGGGCGCCCCGAATAGCTTGAATAACCCTGAACCACAACAAAACGAACACTTCACGTCCAGATTCTAAGCTAAGGACAGAGCTGAGGTACGAAAACTGTGTCTCTGAGCGTCTATTCCCGGGGGAATAGTTCAACTCCCAAATGGGGCTGGGAAACTGGATCCCCACAGGAGAAAGAGATATTGGATCTGACTGACCAAACGCCACATGCGAAAGTTAAATCAAAGATCCACAATCCACTGTGACGTGATACAATAAAAAATGCAAACAGAAAAGGCAAGGGAACCCCAGCAGTAGGCCTGGTCAGTGTTAGGCCACGACAGAAAAGGCTGGTAACAAAAGTAGCAAACCGATGGTCAACTTTACAGAAATAGAGCTTCACATGTCAAGCAATACAATCATAATCAAATATTGTGAACTACTTTATAAAATTATAATAAAATTAAGAGAAAAAGATAAAAAGAATAAAAAAGAAATACAACCAATGGGCTGGGGCAGCAGCTCAGTGACAGTCACATGCTGAGGTCTCATCTTCAAGGAATGAGGTCCACACAACACAGGGGGACAAACTGCAACTCGCAGATCTAAGGAAGGACTGACACCCAGAACAGAGAAGGACAGAAGGACTCCTGGGACTGCGGTAGAAAGCTCCTGACGCAAATACAGAAGACTGCACAAATGGATGGAATGGAAGGGACAGAGGAGTAGACAGCCCCACGGACACCCGCAGTGGTGCAGACAGCCCCACGGACACCCCAGTGTTGTCGACAGCCCCACAGACACCCTCAGTGATATGGACAGCCCCACGGACACCCACAGAAGTGTAGACAGCCCCAAGGACAACCCCTGGTATAGATGGCCCCTTGAGCACCACAGTGACGTAGACAGTCCCACGGACTCCCTCAGCGGTATAGACAGCCCCACAGACACCCCAGTGGTGTAGACGGCCCCTCGGAGCTGCACTGAACCTGTGGGTCAGGAGCCCATGCTCTGGTCTGGCGGGCAGGTGTGAGCACCAGGGCAGTGCAGCATCCCAGGCAGGCGAGGCCACCACAGGGCATGGTGCAGGGACAGAGAGGGCTGTGGAGGCGGCGAGGGGCTGGGCAGGACAGGGCATGGGTGCTGGGGGCGATGGTGGAGACGAATCCACAGGATCAGGTCTAAGACCCGACCACAGATGAAATGGCGAATGGAAGGCAGGTAGAACGGATGGGCATCTGCCACGCTTTGACAAAGGCCACCACTGTCTGCGGGGTGCTGGATGCAGAGGAGCCTGGGTGAAAGAGGGTGAGAGGAGGCATGGCCCATGCGAAGGAGCCAGCCCCTGCTGTGCTCTCCAGAAAGTGACCATGATCACTCCAAAACCAAGGGCCAAGGAAATCAACTCTCCCAGCCACGGCCAGGACGGATCCGAATCTGCCGCCTCAGGGACAGACCAGAGTTACTCCAGGGGGAGCCTGACACAAATTTCAGACCTGAGACAGGGCAGAGCTCTAATCAAGTCCCATTTCCTCAGACCGAGTTTCTTAACGTTCTCACTCAGCTACTGGCCAGCGGCACTAACTGCCACCTGGGGACAGAGCTGGAGGCCACACACTCTCCTGAGTCCTCATAGGAGACTGCACAGACGAACTGCACAGAATCGTCTTTCTGGGTACCAGACATGCCTGGGCTGAGAACCCACAGCCAAGACGGACCAAGTCCAAAGCAAGAGCACCTGAATGGAGAGCCTGCCCAGGACCACAGAACTCTGATGCTCTCCTGCCTGGCTTCACAGCCCCAATCTGCTAAGTGTACAATGAGCCAAGAGCACAGTCATTGGTATTACTCTGCAGTGTATGACGAGCCAAGAGGATAGCCGGTGGTGTTACTTGGTGTTGTACGAAGAGCCGAGAACAGAGCTGCTGGTGTTACTCTGCATTGTACGACAAGCCTAGAACACAGCCAGTGGTGTTACTCTGCGTTGTCTGACGAGCCGAGAGTACAGCCAGTGGTGATAGTCCACAGTGTACAAGCCAAGAACAGTGTCAGTGGTGTTACTCTGCAATGTACGATGAGCCAAGAGCACAGCTGGCGGTGATAGTCCACAGCATACAAGCCGAGAGCGTAGCTGGTGGTGTTACTCTGCAGTGTATCACGAGCTGAGAGCACAGCCGGGATGCTATTCCACATTGTACAATGAGCCAAGAGCATAGCCAGTGGTGATAGGCCACAGTGTAGGAGCCGAGAACAGTCAGTGGTGTTACTCCATAGTGTATGACGAGCCAAGAGCACAGCCGGTGGTGAAAGTCCACAGTGTATGAGCTGAGAGCACAGCTAGTGGTGTTACTCTGTAGTGTATGACGAGCCCGGCAGTGCCTGTTCACCTGCAGGTGGGTGTCCCAGACCTGCCAGGCCGCCCGGGACCCAGCACCCAGCCCAGGTGCAGATCCTTCTCCAGGAAATGGCCAACCGGCATGAGAGCAGGAGACTGAAGTTAGAGGCAAAGTGTCGGTCTCCTCGCTAGACACCCCGGACCTCAGCGTGGACTAGCCACCCCGGCTGGACACGGGAATCCAAGTGAGGGAGCAGCCACAAGGGATGAGGAGGGGAGGGGTCCAGGACAGCGCAGAGCACCCCACAGGATCCTCCCCCTGGGAGCACCCCACAGGTTCCTCCCCCTTTGAGCACCCCACAGGTTTCTCCCCTTTGAGCAGCCCATGGGCTCCCCAGAGCACCCCACAGGATCCCCCCTGGGAGCATCCCACAGGCTCCTCCCCTCCCCTGGGAGCACCCCACAGGCTCCACACTGTGTGAGCACCCCACAGGCTCCTCCCCATGGACAACCTCACAGGCTCCTCCCCTCTGACCACTTCACAAGCTCCTCCCCATGAGCACCCCCCCAGACTCCTCCCCTGAGAGCACCATACAGGCTCCTCCCTGGGAGGACCCCCTCAGGCTCCTCCCCCTCCACAAGACTGGCTCCTCCACATCAGCTTCAGGCAACAAATGCTGAGGTCGCAGTTGCTCTCCGTGGGGTCCAGGCCCCTCACAGCGGGTCTTCCAGAGGAAGTAAAGTGAGTCCCTCAGGGACCGCCACCTCCAAGCTGGTTGTCCATGCACCATAACCAGACACTCAGGCCCTGCTGTGGTCTCAGAATGGGAAGGACGGAGACGTGGTGGGGAGGCAGGGCCTCTGCCGGCTCCATGTGGGGGACTAGCGGCCCCGGGACTCTCCTCTGAGAAACAGCAGAGGATCAGAGCGGGAACTGCAGGAGGGCACACTAGCCACTTCCTGCCCTGCCCACGTGATGGGCACTGGGCTCCCTCCCCAGTCCAGCCTGAGTCTCCCCAGAGGGAAACAGGGTACACAGAATGCTGCCCTGGTCAGGCCCAAACTCAGGGAGCCACCCCTGGGGAGAGGGCTAGAATCCGCGCCCTCTCCCGAGTTCCCAACAGCCCCCCACAGCCCCAGTGGGGTCTCTGCAGACCACGGATTGACCGAGTCACTGAGCCACATGCTCACAGCCCAGGACGTCTGCTCCGGAAACCTGAGAATGTTCACATTCACTGTGGCCTGGGGACTCTCAGCCTCTCGAGCCGAGCAGCGCGTGACCTGGACACAGCAGCCACTAGCCTCCCAGAGGCCTCCTGTTCAGGGACAAAGGACAGACCTGCTCAGAAAAGACCCTGGCAAGCCCACAGACACGCCGCACAGCACCGTCACTGTTCACCCCTGCAGTGCAATTCAGCCGAGAGCAGGAAATGGGCACCAGGAGGTCAGAGCTCTCTGAAGCAGTGCTCCTTCCTCAGGCGTGGTGGGCAGGAGAGTCCTTGCCCACCTGGCATCCTGGGGTCTGGACTGGTGGCAGAGAGGGAGAGAGGGAGAGGGGAAAAGAGATAGGGAGAGGGACGGGGGAGAGACAGAGACAGAGAAGCACAGAGAGAAAGAGAGAAGGAGAGAGAAACAGACAGGGAGAGAGGAGAGAAAAAAGGGGAGAGAGAGGGAGGAGAGGAGACAGAGAGGGAAAGGGAGAGAGGGAGAGCGCGAGCACACTGGCCCCTTCAGGGCCCAGCAGCCGCATGGACACCACCAGGTTTCCGCTCTCAGAAGCAGCCTGGCACTTGGCTGGGAGCTCCGGGCGTCCACACTGCATGCCAATGAAGCCGGCTGGTAAAACACGCATTGTGTGCCCTCGCGCCAGTTCCTGCTGCCCGTCCAAACTCAGGATGCGCGTCCTACGGGTCCAAGCAGGCCCCAAGCAGAGCCTGTGCAGGCCGAGGCTGCAGCGTCCTTGCTGCGGGCAAGGGTCAGTGACACAGAGGACAAGAGGTCAGGAGTGTCTGCCCCGCCCTGGGCTCTCCCAGGAGAGGCGCGCAGACTCCTGTCCCAGGGTCCAGGGGCTGACACTGCCTGCGTGAAGCCCTCCAGCACGCAGCGCCTGCTCTAGCCCTGACATGTTGACTCCACCCCTACCCCGATGCCCACCACGGGCCACGAGGCCCAGCACAGCCAGAGATCCTGGTGGGCCTGGAGCCTCCCTCCCGGAGGGAGCTGAGGGACGCACTTAGCCTTGGATCCAGACATTCATCACCTTCACGTATGGGTGCTGTGTTACTTGTTTTCTTGTGTGTATGATGAGCCAGTCCAGTGTTTACGGCCTTCACCGCGGCCACTGCTGGCCTGAGCCTCTGGACTGACAGCCTTTCTGGGCCCAGGGGTGGTCAAGGCGGTGCTCAGAGGGGTGTGCTGAGACGCAGTCAAGAGCAGACAGCCAGGGGGCTGGAGCAATAGCACAGCGGGTAGGGCGTGTTTGCCTTACATGCAGCCAACCTGGGTTCGATCCCCAGCATCCCATATGGTCTCCCAAGCACTGCCAGAGTAATTCCTGAATGCATGAGCCAGGAGTAACCCCTGTGCATCGCCAGGTGTGACCCAAAAAGAAAAAAAAGAAAAAAAAAAGAGCAGACAGCCGGGAAGGCTCCACTCAACTGCTCCAGAGCCTCGGACCCTGCTTTCCCTGACTCCTAAGGACGGGGACCCCCCACCACTCATTCTAGGGAGGCGGCTTGCTCAGCTCAGTGGGGCTTCAGCAGGGAGGACAGAGCTGGGGCCGAGAAAGGAAAGAAATGATGCGGTGCGGAGACAGTATGCATGGCCCACTCACACTACACGGGGCCTCCCATACCCGGTGCCCGGGCCTGGAGGGCTAGGAGAAACCCGACAGAGCAGCCAGGGGTGAGTGCGACACCACCCCCCCAACACAGCAACACAGGGTGCACGCACACACACACACAATCACACACCACACAGACACACACATTCTACACAAATACTCACATACACTCCACACACCACACAGATACTCACACATCACACAGATACACACACACACACCACACATACACACACCATACAGATACATATACTCTCCACATACACCACACATACACTCATATACACCATGCATATACTCATACACACACCACAGATATTCACACATATACCCGTATACCACACATATACTCACACACACAGCACACATAGATTCACACATAGATTCATACACATACCCTCCAAATCAAACATATACCACACACATATGCCACATATACACACTCATACACCACATCTCACACACCAACAAATACATTTACGTACTCATATACTCTACACACAAACCACATATACACACATATCTCACTCATGGTCTCATGCATATACTCCACACATATACATATAACCACATCCACATAAATAATGCATACACTCAAGCACAAACATACTCTCACACACACACACACACACACACACACACACACACACACACTCTCACACTCTCACTCTCCTAGTTTACTGCACTGGGAGCAGCCCCATGGCCTTGGCAGGGCAAAGGGCGCTTATCCCAGGTGTGTCCTCAGCATGTGCCGGCTGGCAGGGAGGTGGGGCAGGTGCCTAGGCCCAAGTGGCGGCTCCACCCAACCACTCTGGAAGGGCCACACTGGACAAGGCTGCCTCCCACATCCTGGGGCCGGCCCGGGCAGGAAGTCCAAGCACACAGCAGAGTGGGGGTGGCCACTCTGGCCAGAGGAGACGGGGGAGCTTTCAGTCAAATGAGAGCTACAGGCCTGGGGAACGTGCACCGCAAGTCAGGGTCCCAGCGTCCAAACTTCTTGGTGTCAAGGTTCCAGGCCTGTAATAAAAAGCTGCTTCAACACCAGCAAAGGGAAAGTAAACACTGAGAAAGGGGCGCTTCCCCCTTCACCTGTTTGTGGGGGCATGTTTTTGGAAAAGAGAGGACAACCCCTTAAACTCCCAGAAATCCCTCATTTTCTTCAATCAGCCACTTGAACATTTTCAGAAACTAGGGGGAGGGGCCGGTGAGGGACGGAAGCAAGGCGTGAGAAAAACCCTCTTCCCGAAGATTCCATCGGGAGATCAGCCAAATACACAGCAAAAACTCCCTTAGCTCGTGGCACCCTCTGGAAGGCAAACCTCCACAGGGCACCCCACCCCAATACACACACACACAACACACACACATGCCAACGGATACTCACACATGCACCCCAATATATACACACCCCCACACTCACATATACCCAATGTATACATATACTCACACACATATCCCAATACATCCCCCAACATAAAACCCCCAAACACCCCAACACACACTCCTGTACACCCGACATATACCCACACCTTGCACACACACCCAACTAACACTACAACACACACTCATGCGTCCCAGTTCACACACACCCCAGCTATACTCACATACACCCAGCATCTACACACCCCCGCCCTCTAGGCCCTGCGGAACTCTGCAGAGGCCCCATCCCTCACTTCTGAGGGTGTGCACCGCACCCAAGGGGGGAAGACAACCTTGACACGTACTGGTCCCCTTCTCCTGGTCGGGGTGTGGCCGCAGGTGAGGAGAAGGAAGGGCACACCTCTTGACCCTGAGCAAAGTCCCAGACTGCCTGGCGCCCAGAGAGAAGAGATGCTGCCATGCACACAGGAAGCAGATCACAGGGCTGAGAGAAGAAAGGGGGTTCCCGAGGACGAGATGGGGGGTCCAAACCCCCGGCAGCAAACAGGAATCCGTAACAGAGGCCGCTTGATTGGGACAGCTCCATGCCCAGGACCCAGAGCCCCGCCAAGCCGAAGGGTGCAGGGGGACGGACTGCAGGCCACACCAAACCCAGGTCAAAAAGACCCCGGCCCTGGAAACATGGCTAGCCTCATCCCAAATCGCCCCCAGCAGGACGCCAGAGCAACCCAACTCACCATCAAGTTGGGGAGAGAAAAATGGTCTCGGGCCAGAGGCTGAGCAAACATTTGTTCAAGGATTAAGGACTGAGGGGAAGCAGCTCCTGTGAGTGGCAGGAGCAAAGTCCTCAGCAGGTCAGAGCCCCCCTTAGTAGGTCAGACCACCCCTCAGTAGGTTAGACCCCTCCCTCAGCAGGTCAGACCCCTCCTCAGCAGGTCAGACCCCTCCTCAGTAGGTTAGACCCCCTCAGTAGGTCAGACCCCTCCTCAGTAGGTCAGACCCCGCCAGTAGGTCAGACCCCCCCCTCAGGTCAGATGCCCCTCAGTAGGCCAGATGCCTCCTCAGCAGGTCAGACTCCCACCTCAGTAGGTCAGACTCCCCCTCAGCAGGTCAGACCCCCTCAGCAGGTGAGAGGCCCAGATCAGCTTTCTACACGGCAAAGGCAAAGGCTGGTGGGGGGGGGGGGAGGGACAGGGATACCGCCCTGCTTCAGGCCAGACCACGCTTAGAGCCACGACCGCCTTGGACGCCAGGCCCGGGCCATCCCACCCCCCACCCCCCTGCGCGCTCTTCGGAGAGCCGAGACCTCCGCGGCTGCATTTCCTCAGCTGCGACTAGGTGTGATGCTGACGGTCAGATGGCAGCGCGACGAGGCCCGGCTCCCCGGACGGGAACGCACGGACGGTCCCCGGGCGTGTGTGTCCCAGACTGCCCCCGCGCCCCGCACTCTCCCCGGGTCCGACTGTCCTCACGTCCCACCCAGACTCCCCACGTCCCACACAGACCGTGCCCGTGTCAGACTGTGTCCGTGTCTCGCGCGGGCCGTCCCCGCGTCACTCCGCTCCGGTCACGGTCTGCGGCCACCTGAGCCCTCGCCGGCCCCCCGCCCCGCCCCCGCGGCCCCGCTGCTGTCCGGCCCGGCCGCTGCCCCTGGCCTGGGCGGGCGCTGCTGCCCTCCTCCCGCCCCGAGTTCGGGTTTCACGCTCACGGCCCGGGGCTCCCCAGGCCGGGTGGGCGCTGCTGGGAACTGGACCGGGCCGGGTCCCCGCTCGCCTTCTCGGGCCGGACCCCGGAGCCCGCGCGCCTGCTTGGCGGGACGCGCGGGGCACCAGGGTGGACGCGCCCGGGGCGCCCCGCGCGTCCACTCGCCCCGGCCGGCCCGCAGCCTGCGGGGGTCCCCCGGGCCCCTCCCCAGCCCCCGGCCCCCGGGGACGCGGGTCCGGCCTGCCCGCGCCCCTCACGGGGACAAGACCCGACCCGGGCCTGCGCCCCACACTGAGCCCAGCACTGCTTAGCCCCCGCCCAGCCCTCTATGCCAACCCCCCCTCCCCCCCGTGGCCCTGGTCTCAGTGCCCCTGGCCCCCTGCACGCCGGCTCCCAGCCAGCCCCTCGTTCCCCCCTGGGCACTTGCGCCCTGCTCTGGGCTGGGGTCAGCACGTCCCCAGAGGGCCGTCCACGCCCACGTGAGCAGCCGGTTTCCTAACCCCGGGAAACCCAGCCGAACCTCGGCCCAGCCCGGCCTCCTCCCCACATCCTGCGCCAGGGACTTCCCAGGGCACCGCCCCGCTGGGAATCTGGACTGGGCATAGCCTGGCCTGCTCCAGCGTCCACCCAGAGGGCCGGCAGCCCACCCGTGTCCCCCCATGACCAGGAGGCCATAGGTGCCACTGAGTCTTCTCAGGAGCAAAAATGCCCACAATGTCCACACACACACACACACAGGATCAGCGGACACCTGCTGTGTCCACAGACACAGACACGGTAGACACACACACAAGATCAGCACACATCCACCACGTCCACAGACACACATAGCAGACACTTAGACACATACACACACAGGATCAGCACACACCTACTATGTCCACAGACACACAGACACAGTAGACGCTCAGACACACACACACACACAGGATCAGCACACACCTGCTATGTCCACAGACACACAGAGTAGACGCTCAGACACACACATACACACACACACACATGCGTGCGAGGCACACAGCCCCGCTGACTGCTATCCTCACGACACTGTCCCGGCAGCTCTGCCAGGGACTCGTGCAGTCACACGTGTGTGCAGTGTTGCCTTCTTGGCCTGAAGGGAGCACAGCAGTCCCATGTGGTGTTAGGGGGTGTGCCCGGCGCAGGGTCGCTGGGCAGGGGGGTGTGGGCGTCTGCTCACCTGGCTGGGGCCGCGTCCCTGCGCTGTCCCGTCCCTGGTCCCTGTCCGTCTGCTCTGCAGGAAGTGCAGAGGCCCCGGGGAGGGGAATTCCCGGGCACCGCCCCTGGCCACAAGGCCTGGCCCCCAGGTCCCGGCTGTCCCCCCCAGACTGGCCGCCCTGTTCCGGACCCTCCCTCTTCTGCACTTCCTCCTTGGGCAGCTCTCGCTGGGGCTGCTCTGTGGCTGGTGGGCCCACGGCCCCCGCTGGACACAACAGCCTGGGGACCCTGCAGAGACCCCAGTGCCCCTCTCAGCTGTGACCCCCAGGGGACCCCACGGGACAGGACTCTGCACAGGTTTCCCACTGCGGGGTGTCTGTCCTGGGCAGTGTGACCCCAAAGGTGGCCCTGGCCAAGACCCACTCCGGGACAGTGTTCCAGCAGATGGCAGAGAAGCAGTTCCGGGTTGGGGCGTTGGGAGCACGAGGCAGAGGAAGCCCCCACAGCTGGGCCAGCCAGTGGCCAGTGACTGGCTGGCGGGTCTCGGGACTCAGCTGCCGACAGACACAGCAGCCCAAGGGCCAGTGCTGGGCCTGTGGGTGCCCCCAGACGCCACCTGGTGGACAGGAAGTGACCAGGTCCTGGAGCACCCAGAACGGGCCTGCAGGGCCGGGAGCCACCTGCTGGCCTGGGCCTGTCTCTGTCCCGTGGCCTCCTCCACTGCCCTGACCCACGAACATCCTGGCCAGTGGGACCCTCAGTAGGGGAGCTTCAGAGGCAGAGAGGGGGCGAGTCAGAGGGTGGGAGGGGCGGGCCAGTGCCACCCTGTGGGGGGTCGGGGCTCTGCAGCCTCACCTGGGGGTCTGGGGGGGTCTTGGGAGGAACGGGCTCTGCAGCCTGACCAGAGTTAGCCTCCCCGGGTCAGGGGCCCTGAGGAGATGGACACAGCCCTGTGCTCCCTAGGGGGCGCCCCGCCCGGGTGCCTGGGGAACGGCCTCCAGGAGGCGTTTTGCAAACCCGTGTTTTCCGAGGGCAGGTCACGGTGTGGCAAGACTACCGCAGGGCTCCCGGACATGACCTTCCCCAGCCCTGAGGCACAGGGACTAAGGCCTGTCTAGGGCCCCCTGAGGGGAACGTGGGGCATCCCAGGGCCCAGCTGCGGGAGGGGCCACCTGGCTTGGAGGAAGCTGTGGGGGTTTCCCAGAAACCCACCGTGCAAATGTGCCTCTCCCTCCCAGGCACAGCCCCACCTCCACCCCACCCCGGCCACTGGCTGCTGGACAGGCCAGGCCATAAGTCAGCAGGGTGTCCTCAGCACTCACTCGCTCACTGAGGCCAGTTCCAGAACGTTCTGGAGAGGAGGTGGGAGGGCGGGTGCCTGGGGAAACTGCCCGCTGCTCCTCACAGCCCACGTGCTGCCCACCCGGACCCGGCCCCAGCCGCCATGCCTGCCCCTGGCGTCCACCCCGCCATCTCTGCTGTCCCCCACACCGTCCCTGGCCTCTCCCGACGGCCAGGTGGGCTGCACTGGCCCAGGGCCATGGCCATGGGGGGCCTCACATCCTCGCTCTCTGCTGGGCCCACATGGCCACAGCCACCAGGTCAGGCCCTGCCCAGAGGGCCACAGGAGAGGGGCAGGTTCTGGAACATTCCGGCACAGCTGAGCCTTGTTATGAGCAGCAGCCGAGGACAGTCAGCCGGGTGCAGAGGCGCCACCCCCCGCCCCTGCCGGGGTCACCCTGCCCAGCCCCCAGGAAGCATGTCGGGGTGAGAACCCCACACTGGCACAGCCGACAGAACCCGCCCCACAGAGAACAGCCGTGAGCCAAGGCACAGACACTCGGGCCAGAGGTCAGAGACTTTCTGGATTTGACAGGGCCGGGGCAGGGAGGGGGCGTGGGCTGTGCTGGGCGGGGTGCCGTGAGACGGGGTGACTCGGTGGGCTCCGGGGGCAGCCGGCAGCGGCTCAGGCGTGGGCGGGAGTGAGAGGCCTCCTCCTCGGTCTCGCCGTGGAGTGGGCGTGTGACCCTTTCTCGGCCGGGCCGGGCTAGTTGTCACCCCCGCAGATGGCCAGCAGCGCCTTGCAGAAGTCCCCGGAGGTGTCACCCTGTAGGCAGGGGGGGGGGCGGTCAGAGCACGGCTGGGCTGGACGTGGCGGCGCCTTGTGCGGCTAGACCCACTCCTCGAGGGGCCCGGGGAAGGGACAGCGGTCAGGGCCGTGGAAACAGCCGGCTCCCCCAAAGGCTGCTGCCACCCGGCCCCCTCAGATACACCCCCGTCACGGGCAGCCCCCGGGGGCTGGACACACTGCAAAGACGGTGCCCAGGGCAGAGCCCCCGGACTGGGAGGTGAGATGCAGGCGTGGATCTGCTGCCCGTGGACCGGGTGGGACCGAGTCCTGCCTCACCTCGATGGCCTGGTGCAGGGACTTGTCGTACTTGTCCAGGAACTCGCGGCGGATGTTGAGAAGGTCAATCTCGCTGCGGGACACCATGATCCGGGTCAGCGTCTTCTCATCTGTGCCCGCGCCCTGCACGCAGGGGGGTAGGGACCGTGGGTCAGGCCAGGGAAGCCCCATGGCCGAGACGGAACCCGCCCCGCCCCTGCACAGGGGTCCGCGGGAGGGTCGCCAGGACAGAGGGCAGGGTCCTGGAGCTGAGGATGTGGCACGGGGCCCCGGGGGTGACCAAGGACACAGAGGGAAGGGGCGGTGGGGATGGGGTGCAGTGGCCAGTCCTGCCCGGATTCAGGGAAAGCTCGCAGTGCATGGAGGGGCCAGAAGCGGGGCACAGGCGGACGGAAGGATGGGCCGCACCTTCATGGACTTGTAGAGCTTGTCCGCGAAGAAGAGGGGCTTGTTCCGGACACTCTGCACTGTGGGGGGATGGACACACTCAGGTCAGGACCCGCTCCGGGCACAGTCAGCCTGACCTGAGGCCACAGCCATCCCGGGTACCACTGCCCCGAGTACACTACAAGTACCACCCCGAGTATTCTCTACAAGTACCACCCCGAGTACTCTCTACAGGTACCACCACCCCAAGTACTCTATAGATACTGCCCCAAGTACTCCACAGGTACTACCACCCCAAGTACTGTTTACAGGTTCCACCACCCTGAGTACTCAATAGGTACCGGCGCAAGTACTCTCTACAGGTACCACCTCCCCGAGTACACTATAGGTACCGCCCTGAGTATCTACAGGTACGAACGCCTCAGGTACTCTCTACAGGTACTACCACTGTCCTGAGGTTACTGTGGCCCCATGTACTGAAGCATGAGACCACACTGACCCTGGCCACCTCCCCGCTCACGCTGCCTGTGGGGTGTGTGATGTGTGCATGTCCATGTGCTGTGAGACATGAATGTGTCCGTGTGCTGTGGGGCGTGGGGCGTGTCTGTGTGCTGTGTAGTGTGAGGGTGTCCCTGTGCCGTGGAACGTGTGCTGCGTCTGTGTGCATCGTGGGGCATGGGCCGTGTCCGTGTGTGCCATGGGGTGTGGGACGTGTCTGTGTGCTCTGGGGCGTGCACATGTCTGAGGCCGGTGCTCACCGATGGCCACGAAGGCGTCCTTGACATCCCCTGACATCTCCTTCTTGATGACGTGCTCCACGTCATAGTTGGAATATCAGTATCCTAGTGATTAAACAGGACCTGAATTGGGGCGCTATCTTATTTACTGCAGTCATATTTCACAGTGACTATATGAAATGAGAAATTATATACATCATATATGCTATCAATGAGAGGGCTGATTTTTTTATTAAATGGCAAGAATACAAGCATCAGTAAAATACAGTAGTGTTCGGGCTGTAATATCAACATTAAATCCATCTGTGGACAGAAAAGGTAAGAGATTTAAGAGACTTTAGAGGAAATAATGATGAAACATGACTAAACTTATTATTCTACATTATATATAACTATTATAGGCAAAAATAAATAAAATGGCAATTAAGTTGATTGCAATACTTTAATATTTTAAAGAAAACTTATTTAAAATACAGATTTTAAAAAAGTTCACATTCTAAACATGGATAGCATCACCTACCTTTCTAAAAATAGTAGGGCAAACACAATTGTAGAAAATGTATGTTATTTAGAGGTACAATACTATGGAGTTTTTAATGCTGACATATTCTTACTATCTGCTGCTTTGAAGTCTGATTATGGCCTGGAAATTATGTCAGGCTGGTTCCACAATGAAATGTTAGGTCCCAGGCAAGTATTGGTAAACTGGCATAACTTCTCAAGCCATGAAAGTATGAATCACAAAGAAAATTTTTTACTAACCAATTATTTAAGTATCGAGAAAGGAAAGGAAATCCATTTTGTAAAAATACTTTTCCTTCTTTTTATAATTTTCTTTATTTGATTTGGATAGTTGACAAAATAATATTAATAGTGAAGCAAGCAGATTTTACACTCACTATTACTGTGTGGATAGAAAAAGCCATATGCATTTTTGGCTCATAAGACATTTCAGATCACTGCAATATGGCACAGGAGAACAGAAATTCAGAGGCATGAAGTACATTCAACATTGTTACGCATTCAAAGATAAATGCAATCATATAGAAAAAAATCAGTTTTTAACTTTGACCTTTCCCAAGGATGTGAAGAATCTTTTTGCATGTCAGAAATCTCTATAGCAAAGATTCCTATGAAAAAGAAAAATTACGCATGTTAATATTTTCACCTAAATTATTTTAGTATATTTAAATAAATATCAAATATTTACTATTCCTCCAAAGTTTCTGTGAAGGAAAATAGATACAAAACATTTTTTCATTCAGTTTTTAGAAATGGACACATCCATACCAGGGAATAATATTCCATAATAATAAGGAATGGACTATTGATGGATGTGACAAATTGCATAAATACTGTAGTATATTAAAATGTTAAACTCAGAAGGTTACATAATGGTATCATACACTATGCATATTACCACACTGTAACCTACGTAATCTACTTAAAATGTGAGAATATTACAAATGGAAAGAAAAATTAATATTTTCCAAGGGAGAGGAATGGAAAAGGGGAAGACTCAGAGTATAATAGGATAAAACAAAAGAGAGGGTTCCTTGGCACTGATTGAAGAATTCAACATCTATTTGTAGTGGTGATGTATGTGTAGTGCATAAAATAACTGCATACACAACACATAAATGAGTGCACGTAAGAACTAGCAAAACTCTGAATAAGACTCAGGGGCCAGTTGTGTTATAGATTGGGAGTATGGACTATAGCTAGTATTGTACCAATGTCAATGTCTCATGTATCATGTTATCACTGGGGAAACTTTGGGAAGGATGTATGGGACTGTCTTGTACTACTTTTTACAACTACTTCTGAGAGTTTTGATCCTTCAAACAAAAATTAAAGCAAAAGAAAACCATGGATACCATACAACGTAATCCCACTTATTGGTTAGAAAAAAACATGAAAAACAACAAATACATATAACATCTTGGATAAATCTGAAATATATTATGCTTAAAGTCCTTCCCTAGAAGCTACATGTATGTTTCCACTTTATATAAGAGTATGGGAAAGTGAAGTAATAAGGAACTGAATCCTATCAGCGGGGGTGGAGGGAGGAGAAAAACCGTTTTAAACAATGGATAGAAGTGCTATCATTTGAAGACAATATTTTGCAAGGTCATGCAAAACAGGGAGATTAAGTGCATTAATAAAAATAGTAAAAAATAAGATACAAACCTTTCTGACTATCAAAAAAGTGCAAAGGCAAAGAAAAATTAAAGAAAATAGAGAACGAAATATAATAAATCTCACAAAACATAGCTATCCTAATATACCTTGTTCTATTATTTGTCCTAAAGTTATCTGTTCTAAATTTGACATGGGCCGGAGCACAGAGAGCAGGATTGCCTTGCACACAGTCAACCCAGGTTCAAACCCAGCACCACCTATGTACCCCTAAGTGCCACCAGGAGTAAGTCCTAAACATTTGCAGTTCCCTCCACCCTGCCCCACAAACCCAAAATCTTCCAAATTTCACATATTAAAGACAAGGAGTCTAACTTTTTTAAACCTATTTTTAAAAAGGATTTCAACGAAACTAAAGGCATGAGATCCAAATTACAACAACCAAACTTAAAATGTGCCTGCCGGGTGGGAGGGAAACTGGGAGCTTGGAAGAGGGCAGCTGGTGACACAGGTGATGGGATGGAGCTGGAAACTGTATGCCTGAAACTCAACTATGAGTCACACTGAAAACCACGATGGCTCAATAACAAAAAAAAATAATAAAATAAAATTAAGAATTTCGAAATTGCTTATGAAATTAAATTCAAATCCATATTATATTTGAGATGCTTAAAATGAAATACTTAAATAATAAAGAGATGGAAGATTTACAGACGAATGACACGGGAGTTTTTTTTTAATGCAGGAGTACTGCTATTTATTCA